>ML677354.1:8807962-8851455 GCA_007922305.1 Dermatemys mawii
CTTTCTTTCTTTCTTTCTTTCTTTCTTTCTTTCTTTCTTTCTTTCTTCGCACTTTTTGTCATTGTATATTATTCTCAGCTTATCTGTATATAGGGTATGGATCACTTTGCTGAGGAAGCAGCTACATTTCTCCTCTGATTACCCGACATTTTAATATGGAACTAGTCAATGCTAGCTTTTTTCAGTGCCATTTTGCATGGTGTTAGTTGTTAGTGAACTTTGGGCTAGTATATGTTTGCTGAGCTATGCGGGAAGAATCTATGCTTCTTTTTTTAAAAAAGTGCCTTTGGAAATCATCATGCATGATCAGCAAAGGCCAGTACAACAGGCAGGAGAAGGGTGTCTGATAAAGGAAGGAGGCTGGAAGTATGCAGGGAGAGGTATTGATGAAAGGTCAAACAACAACTTTCCAAACTGAGGATTAAGATAAACTGGAAGTGGGGGATCCAATGGATAAAATGGAGGTATGAGCTATGAACTTTCTCTTAGACTATTATCCAAGGAATGCATGGAGAGAGAGGACCAATCATCTGATCCCCTCCTCTGAAGTATGCATATTAGCCATTCAGTCACTTCTCGCAAATTGAAGTGAAGGTGAGAGCACATTGATAAGCCACTGAGCTAACACTACAAAGATAGTTGGAGGTAAGAAAGATATCCTGGAAACCCTCTTTGCTCAGGGATGGAGTATAAAGAACATTCCATATACAGTGGCTAAACATTCCTGAGACTATCCTGATTTGTGTTTCAGATTCAAATGATCCTAAACACAGAGCATGTATTGGGGAGTTGGATTCTATGGCATGCTGAGCTACTGCTAAGGTTCTCCCAAAACTCTCTCTCACTGAATCTAGCAGATTTTGCAAACCCCTACCAGTGCAAATTATATCTAGATTTGCATCTCAGACATAAGCATGAATATAAAGTTGCTATCACTGGGACTATATACTTTAACCAAGGCTGGATTTTAAACAGCTTTACAGTATGCTGAAATAACAAACAAAATATAAAACACAGGAGAGAAGGGAAATATGCTTTTTGTCCATGACATATAGTACACCATTAGAACAATTATGTTGCTTGTGTCAGAAGTTCTTTTCTGCTGGCATTTGTTCTTAAATTTAAAGATACATAGGTATTATCTATAGCTTGGGTTTTACATAATTGAAAGCACCTAATTCATACAGTATTGATTTTTAATCTTGTCAACTGAGAGTATCTTATGCATTCAGAGACAATACTAAAATGATGAGGTGTCTGATTCTGAACGTTGACTGTTAATCAGAATAGGACACCTATTTTATTGAAAGGGAAAAATAGCAGGAGTAGGTCAACAGGTTCCAACAGCCAAGCCTCATTTGTTTGGGTCCTATTTAGTTCTGCAGGATATTTGTGAAAATATATTCAAAGAATGAACATGTAACAGAAAGGCAGTGACTGAACCTTCACAATACATTGATGCTCTTTCATTCAAATGTACAGGGGGCTACAGTTCCTCACACGTAAGAATTCACAATCCTGCTAGCAGAACTGTGAGGAAACAGGAAGTCTTAAAGGTTGTCCAAATAATCTGGAATGGGTACATATCTGGATCCCAAAGTGTGGCAGCATAGGTGTCACTTTCTCATGTTGCTGGGATGAAGTTTTTATGTGAGTTAATTATATCCTTTTGCATCTTTCCTCCCAAACAGGTCTGCTAAGAAAATCAAGCTCCCAATCATTTGGAGCAGCTGTATTGTCACATGTGGAATGATATGAACTTTATCAAACAATTTATAACCTCTCCTCCCTTCCCTTCATATTAACTCCTTGTTCACAATTACAACATGTCTGTTTGCAATGGTACTTATTTTCAAATAATCTACTGAATGATAACCAGTACTTGTGAAACCAGACATTATAAAGTCAAAATTTCCCCTGCATTCTATTTCGCTAAAAGACTTGGTTTTATGGGTACTTTATTTATTGATTTTAAAAGCTGTTAGAACAGAGAGAAATTGATTGGTTGATGAGAAAGTGATGTAACATTTTATTATAGTGGGAGTTTTCCCTCCTTAAATTATTTATATCAGCAACAAATAATCCTGAAATGAAGAACCATATGGAACAATTTACAGTAATAACTGCTATCTAAGAGATTTTGGTAGTTCACTTCTATCTATGAATTTCTGCTTTTCAGAGTGAAATCAGAGGTTCCCATCTGCTTTTTCTGGTACATTTGAACAACTACTTTAGCATTTACAAATGGTGGGTATTGTGTGTGAACATGGGTTGAAAAGCACTTAACTAATTGTGTGGGCACACAAAAGGGGAGGGGTGGTTAAGCGTACCTGAAAATTAAGCATACAAACACAAAAGTGGACATGGATCTCTCTCCTTGCCTTATGAAAGTCAGACCTACTTTAAACAGTACAACTTATCCACATTTGTACCATTCCCAGGATAATAGTTATGTACCATAAGCATAATGACTAATGACAATTACTCATATATGAAATAATAATACTGAAAGAGTTTAGTTGTATTTGAAGATCATCTTTGTCATTGCATTCCATTACAAAACCTGGGCAAAAGGCTGAAGTGGATAATAAAAAAAAAATCAAAACAAAACAGCACATTACTAGGGTTAGCACTCAATTTTTTCCCTATATGCTACATACATAAATGAAGCCTTTCATAAATGACAACCTCATTCCTTCTGCATGAAAAAAAAGCAGCAGATCTTACATTCAGCAGGGATCAACTCCTTCCTTTCCCACAAAATCCTGTTCAGGACAAGAAGTGTTTTAGTAGTTGTGAGTTGAATCAAGTCGTGTACATGTGGAAGTATATATTAGGCTCCAATTCAACAAAGCAATTTAAGCAAGTGCTTATGTCCATCTCTGTACAGTAAAACACATAAGCAGGTACTTAGGTCCCATGGAAGTTAATGGGACTTGAGCACCTGCTTAAAGTTAAACATGTGCTTTGTCTCTTGTCAAAAAAGGAATGCACTTAAGTATGCACTTAAAGTTTAGCTTAAGTACTTTACTGATATGTGAGCACTTAAGCACTTCGGTACCATGGTGAAGAGGATGATACAAGAACCTGTGTAGACTAGATTAGACTAGATTAAAAGGGCCTAGTTAGACTCCAGAAATTCCCCCCCTCAGCAGAAAATATGGCCACTTTTGCCTTGATGAGGATCTTCCTCTTTAAATGTGTCATTTGATAATGGGCCCAATCAACTAAAGGAGGAAAACAGTGGAAAATGTCTGTCTAGGTTTGTATGTCACTGTGGTATCTGGGAACCTAGCAATTAAAATATCTACCAATGTGTCTTTCATAAAGATCATGTAGATTATGGTTTTCCTTAAACATAAGTAATTACACTGCTCATTCATTATCTTCTTCATAAATTCTATTAGTTTTGAATCACTATATCCTGAAAGTGAAGCTGAGGCTAAATGAACCTTATTACACAGTGTCCATGAAAGTGATAAATGAGGTAAGGACATGAAATGCAGATGGTAATAATTAATTGCTCAGCTTCCAGCAACACAAACTTTAAATTGACAATATTATTTAAAAATAAAATGATCTTATTTGCTAGAGGCTTTCTGCTACGGTCCACATGCATTGGTGGCTGTTTCCTTTTAATGCAATTTTTAAATGTTGAAAAGAGATAAACATGCTGTGATTTTTATCTATGTTTTTGATAAATGAATGTCTTGGCAAAAATTTACAGCTAAAAAGGTTATTTACTTAAGAGAGATTTTCTGTATGTGTAAAGGTCAGATTTTTTTTTAGATTGCTGTGAAATTGCTTCTGCCTTTTAGCAAATCTTCCAAGACAGCTCCTCTCCTTGTAGTGTTGATAAGGACACAGGAAGGATGTGGCCTGAAGAAATCAAATAAGCAGCATAAATTCCTGTCTGGAATCTTCAGCATCCACAGTTTTGTGGTTTTTGAAATTCTGTCAAAAAATTGAACAATATGAAAGGAGAGAGAAGACTTCTCAGAAAAAAATCAATGTCTGGGTCTTTTGAACTGCCCATGTACAAAGTTCTAATGAAAATGTCCTTGAGGAAGTTTTAAATAGTGGACTTTGAGATCAGCTCTTCCACTGTCGTGATAGCACTGCATAGCATTTGAAGTTTTCAAATGTGCCAATGCACAGAAAGTTTGCCAAATGCTGAGAATGTAGATGTCTCCAAGGGATTTCAGAAACAGAAAACTGCCACTGAAGACTATATAGATTATTGTATGTATTATTTGCACCATGCCAGGTTTTAGCTGGAAGATACAACTTTTACTTCAAGGGGGTTTTGTAAGTCTTTAAATAGCATCACTCCATTTTCAAACCAATAACTGATCAGACATAAAACACAATAAGAAAGGGGCACTACGCTCAGGAAAGAAATCTCATTTATGATATTGTAAATACAACTTGTAAAACACTAAATAAGGTTTGGATGTAATGTTGCATTAATTGGAATTACACTTCTTTATATTTGTTCAAGCCTGTTTAAAAATGTAAAACATTCAGTACTATCAAGGTCATTCTGGGAGAGTTTCTATGCACATTAAATTGAGGTTAAAATGGTTGGTAAGTGCAGGGTTATACAGCAATTGCACTGCTGTTCCCCTAAACCACAGAATGCATACATTTACTGTCTTTGGAGGTGCTTTTTCAGTGCAATTGAGAATTCACATTTATTCTCACTCTAAATTATAGTTAAAGTTATTGACATAAAATCTTCTGACATTCACATTTAGAAAATTTGTCTTCAAGTGTTGGAAATATTTTAGTTCTAGCTGGAAATGTTAATTAAAACTACACACATATTTTTATATTGTTTTCATATATAATATCATTAGATTGATCAATCGATCGATTGATCGATAGTTCTATATATCTGTCTGATAATATATGTGAAGACATTATCACCAAGTAAGTGTGTCATTTCACACAGAGAGACACATAGCCCTGGAGCTTTAAAATTCCTTCTGTGCCACAGGAAGGGAGTCTATTTTTTTTTTTACAAGATTCTATTCTCTCTGCATCCTTATGGCATATTCATCATTTTAGCTGGGTGTCTCAGTGTATGAGGTCAGGTGGAATTTTAAAGGCATAAGTCTTAGAGTTATGGCACACTCCACATCAACTGACTTCAATGGGATCTGTGAAAGCCCATCATCTTGGAAAAACGGAATCTTAAGTCCCTACGGCTGTACTGTGCTTGGTATGAAAACAATCAACAATTGTCAAGGTTTACAAAAATCACATTAACGTTTTTATCAATAATAATAAATTAATGTTATGTATTTGCCTCCTAACAGTTTCATATATATATATTAAATAAACCATTAAGAAAAACAAGTATGGAACTCTGAGCACAGAATGTACTAAATCACACACAGTATCAGTATGTCCTGGGAAGAATCCAATCATGACAAAAAAGATACAGAGCTGATTATTCAAGTTATTAATGTATGAAAGTATTTGCAGGAGCAGGTCCCAAGTCTGTAATAATAATAATAAAAAAGATACGTTCTAGTCACTAGGATCTGCTCAGGCTCTGAGTGAAGCCAGTGGTAAAAATTCACATTGCCATCAATGACCCATCATTGTTTAGTTGAAACAAGTGTACTATTGTCTGGTATTACACTATGGCTGATATCATAATGTGCCTGGTTAACTGAACACACACAGTATCTGGTTTTGTTACTTTTCTTTTCTTTGTTGTTTTATATTTTTATGGGTCAGGAATTATTGCTCGTGTTTCCTTTTAATTTACTGGTTTGTGTTATGCTTGCTTTGATTTGGAGTTTTCCTTTGAATTGGTTGATGTGAGTATTTTTTTGTCCTGTTCCTTTCTTTAAAATAATACATTTTATCTAAACACACAAGCCATGATGTAGCTGCATGTTACAATTCAGCAATAATGAAAACACATAACACTTTACCACTGGGCCTTTTCAGTAACATCATACAAAAGTCAGGGAGAAAGATGATAATATACATTCAGCAATTATGGTTTTAGCCCAAAACCCTACAAAGATGTACTTTTTAAAAAATCCCCCCCCCAAAAAAAATATTTCATTCTGATTTCTAGCGGTTGTGTCATGTAGTTGAGGTCCACATACTGACACAATTTTTCTACTGATTCACTGTAGTGAGTAGAGATGGGGGGCTCACCTCATCCCATTTGGGTCAGGAATATAAAACAGTGCAACCCATTGTTCTTTGGGGAATGCTGGAAGATCCACACTGAAATAAGTATTCATGTTTTTCCCCTGCAAGCATTTCTCAGGTGTTCTGGTTGAAAGAGTGGCATTTGTTTCTAATGGGGGCTCCTGCCGAATGCACTGCATCTCCTGGATATTCTGGCTTTGCTACCTTCCTAGCCAGCACTGTAAATACTCTTACTTACTTAATTTCTTTGGACCAAGAAACTTGGCCCCTGATTTTGGGATGCCGACATTTAGATAACCTGGGGCTAATTTTCAGAGATGCTCAGGTCCCTTTAAAATGTCTCAAGCTGAGCACCCAAAATCTTATGAATCACCAAATCTGCAGGTTTTTTGTCCTTATCTCTTTTTGTCTGTATATTTATTTTATTTCCCTGTGCTTTTGGCATGTCACTCATGAGGTGTGTGGTGGGTGCAGCATATTCAGTACCTGAAAAGGATGAATAGTGTAAACCCACAGCCATAGGCACCAACTTTCCCTGGCACTGGTAGGTGCTTGCACATTCCTGCCCCCGCCCCTGCCCCAACTCCAAGTTCTGGACCACAAGCTAAATATGAGTCAGCAGTGTAACAGTGTTGCAAAAAAAGGCGAATGCCATTCTGGGATGTATTAGCAGGAGTGTTGTAAATAAGACAGAAGAAGTAATTCTTTCACTCTACTCTGCCCTGATTAGGCCTCAGCTGGAGTATTGTGCCCAGTTCTGGGCATCACTTTTCAGGAAGGATGTGGACAAATCCAGAGAAGAGCAAAATGATTAAAGGTCTAGAAAATATGACCTATGAGGGAAGATTGACAAAAATTGGTTTGTTTAGTCTGAAATAGTTAAAACAGTTTTCGTTAGAAAAGAGAAGACTGAGAGGGGAGACGATAAGTTTTCAAGTTCGTAAAGTTTTGTTACAAGGAGGAAGGAGAACAGTTGTTTTTCTTAACATCTGAGGATAGGACAAGAAGCAATGGACTTAAATTGCAGCAAGGGAGGTTTAAGTTGGACAATCAGGATGGTTAAGCACGGAAATAAATTTCCTAGGGAAATTTGTGGAATCTCCATCATTGGAGATTTTTAAGAGCAGGTTAGAGAAACACCTGTCAGGGATGGTCTTGATAATTCTTAGTCCTGCAGTGAGTGCAAGGGACTGGACTAGATGACCTCTCAAGGTGCCTTCCAGTCCTATGACTCTATGACCTACACTCCTCACTTTATAGCATACACCATCATCATCAAACACATGCTGATTGCTGCAGTGTTAAAGTTTCATCATTGCTCCATTTAACATACATAGAATAGACAAAACATGATGACATTATATACTGTAGGCCCTGTAAAGTTTTTGTGTATGGTTGCTAATGACTCTTTCTTGGATCATTATTCATCTCCACTCCAAAGGATACACACAGGACAAAGAAAAAATACATGTGTGTTCACAGCAATGTATTACGAAATGGAGAGCAGCATAATCATTGGAAGTCACTGTGAAAATGTTAATTGTCAGAAAAGCATGCCAGACCTCCACAAATACTAAAAAGGTGTCAAGTAAAGGGTTTCACATCCTTCACAGTATGGGTAATTGGAAAATATCAAGTAGGAATCACACACTACTTAGAGGCTCCCAGACCACAAATTAATGGCTATATACAACCGTCTCCAGTGAATGATTCCTGAATGATCATGAACTGAATGCTTAGAGAACACCCAAATACCATGACTTTCACTCCAGCATTTACTTAATGTCATTTCTTCACTCCATAAAGGAGAGGAAGCATAATTCACTGAGCCATTTAGTCTTCTATAATGCACTTGAGTCAATTCTATATCTGGCTTCAGAGAAAGATGCCAAAGAATTAATCATCACCTGGCTTCTTGTTAAAACTATAAAGGCCAGTTTTGCTCATTGTGAATATTCGTTTAGCCCTAATTGAATAAGCACTTAAATACCACAATAGAACAATATTCTTCTGGAGCTCTCTCCCATAGCCAGCTTCTCACCCCTTCCATCGACCATTAAAATGTTTTCTGCTTTAAATTCAATGTACAGCATAAACTTGTCATGCATTTTTACTGCTGTTACAATGCATAGGTAACAATGGAATGCAAGTGATACAGGAAGGACAGTTGGAAATGAAATAAGATTTTTGTCATTGTTCTCACTCTGCTAATCTGTTTTGAAATACAAGATGCATATCCACAAGCAGAGTTTAATATAAAACATGAAAAATAAATGAAATAAATTTTTCATAGTGTTTTTGAAACTGGCATAATACAGTAGCTGACAACTTAAAAAAATAATACAGAGCAAATTACAGTATCAAAGAGAACAAATTTAGGTTCAGAAATTTTAAAAAAATATTTAAAAATAAGATAATATAGCCATTATTTTAAAACTAAAAAGCAAGTAACATACAATACGGAGGATATTTTTTTAAAAAACGAATTAGTTCCAGCTAAACCAATAAAGATTGTGTAATTGTAAGGAAGAAAAAATGCCAACTGTTTGTTTTATCAAGAGATGGCATGTATGTGTATGCCTAATGCCACCAAAATATCTACATATACAATATCAGCATGGATGGGTATCATATGTTACTGTACCTTTTTTTGATAGTTGTGACTTTTTAAAAAATGTAAAAAAATGAGAAGCTCTGTGGGAGATGGGATATAGTCTATTGTCTAATGCCCAAAAGATCAGAATTAGGGAGAAGCACAAGCATGTTATGTCTTAAGAGCCTAGTCCAGCAGAAAATATCTATGCACTTCTAAGGTGGGCAAGATCCAAAAGGCAACAGATGGTTGTTTTGCGACTAGCTGATTTATACAGGGTAAGAATCTGCTTGCTCCTTCTACTTTTTCAGCTCCTTTGCTTCAGAACTCCACCCGAGAGAGCTAGTATTGGACCAATGAGTCACTGTGATATTTTCCATGACTAATGTCAGATAGAGAAGAACCCTCCAGATTAAATTCTGCTAAAAATCATCCCAGTGTAAATCCAAAGTAACGTCCATTGATCCCCACTGAAGTTAATGGATCATTACTGAGGAAATACACTGTTTTAATTCAGAGGAAAATCTGGAACATCCCTTTTATTAGGAGGCAGACATAAATGTCTCTCCCATTTAAATTCAGTGAGCATGATTATAATATTATCTCTATGCCTCCAACCATGGCAACATGACCACGGTGGCAATATGCAGCTGTTTTTGAGGAGGACAGGCAGACATTTGCAGCTTCTGATCCTTGGAAGTTTACAGAACTTCTGAGTGCTAGTAGCCACAGAATCTATTTTGGCCTGGGTAGGTCCTTAATTAGACTATTGGCTTTCTCCACTCATAACACAAGTCAAATAATAGAACTGGCATATTGTGCATTTTCAGATGTACCAGCAATGGCACACATACAACTCTGCACAGATTAGATCTGGCACATTGCTCTTTAATTATCTATTTATTAGCTATCTAGAAGGTAATAGTTTAGAGGCTGGGGATTTGGCCTGTACTGTTGATGCAGATAAAGTGAGAGAAGCCCACAGACGTTTCTGCACTTTCCAACTCCTAGAGAGACAGAGAGAGAGAAAAAAAAAAAAAAACCTGGGCTTTATATTTTGGAACAGATTTTCAAGACCCTTTTACAAGCAACTGCACAGAAGACTTCATTTCCTCCTGTGCAAAAAGCCACCCCAAATAACACCATGTTTATACCATAAGTGTGAGTCTGAGCATGTGTGCATTGAAGTGAATGTGTGTATGGCCCTGTCTACAGCACTGTGCTCCAGCATTCTCTACTTCTCTATTATGTCCCCCTGTTGTATTTTCCCCAATTTTGTGTACCCCCTAGTCCCTTAGTGCTTGGTATGCCCTTGTTCTCTGAAAATCCCTGTGCCCCTTAGCAGCTTTGTGACCACCCATTCCTCTTTCCCCTCTCCCCCTCTCCCCACCCCACATTACACTTGGAATCCCCCACTGCTCTGCGAACACTCATACTCCTTCCCCAGCTGTCTCTGTCCTCTGCCCTTTGGGTCTTGTCTCCCCAGTAGAGGACTTTTCTCTCCCCTAATCCCAGTACTATCTGCCCTCCCCCATATAGGAATGGGGCTGGTGGGTGTTGTCAGCCACATGCTATGTGCCGCAGACTTGCAGGAACATTTCCTTCCACTCCTGTGAATGCAGCAAGGGCAACTTGATTCTCCGCTCTCACTCCTCATGCTGGCTGCCACTTTAAAATGGAGAGCGAAGCTCTTCTCCCTGCTCATCAGCTGGTAAACAGCTTCTCTGGGAGAAGAGTAGGGAGGGCTTATTGCTGCTGCTGCTACCTAGCGGCAATTTGACTGGTGAGTGTGGGGCTGGTCTTGGCAGGCTGCCACAACACTTTCATATCCCAACTTTTGTGTGCTTGACTTAGCCCCCTTAATGTTCTTTTAACATAGTTTTTACATGTAATACATAAAAGGAAGTGTGTGAAGTACTGTATATAAACATACTTGAGCATGGTAGCTCATTTACAATTGCAAGGTATTAGCAATGATGATTGATAGATTGTTGTAACTTCATACTGGGTGCTCTTGCCTTATTTAGTACCTGTGTTTGTAATATTGTATGCACAGCCCAAAAGCAAAAGAACAAGAAGTAAATGTTAACTCTCACAGTGACTGCTGGGGTTCCATTAACATACCATTCACATCTTTGAAATTTTGGGTTGCTCCTGGCATGTAAAGTAGTACTAAAGTGGAACTAGTGGGAAGGAAACCTCACAGTACAGTAAATGAGAAACATTCTTCCTCTCCGCCTCCAATTCTTCATGAAAGATAAGTGTTGTTTTCACTAGAGATAAACTGTCATCTGTACTCCAGGAAGCGGTATGTGCTAGTAGTCCTTACTCAAGTTTTATTCAGGCCTTACTCTGTAGACTCCTCTTGAGGAAAAGCAAAATCAATAAAAAACTGGGGCCCAGACTGTTGACCATAATCCATGCACATAGGGGATTGCTCAGATTTCCCTCCTCCGTGGTTGAAGGAGGAATCAAGATCTGCATAGGGGATAGAGTACCGTTTGTTGAGGGCTCACATAGAGTTGGGGCCAGAGAGAGACACACATCTGTACAGTGACTTATGGAAATTACAGAGAAGTGATAATACAGCTGAAGGAGCCTACTACTGTTGGGCAGCGATAGCCAAGATAGAGACTGCAAAGGAATGGAAAGGGGGAGGCCGGTGGCCAAGCTTGTGTTATAGGGTTCTGTGTAGATTACTGATCTCCTTACTTTCACACAAGGGCTAATTCTGCCTGGAATGTTTTGGGGGAATTTCCCTATGAGGAGATCAGACACAATCCCAAGCATATTATTATAGGAAAAAGCAGTTAGATCTGACGCAGAACATCAGGATTTGACTCCATGACATGCTGACATTTCTCCTCAGGAAATGAGTCTGGGAAAATTCATTGTTTTGCAAAGGAGAAGCATTTTCTCCATATTTGCCCTCAAAAATATACTGGAAATGGCAGCATTTGGTCCTGGATCAAATTCAATCATGGCAATATCAGTTTTTATATATTAATATTTGAAGAGGAAAAACTTTACATTGCTTACAACAGAAGTTACTATATGGTCTGCTGCACAACTTACTATGTTTGGAAGCAGCTAGAAATAAACAAAAATATATATGATCTAATTTTTATGCCTATCCTTCCTCACTCAGAAAAAGACCCTATGCACAGGTGTCACATGAGCACAGAAACTATGTGACTATAATATTTTGCCTTCAAACCAGCCCAACCATCTTTATGTAAACAATGAAATTTAAAGATGAATTTTGTTTACATCCACCAGAGAAGTTGTTTTATAAATAAACAACACAAAATTAATATAGTATGTCTAGCTTATGCAGAAGCTAAAACCAAATTGATTGAACTACAGTTTTCATAGCATTTGATTTACTACCTGGTTGTGTACCAGCAAACTATACTTTGAAAAAATATATTTGTTGTGCCCTACTCATGTACATCCCACTGTAACCAACAATAATTACCCTACATATATTTTAAAAATCACTATGGATTAACCATAGTAAACACCTTTTCTCCTTTGTAAAAATCTCCAGCATTGGAATCACCCAAGATAAACACAAGAAAATAGTGAAAATTTTACTGCTTGTGACAAACTACATTATGTATCATAATCATAGTCATAGAGTTTGACAGTCAGTAGGATTCTCTTCTATTTAAGAGTGAAAATTAATAAATTGTTGTACCAATTTAATGGAACCTAATGTGCATCAATGTCATGTAGAAATTCTGGAACTCCCAACAATGTATGATCTTTCCAGCACCAGGAGGGAGATTCTGGCTCCTTTGAAATCAATGGCAAAACTCCCATTAACTTTAATTGGGCCAGTTTTCCACCCTAAATATAGTACCAGTCAATTAAAATAATAGAAATTAAGATCTGTATTTCCATATCTAAAAGTACTGTGGACCAGTGTTTGGTGCCAAACACTGAGCAGCTCTCATTATGATTTTGAAAAAATACGTAATGTAGCTTGGGGAAAACCTTTGACTTCAATAATGTTCTAAATCACACAGGATTCTTTCAGTATAGAACAACTGGCAAGATTGAGGATTAAATCTGTATTTACAAACCTGGTGAAAATGATCTGATATTCAGAGATGCTGAGAATTCACAATCCTCATTGAGAAAGAGCTCCAGATTGTGCTCTAGGCTCTGAAGTCTTTGGTATTACCAATGTACATTGGCAGATGTTTAATTAGTTGAATTAGCTGAAATTTTTGGAATGTTTTGGAAATAACTTTGGAGTATAAAATAATTTTTTGGAATTTTTTTGGAATAAATTTTAAAATAAATTTTTAAATTTAAATTTTTGGAATAAATTTTTTTTTGGAATAAATTTTTGGAATGTTTTGGAAATAACTTTGGAGTATAAAATAAATCCCAAATATTTTGGAAATACTTTGGAGTATGAAGAACACAAAATAATGTAGGGTTGTAGTTAATAACTGCATTCCCTGATGCACAGAAATGTCCATTCATACCATTCAGACTTAATTTACTGGAGATTTCAACAAAAAAGCATGAAGATGGAAAAGGAACCAGATTTTCCTGTTTGCTTGTGTTTTTAAACTATAGTTTGCCTCATAAACTGGACAGATACTAAGAATGTCCTTACAGCAAACAAGTTGTTGATTAAGGTTCATGTAATCTTCATGTTAACAGCAAAAGCTAGTTTGCACAATCTCTCTGAAATACACACACTGAAGTATTTTTAAATTTAGGACTTGTTGATATTAACTTTCACTGCATTTTAAATTGCTGCCTCAACATCTAGCTGAAGAAGCTAGATTCCTTTTTTCAGTACATACTAGATTGACTTGGCTGATCATAGCAGACTGAATTGTATTTTTGTAAGGCTCTTCAACAGACAGTCAAATAAATAGCTTTTTCTCTGCTGCATGGTTTACTGTTTGCTTAAGCAAAAATCCAATTTCTGGAGAAGGCTCCACAAGGGCTAAATTCCCTGCCATTTACAAGTGTCCCATTAGAGTAGCTTTCTATATGGAAATAACATTCCAAGACAAGGAAAGAAACACTAGGTCTGAGGTCCACTGTTCCTGATGTGTTTTATTATTTCTTTTTCATTTGAAGAGTAGAGCTGTGTTCCCATGAGAAAGAGAGGGAAGGAGAGAGTAATATTTGAATACAAATGTCTCAAGAAACTGGAGCTTCTTTAAAAATAAAATCTCTCTCTCTCTCTCTTTTTGTATGTATCAAGGACAAGGGGAGAACTGACGGATTCAGCCTTACGCTGCCTTTCATTAAAAGGTCTTTAATTAGGAATTCAAAACA
This sequence comes from Dermatemys mawii, assembly GCA_007922305.1. Lineage (NCBI taxonomy): Eukaryota > Metazoa > Chordata > Testudines > Dermatemydidae > Dermatemys > Dermatemys mawii. The sequence continues at coordinate 8,822,043 of ML677354.1, forward strand.
CACACACATGCACACCCTCCTCTTACAAGAGAACTATGTATTAGAGATGTTGGGATTTGGGCTTGATTACTGTTTCCTTTGGTGGAAGCTTTTATTTGAAAACAATCGCAATTAGAAGGATTGGGTGACGTAGACAATGTGCATAGCTTATTAGTGGCAGTGTGCAGAACTACTAGTTACTAGAGTTACCACATTTCAAGAGGGAGAAAAGAACAAAAGATCTGAATAAAAGTTCACAAACATGCATTTAATTCAGATCTAATAAGACAAGTGTTTTATGTTAACAGAATTATAATTGACTTTTGAAAACATTCTTATTGAGGTTTAACAGCTATTTAATGGACGCAGACATCTATCTATTACATAATTAATGCTCAAACATGTTTTAATAATCAATTGGTATTTATTTAACATCACTGTCTACTTAACTCTGCAAGAAAGTTACATTTAATTGAATTTTTTCCTTCTTTTGAGTTCAAAGGATTGTATTAAAAATAAATGTTAACAAGTACCAAACAGTGCTCTGAGCAATGCTGAGATGACATACCTGGAGAGAAAAAAAAGCTAAGTCAGGGGGCTAGTTTTGCTGTCCCCACTCTAGCAAAACCCAGCTGAGTTTAGTACTCTCTGCCGTACAGGTGTCATGGGATAATAGAGAATTCTCTGGTAACATGAGAACTTTGACAGACTAGGAAGCATGTAGCCTTCAGAGAGGGTTGCCAGCTTAGTGGCCTATCCCAAAAGGATGTGTTGGGCTAGAATTCAACTGCCCATTCCTTATATGACTAAGATGATTTTTTCTGGTCATGAAAGTAAGTTTGTATAGAAGCTTCCAGATGCAGCACATGTTCGAAGAGACGTGCTGGTCACCACTGACCTATTGTGACCTCTGAGCAATGTTGCTCTGCTTCCATATGTGTGTGTGAGAGAGAAATCGCAAGCAGCAGGGTATTTGCAATGAGGGATTAGAAGAGTAGTGTCCAATATGTTCGCCGCTGCCACATGTGGCAAATAGGTTACTGAAGTGTGGCTAATGCATGAGCAATGTGTTAGTGCATTGAAGACAGAAATACTGGAAGACAGATTGCGTGCTTTGATATACAGCTTGTTAACATGGCTCAGATATAGTGTGAGAGACACAACAGCCTACATGACAGTGGATGTGTGTGTGCTGTGTGTAACAGCGACAGGCACTAGTGTGTATGTTTAGTAAGTTTTTTAATCCTTTTTATAAAGTGGCGAATAAAAAAAATTCAAAACCACAAGTGTGGCTAGTATCAGATTTCTATTGGACATTGCTGGATTAGAATGCTTGTTCTTTCAGTTCATTGAGTCAGAGGCTTTCTGAGTGGCAATGACCATGGTTTATGCAAATTATCAAGTTAGACCAGACCTGCTGGTTGTTTGTGGCAGCCTTCTCACACAGGAGAGTATGTAATCAGTAAGTATACGCTGGGGTTCTCAAAGATGTACAAAACCGGCCATGGTGTCCTTAGTCACCGTGAGATGGAAAGGAGATTGTCAAAACTCTTGTATAAAGCAGTTATGAGTTCTGGGAAAGTGTATGAGGGTCTGGGGATAGTTATAGGCACCAGCATACTGGACATCAAACTTCATTTTTGAGCTCAAAAAGGAAGCCTTTAACAGATAATTATTAAAGTTGTATTTTAACCTTTGCTCAGACAATCACCTATGGTAGTTAGCAATGAAGCTCAGAATTGTGCCCCTGACTCAGCCGTCCATATCTATTCAGTAAAGCATGTGTTTGATTTTACATCTAAATATGTCTGATTGACTTCAACAGGACTGGAGCATATGCTTAAAGTTAAGGAGGCATTTAAGTGCTTTGTTGAGATAGATTTAAGCATGTCTTTAAATGGTTTGCTACACCAGGGATTTGGGGGTATGAGTGGAGCATCTGCTGTGTATACAATATCTTTCCCCAAAAATATCACAAGCCACTTGAAAATACAATTTATCTATGTCATTGGGGGGATAATAGTCTGTTGACCTGAGTCAGAAGATGAAGCATGAATCAAAATCAAAGGTCATACAATTCCTCTTTGGATAGGGTAGTCTAAACGACTTGACTTACTGGGGCCAAAAAGTGGATACCATATGATAAGCAAATGGACATTTCATGTCATATATCCAAAGCTTCCAGAAATATACTCAAACCTATGTGAGTAGAGAATGTGCACTTGGAGGCTTGCCAGAACAGGATGTACTTTGCATTTCAAATAATGCAAGAATAGCCATTCTTTCAGCTTGCTGCTTCTGTTTTAGCCAAAATCAGGATGTATAAAAAGATGTGCGTGTAGAAATTAATGGAACTTTTCAAGCCTCAAAACTTGTTTGACTCATTTTAAATCCGCCACTGTATCCAAACTGATATTATCATTGCTAATAGAAACAATAACCGCCACCATGCATATGTGGATGCAGTTGGGTCTGCCCATATCTGGAGGTAGCAATAATGACCTTCATTCAAGATATCCTGCAACTTTAGATCAAATCCTGCTTATTTTACCAGCTTGCTTGAGCCACTTGGACTGTACAAACTGCTAAGGCAAAAGGATTTACCCCTAGAAATATATCTGATGGATGTCCTTGACAAATTTCTAGCAGGCTAATTAGATTCTACTGCTCAAAGAAGTCACCTGCTATTTCATCTGGTTAGTGTTATTTTTCACTTCCTATTTTAATCGGTTCTATTGTCAAAGAAGTGTATAATTTATGGAATGGTTAACAAACTGTGTATATAAAGGCAGGAAAGCAGTTGGGGACCCGTCAAGATGTAAGTCACCAAAAATATGATGAGATATAATGATAAATTATTATACTAATATAAGATGATGATATTACTGTGGCAGCTTAGAAACCAACCTCAGCAAGTCTTTTCCAGTAAGACCAATAAAAAAAGATAATTTTCTAGGATAGTGTGCATGAGCCCTGGTATGCAGGGTCTGAAGTCTTAGTTGAGTAATACGTGTAAGCTCATATTTAGATTATCTTTCATTGACTTTAACAGTATTTGGAAGAATTTAGACTGTTTCTAATCAGTTTGGCTAATCTCTACTATGAAGAGGATTGTTTTAAATCTTTTACATTTGAATCAGATTCAAACTTCAATAATTGTATTAAAAAAAAATCAAAAACTTTTCAATTGCTCTTAAAGTAGATATATTTTGTAAAAAAAAAAATACTCTGAAATTGTACACATTACTACAGAGTCCTGAAACTTATGGGTAAGGGAGTTCTAACAGTCAAAGAATTGCATTAATCTTGTTTAAAGAAGTTACCACAGCATCTGCTTCTCTGCAATTACATTCTGTAAAAGAGCTTAATTTTTATTCCAAAGGATTTTTTTAAGTTTTAATAATTTTTTAATGCAAATTCTCTTAATTACCTTGGAAAAAACATAATTCTCTTTTAAAAAATTACAAAAGCTTTAATGTGAATACATCTTTCTAGAAATTATCATTAATAAAAAAAATAACCTAAACAACCTCTCTTGAAAGGGTTCAACCATGATGTACTTAATATTAGAATTTCCTGGCAAGCCTAATGAATTGATATAAAGTTGTTCTATATAATTACACAGCTCAATGGTACTGCTGTTGAATAAAGAGTTCAAATTGCCTTTGGATATCTAGGTGTGTTAAATTGATAACAACTTACCACTCGCTAACATATGAGTATGTGGAAGAGTGGTCTAAGTTCATGCTTTTTATATGATGAGGAGCTAAATGAATGTATAAGAAGGTGTAAGTTAAAGTAGCATTAGGGGTTTGCGCCTTTCTTGTACATCCTCAATTTAAGAGCTACACCATTAGAAATGGCGAGAAACATTATGAAAAATTTGTCAATTCCCTTCCCTGATTTGGGGGGTCAAAATATTAAACTGACTGAAGTTGGGGGTGAAGTGGAGGGGCAATACAAGCTCTGTGGCTTTTTTTGAAAAACATGAAAAAGATTGTGAACATTTTTGACAGAAAATTGATTTTTTGGAAATTTCAACTGGGCCTATATACTGTTTTAAATTCCAAAGTCAATGATGTGGCTGACAAAATTCAGGAAGCACAACTTCACTGGTTTGGATACATACAGAAGATGAATGAAGAGGAGTATTCAGTGAAGACAGCATAGCAGGAGAGGGTATTGGGAGAAAAAAAGCTCCCAAAGCCGAAGGAAATGCTGGATTGACTGCATCAAAGAATATGTTTAGTAGGTGGATCTCTGTGCTGTCTTGGAGAAATGAAGATGGAGGATATTTGCCTGACTACCCAACCCCAGGTGATGGGATAAACATCTAGATTGTTGGATACCTATGCAAAGCTCATCCAAAATTATCCAGGCCTCTGAGAAATCTGTCTGGTAGTCTCATGAGAGAAATATTTTTGGTAGTATTTTTAGTTTTGGATCATGTTGTTGGCTATTTGTTTAACAGACTACTTGTAGTTCAAGTTCCCTTAGGTTAATTTCCCCTAAAGATAAAACTAGCACTTTTCCAACATGAAAAAGATAGCAAGCTGAAATCTTATATTCTTGTGTTAGGGCTCTTCAATTTAAAGCACCTGATATTTAAAAGCTAGTAAAGTTTATTTACTTTCTTTAGTACTACAATACTCCAATATAGAACATTAGAACATTAGAAAGGATGCTGGTTCTACTGAAGTCAATGAGACATTTCTGTGAGAATAGCCTTTTTAAGTTTGTCTAAGGTTTATAACTCAGGTTTGAGAACACTGTTCATACAGTTAGGCATCGAAAGTCTCAGCCTGAGATGACGACGATGATGATGTTTTTTATTATGATGGAAATGACAAACTCGTGGCTAAATCACAACACAGAGCATTTTAAATAAATCCGTTTTTAATTCTTAGCTGTGCTACAAACTTCCTTTGTGACCCTGTACATGCTAACCTTTCTGTGATTCAATTTCTCCTCTATAGTATGGTGATAACAAGACTTCCCCTAACTTACAGAAGTATTGTGGTATTTACATTGAGTGCTCTGATATCCTTGGATAGACATATTGCCTACAGCGCAAAGCACAGTGTTATATTAATAATATTAATAATAAAATCATTCTCAAATGTTTTTGAGTACACTCAAAAGCTGTTATTGAATGTTAAACAAAATTTTCAGTTGCTTAACCCGTTACATGACTAAATCTTTGTTTTGATATTATACAATAAGTTTTGAAACTGACTTGTCTGCAGTGCATTGTTTTATATGTGTGTATTACGTTTCATATTATACACACACTATGCACACATTCTAATTGCTGAATTAAACAACAGGATATCACCTAATCACGTTTCTCATTGTGGTTCATAATGTCTTACCCCTGAAGCACATGGTATATTATACTTTTGACCATGAATCTTCTGCCCTTTGTCGGTTTGTTTCAACATTTAATGATCTTACAGTAGCTTTGGAGCACATGAAATTGGAAATGAACAAAAGGAGGAAAACCCCTCTGTCCATTCTTGACACCCGCTCTCAAGGTCACAGGTGACTAAATCCCACTTACTGTAGGTAAGACTTTGAAACCTATACTCTGCTGTGTATTTTGAGAGTGTTTTGTGATGCATAACATACAGCCAATGCACCCATCTGACAATATAGAAAATCCGTAGGAAAAAAGAAAGGAAGGAAGGAAGACAGTAAAAACTATGTGCATGCAAGTCAGTTATTCTTGAACAGGTTCACAAGTACTTTCTTGATCAGACTGATGCTGTCATTGAACTATAAAGCCCCTTGTCTCCCAAGTTCAAAGGTATTTTTTTTAATTGTGCATATGTAAGAAGACACATACTGGGTGGTGAAGCTGTTTGATTTTATCAGGAGGTGAATTAAAAATATTTTCAAAGATCTTGTTATTTTTTCAATATCATTTTTCTTGGTTGATTAATGAAGAACTTTTGAAACAATTTAATCTATCTAGGGATGTGAGCGTTAGTTTATATTTTTCAAGACTGATTACTGAACAACTTCTAAAGCAGTCTAATCTGTTCAGGGATGTTAAATAAATATGTCAGCATTCATTTGTATATGAATGTTTTGTTTCTGCTAAAATTAAACTAGAGGAATGCTGAAATAAATAGATTTCAGAAGTTTCTCTCTCTATTTGCTCAAGAGCTAAGAAAATGTCAATACACTTCATATTATATGGAAGCTTCAAACTCCTTACTAAGATGAATGTGTTTCAGATTGAAGGTTTTAGTAGCTTTAGCATGCATTTTATAGTCTGGCATTCTGCCACATCGTGGTCTATAACCTTTTAGCTCACTATTATGCAAGTAAGAATTTGGCGAGGAGACCAGAGTGCTTAGATTTTCTCTAAGGACAATCAGATGTTTCAAACTTCTTACACCAAATTATATTTGACATTTAATTTGAACCCAACTTATCTTTAAAAATAATTTAAAAACCTTTTGTGTAATGTGCTAAGCCAAGTGTGTTTCATTTTAATTTTGATTTTTTTCATTTATTTTCATATGTAGTTATATAGACAGCATATATTTAATTTGGATAGAGAAAAATTCAAATACATATGGAACATTTAGAGCATAAAGGTAAGAGTTGCTGAATATAAAATTAAATAAAGATGATAATGAGTTACAAAAATGTTAAAATTCATACATGCATCTCCCATTAATTAATTCTTACAAAACAAGACTGACAAGTACACATGCATTCAACCATGTTGTACAGGGAATTAATACCGGAGAATGACATATGAAACATAATCATGTTCAGAAGTTGGTAATTAATCTGGGAAAGGTCAGTTTTAAAATGCTTGCTTCCTTTCAGACCTCTTAAATTTAGCAAAAAGAGGTCAGAATCACATTTTTGACAACACATATTTAAACGAAATCCTAGATATGGCTGGGATGAAGGTTGACGTAGACCTATTTTACACTGAGAGAGCAATTCCTCCTTCAGAAGCAGCCTAAACTGTAGATTTGAATGCTTTCTAACTGAAAAGATCCCCAAACGGTGTGTTCGTTATTCAGATTCTGTTGAACGTGAGTGATATTGTGATACCTCTGTACTTTGAAACCCTTTTAGATAAAGGGAACTGATGCAAAGCTCTTTGATATAAACAAAAAGACTTCCACTGACTTCATAGAGCTTTGGATTAGGACTTATATTAGCTTATTCAGTACCATTTTGGTAAGATATATAATGAAGCATTGCTGAACATTCCATATAGTTTATAATGTAACAAAATGAGATGCCAAGGTGGATAACACAAGGAGATGCCAATGACTTGGGGAGCAAATTACCTTTATCTGAAAATGTTTGCTTTTCATTAGTAAAAGGGAGAGTTTAGGAGCAGGCATTTTGCATTCTTCCCCCTTGAATCTCATATTAGTATTGAGAACTGAAAAGGTATAGAAAAAAAGGTGTGTAAACCGTAAAGATATACTCAGGTAGATTTAGAAGAAGTTTGGTATCTACACATGCAGGGCCTAGAACTTATCCCAAATAATGCCAGAGGCTTGGGCTCCTGGGTTCGGTGTTGAGGAATGTCTAGGAGACAATAATTGTTCGTGCAGCTGCATGAAAAGCATTACTTGCAAAGAAAGTCTAGCAAAACTTTTGAATTAAAAATAAATAAATGAATTTTAGTGTGTAATTCAACAGCTTGGTTGGTTACATGTTCTTATTATCCTCAGAACACTTACACTTTAGAGAGAAGTGGTGAAGCATTGCAGAGACATCTCTAAAAGTGTCTCTCAACCCTGTGGGATCTCTTCTGGGAGTAAAAGTCCTCAGTCATACTGTTGAGAATATTAACAAAGGAGTGGTGCCAGTGTTGTAGTGCTTTGGTGTAAGGAATACCAGTCCACTGGGAACTAGACAAAGATAATCAGATTCATTTAATATAGGCCACAAAATAGCATCAATGTGATTGTATTTTATAGTCTACAGTGTTGGATTTTAATTGGGAGCCAAAGACTAAAGGTTCTATTATCCTACTACCAACCTCTGAACCACTTGTAACATTTCATTTGCATAAAGAAAAGAAGAAACACCCTTTCATCAATGTACTTTCTTGTATTTTCACTATAAACAAAATAATGTTTTCACTATCCAAATTGCTTGTGGCTTCATGAAAAGGAAATGTGAAGTCTAGTAGAATAAAGAGATGTAAGACAAACACTAAATCCTGTGTATTGCAAAATGCTTTTGGTCAGCTGAATCAATTCTGGAGATATTACCATTTAAAATTATAAACTCCTCAAATCAGGAACTATCTTCTTCTATGTGTTTATACAGCATCCACCATCACAATGGAGTCCCAGTCTTGAAAACTTCTCTACCATCTTGGATCTTTCAGATTTGGGAATAACAGCAACAATTTGGTTAAGTAACACCCTGTCTCCCGGGCCCCCTCAATCTGCCAGACAGTGATTCCTTCTCTGTGAGGGAAATTCTCACTCAGCACCAGCATAGGGATCAAGGGTCATGTGTTTTGCCTCCCCTTTCCTGGGATTGCCATGTTCGGTCCTCGGGGAAAGTTAGCACAGACCTAAAGCTACCTTAACTTGTGACCAACCTGCAAAAGCCACTATAAGCCTTGACAATTAATGGTCACTATTATAATTCATTATCAACAAATAACTGAGAAAGACACTCGGTCACATTCACACTCCTGGCAAGAACTTAAAGCATACTAATACCACCTTACAGAGTACCAAAATCCAACAAATGGTAAGTCCAAGGAAAGTTCATTTTTCATTCCTTGGTTCCAGGCTCCCCTCTTTGATTCTTGGGTTCACAACTAGTACTTTATGATTGAGCTTCTTGCACAGTAACCCACCGCAGCTCCAGTAGAAAACCTACAAAAAGTTCCAGGTGTTGCCAAACTCCAGCTTTCTATCCCATAACACCCATTTTTGGAGTACTTTCCCCAGCCCTTTGGCTGTCCTCCTAAGGCTTTTTGCAAACTACTGCCAAGACTCATGCTTGGTTTGGACAGATCGAACAACACACTATTATTTCATTCATCTCTCTCACTGTTCTCATTATTTTGAGAAAATGCTACTACATATGCCCTGATAACTTTTGCAGCATTCCTCACCGTTCTAGCCTCCAACTCCCTGGCTCTTTCTGGACTATACTCCCCCTATATCCCTCTGCTCTGAGCTGGAATTTGGAACATAAATGCTCTTGAACCTAGGTCTGCCTTTGAGGCATTTGAACCTAGGGCCGGCAAACCTGGATTTTTCTCAAAACTAGCTTTGATTTAATCATTTTCATTTCTAGAAAGGGCAAGAATGTCCAGGGTCAGAATACTTTTTAATGAGAAAAATGATATTTGATCTCACATGTCCCACTTGTTGAGGAATATAGGATCTTAGCTGCTATCAGTTCTCCAGGAGATACTGTAGTTTGGCGCGCTATCAGCACAAAATTTGCCTTTTCTTCTCTGTGCTTGGCCACATATTCTGTTGTTCCAGGAGTATTTAAGCATGTAATAAATTGAGTTCCAATGAGCTGGAACCTCCCGCTTCAACTGATTTTCAGCAAATTGTTTTCCAGCTGCAGCTTTGGTAGGATTTTTTCCTAGTCTTGAAAGAAAGACTGTAGCAGCCATACATTTTATATGTCAACTCTAAAATAATTTTAATTGCTTAGTTATTATCCACTAAGTTGGTGAAGAGCAAGTCTAAAGTGGGCTGAAATCACCCTACAAGCACAGCAACTTCTATAGTTTTATTTTATTGGCACAAAACCTGCTATGAATAAATACAATCTCTCTCTCTTTCATATACACACACACACACTCTTATGTTAAAAGAATGTTAAAATTGCAAAGTCAAGGACTCGAAAGCTAGGACATGCCAGAAGTAAGATTGCCTATGCGATCTTAATTCACCACCCACTTATGAGCATGCATTGTGATACAGTCTTTAGTTTTTTCCACTACACCCCTGCATGTGTGAAATGAGAATTCCCAAAGGCTTATTTTTCAAAGATTTTTTGGCCAATCTGTCTTTTCCATCTCCTCCACTCAGGTGGCACTACCAGCTCCATTATAATCAAATAGTAATAATAGCAACCAGGGAACATAGTGGTGTATCACAGAACAATATTCTAACTCTCCATCCATGGTATTTTTTTATACAATTGTCACCTCTCCAATATCTTTATGGAAAATGCTGCAAGCTTTTCTTTGAATGTGTTGCATTTTCTATACATAGCATTGTCCTGCCCCATGGTGTTTTACTAAGCTGAGCTGAATTCAAAGCCCTTTTCATATTGGCTAAAAGCCGCACACTGGCACCCAACCAAAGCAGTTAACTTATTTACTTGGGAGATGAACAGAAGATTAGAAGGGGGATTCACACATACCCTGCGGATACTGCTTCATCCCTGTCTCTGTCCTGGTTCCTTAAGGTTGCCACATACAGCAGTATATGGCAACATGCAGACAGTGGGCATCAACCTGAGTGCTCGCATACAGCACGAACACAGCATATCAAAACTGCGTTGAGAGGTTCTTCATATTCACAGGGAAGGAACTGAATCTGCCCTCTTATGCACCACTCTGATAGTTTCCCTGTACTGTATTCCAATATGATCAATTTGCTCAGATGAAGTTAAATTCATGGGCATTCGTGAGCACTTGCGGGGCCATTACACAAACCTCAAATATCAGAAACCCAGGAAACAATGAGCTATGGTTGAGCTTCTCAACAAGGCCTCAAACTAGCTTAATCCTACCTCCACAGGAATGTCGTCAGAATAATCAGACTCATACTACTTTATCTATCCCTGTCAAAGATTTATTTTACTACTGATCATAGAGACTAAAAGCCCTTACTCGTAATTCTATGTTGGTTGTGGGGAAACCTACAGGGGGATGATGGGCTTTGTTCAATGTAAAATGATTTTACTATTTTTTGATTTATTGAATTTTGAAAAATATCACTTTGGTAAGACCTGAAACTTTTATTTATTTATTTTTACTTTTTAAAATTGCCAACAAATTAAAAGACCCATTATTTGACCAACTCTAGTTCCAGTCTTAACCATGGATTGACTGCCGATGCTCTATAATGCGTATGAAAAGCCCATTTATAAAAGGACAGCTAGTCAGGTATGTGGATTTCTGGAACAACTAATAACATATTTTTGAAAGATTTGTATTTTAAAAATGGAAGACTATTCAAGCATTGACTGACCTATAGATGCTTCAAAACTCCAGTGACTGGCCATCTGAATAATAAGGAATATTTTTACTGGGCAGTTTCAGTAAGTGCCAGTTGACTTTCCTCAGGCAATAATCTGGCTGAAGCAGACTGCATGTTTATTTTCAATATCAGCTTTCTTTCAGTTTCACCATGTGTGAAGCTGGTTATTTAAACACTTTCATATTAATATTAATGTGGGCAAGAATAAGAAGAAACTTGTGATGATTTATGAAAGGTGTTAGAGGTATTCCCTCCAAGGGCTTGATCTTGAAAAGTGCTGTTGTGGAGTCTGCACACATATACACAAGTTTATGAGCAGTACTGGGAACTCAGCCCTGTATTAATGAGAGTCCTGCTTTATGACTAATACAGTACTCCTCTCCAGGAGGAGGCTTAAGGCCAAAGAGCGGATGGTATAGCTAAGCACCTTATTTGCATGTAGAAGGGCACAGTTAAATCTATGTCTCAGACATGTCCATGCTTTTCCAACACCTTGCTCATTTTTGTTACCCTGAAATTTTGAGAGTAGAAGAATGGGCACCTAGGGATATTGAGTCATATGCTTAATACAAAACCTTAATTGTGATGTTGTGCAACACCCCTACACTTTTTGCTCTGCACTGAGGAAGGAGTCGTGGGTTTAAAGCCAAAATCTCTCTTCCCCCACTCCATCTCCACCACCTTTTTTAAAAAATAGTATTCTATAAAAGAGGTAGGTATTATTATTAATTATTATTATGCAGAAATATACCCCAACAATGTACTATAAGTATAGTGTGTTGAGTCCAGTATTGTAGAATACTGAAGTAATTTTATAAAGGGGGTTAGTTTCACCTCTTCCCTTCCTGATCATCTTTTCATTCACTCAACAATTTCTGTTTAGCTGTGTCAATCCCTTTTATCTCCGGTGGTGTTTCCCTTCTCAAAGGTACACAACTCTGACTAGCAATCATCCATCTATCCTATCTTGGGTGACATTTGTGTGTCATGCAATGCAAGTGGTGTAGATCGTTACAGTCTGTAACAATCACTATGCCTGATGGGCAACAGTAATGAAAGAAGGTGGTTTTAACACTTTGCCTTTGACAATTTGGGTAATAGGATAGACAGATTTCATGTTCCACTGATAGTGTTTTTATTTGAACCTATATGAGTTGTTCAGATTATAACAACACTTCTACTAAAGCCATCATCACAGATTTCATGTTCCACTGATAGTGTTTTTATTTGAACCTATGTGAGTTGTTCAGATTATAACAACATTTCTACTAAAGCCATCATTTTTTGCTTTTAAGTAAATTGGAACCAGGAGACCCAATAGACTCATACTGCAGGTGTGAGTTTTCGATTATGGCAAATATGCTCTTGGCTTACTACTAGAGTCTTTACAGTAATGCTTGATTTTTGAATGCTAGAAAATCTTCTTTTATTATGGCAGCATTTGCTAATGCCATTGTAACAAGGAGTCTGTCAGCAGTTCTATTATAAAGTCCATTTTTCAAAGATTTATAACTTGGCTATAAAATTCACTCTATAAATGTGGCATGGCAACTCTCTACCTGGGAGTAAGTTTGGTTTTATAAAATAGTCATATTTAGGATATAGAGATGAGCTTGTATGATCCTCCAAGAAATTATCTGTTTCAGAAAACTGTGTGCATGTTACTGCCTCCTAAAATAAATTTTAAAAACAATTATTAATATGAAGTTTTGCAAGCCAAAATGATTTCCCCCGATCGGTTTTTGATGCAACAGACAGGTTAAGCCCATGAAATTGTAAGCATTTCACAAACTGTTGGGTAACTTCCATGAGGCTAGCTGTTTCAATACAGTGTACAGCACTTGTACCCAAATGGGTCAATTTTTCACATCAGAAAGACAGGAAAAAAATCATATTTCTCTGAGTTTTAAATGCAAAAACAAAAACTTGAAATCCACTGGGGGTCATTTTGTGTGAAAGAAGAAAAAATTGAGCAAAAAATTTCCTGTGAAATTCCATGAAACAAAAAAGCTGTATTTTACACAGGTTCAATGTTTCTTTTTCTTTTTTTTTTTTTAAAAAAAATGTTTTAAAATGGACTGCAACCTATGATCACCAAGAAGGTACATTTCCTTACTGAGCAGCTCTGGCCCCAGGGGAGAGCGGGGCAGGAAAGCTTACTTTAAGTAAAAGAGAAAATTAGTGATGCTAAAATTAAGATTTAATTATGGGTTCTGTATTATCACTGTTGGCCTAACTTATTTTTTCAGGTATTAGCAAAGGCTTAAAGGCATCACTCTTTAAAAATAAAATTTATGTAAAATTTGGTGATGAAGTTTAAATTTAATTTTCCCTTCATACACTCACTCAAAGTAATAACTCATACTGAATGATGCTATTTTTGAACGGTGTGGTCAGATCTTTATCTAACTTATTTAATTGCTTCTGAACTTTTGTAAAGTTATTGGTGAAGGATTTTAAAGAATTAGCCTGTCTCCTTCCCATGTCAGTGAGTGTCCCAAATATAGTACTTGTGTTAATTTGTTTTCATTATTTACTGATTCTGCATGTCTTCACGTACAACAAAAATGTTTGAAAGCATGCTCATGAAATATATTGGGGCATATGGAAAAGCCTGGATGCTACATGGTATTAAAACAACTGGAGATATATTTTTAGAAGGGGTGTATTCTGTGATGAGGTGCTGTAGTCAGAATCTTCAAAAATGGATGATACTAGCTTTGAAGGAAAATCATACAGTTTGATGCATCTTCCACGTTCCCTTGGTTTATTGCTACTGGACACGACTGCATCAGAACATTTAGAGTTATGCTGTGACATTTAGAAGCCAAAGCTGTGTTCTGAAAACAGGATGGACTGAGAAGTACCATACCAATGGCAGTCTTCAGAGACATTTGACCTGCTAAAGGAATAAGGAAACAAAAAGACTATGTTGGGGTGGGACTATTTTGCCACAACTCCTTTTTGGAGTGGCAAAATGTGCTCACCCCAGGCCAACCTCATGCTCCCAGATGGTATGGAAGATTGCCAGGCTCTGGTTGCCCTTAACCCAACCCATCATGACACACAGTTTGAGCTGACTGACACCACTAGTAGTACTGTAATTCCCTAGTGCTAGTGTTCAGGGCTTGCACACGTGATGGCAACTATCTGGGCCAACACCAAGGATGGAACTGGGGACTCTCCAGGGATGAAAACATGAGTATCCATACCTTCAAATAAGGAGCCAGACTCTGTAGCTGAGCTCTAACAGACAGTGTATGCTTTGGACATACATAACAGACACTGGCTAGAGGGCTCCATAAGCACCAGTATTCCGTACAGGTATCTGAAGAAAAGAAAGTCTCCTTGGACCACCACCAACCCATTCTATGAACATCCTGTGCTGAGGCTGCCAAAGTATATCCCTTAGATTTTCCCACACATGGACAACTATTAAATCATTCCTGCTCCCAGGACAATTCTTGACAAACATAAAATTATATCATAAAAGACAATGAAGGGAGAACTAGTGCTAGGAAAGTCACCAGGACCAGATGGTGTTCACCCAAGAGTTCTGAAAGAACTCAAATGTGAAATTGCAGAACTATTAAATATGGTTTGTAACTTGTCCTTTAAATCAGATTATGTACCCAATCACTGGAAGATAGCTAATTTAATGCCAATATTTAAAAAGGGCTCTAGAGGTGATCCCGGCAATTACAGACCAGTAAGTATAACATCAGTGCCAGGCAAATTATTTGAAACAGTAGTAAAGAATAAAATTTTCAGACACATAGAAGAAAATAAATTGTTGGGCAAAAATCAACATGGTTTCCGTAAAGGGAAATCATGTGTTATAAGTCTATTAGAGTTCTCTGAAGGGGTCAACAAACGTGGATATGGGAGATCCAGTGGACATAGTGTACTGAAATTTCCAGAAAGTCTTTGACAAGGTCCCTCACCAAAGGCTCTAATGTAAATTAAGTTGTCCTGGGAAAAGAGGGAAGATCCTTTCATAGATTGAGAACTGGCTATAAGACAGAGAACAAAGGGTAGAAATAAATGGTAAATTTTCAGAATGGAGAGGGGTCACTAGTGGTGTTCCCCAAGGGTCAGTCCTCGGACCTATCCTATTCAACTTATTCATAAATGATCTAGAGAAAGGGGTAAATAGTGAGGTGGCAAAGTTTGCAGATGATACTAAACTGCTCAAGATAGTTAAGAACAAAGCAGACTGTGAAGAACTTCAAAAAGATTTCTCAAAACTAAGTGATTGGGCAACAAAATGGCAAATGAAATGTAAGGTGAATAAATGTAAAGTAATGCACATTGGAAAAAAACTCCAACTATACATATAATATGATGTAGCTAATTTAGCTACAACTAATCAGAAAAAAGATCTTGGAGTCATTCTGGATAGTTCTCTCAAGATATCCACGCAGCATGCAATGACAGTCAAAAAAGCAAACAGGATGTTAAGAATCATTAAAAAAAGGACAGAGAATAAGACGGAGAATATCTTATTGCCCTTATATAAATCCAT
Organism: Dermatemys mawii; assembly: GCA_007922305.1. Taxonomy (NCBI): domain Eukaryota; kingdom Metazoa; phylum Chordata; order Testudines; family Dermatemydidae; genus Dermatemys; species Dermatemys mawii. The sequence goes on from ML677354.1 coordinate 8,837,784, forward strand.
GATGTGCCCACATCTTGAATACTGCGTACAGATGTCCTCTTATCTGAAAAAAGATATACTGGCATTAGAAAAGGTTCAGAAAAGGGCAACTAAAATGATTAGGGATTTGGAGCAGGTCCCATATGAGGAAAGATTAAAGAGGCTAGGACTTTTCAGCTTGGAAAAGAGGAGACTAAGGGGGGTTATGATAAGGTATATAAAATCATGAGTGGTGTGGAGAAAGTGAGTAAGAAAAAGTTATTTGCTTGTTCCCATAATATAAGAACTAGGGGCCACCAAATGAAATTAATGGACAGCTGGTTTAAAACAAATAAAAGGAAGTTCTTCTTCAACCAGTGCACCGTCAACCCATGTAACTCCTTGCCCGAGGACTATAAAAGGGCTTAAAAGAGAACTGGAAAAATTCTTGGAAGTTAAGTCCATTAATGGCTATTAGCCAGGATGGGCAAGGAATGGTGTCCCTAGCCTCTGTTTGTCAGAGGGTGGTGATGGATAGCAGGAGAGAAATCATCTGATCATTACCTGTTAGGTTCACTCACCCCGGGGCACTTGGCATTGGCCACTAGTGGTGGACAGGATACTGGACTGGATGAAGCTTTGGTCTGATCCAGTATGGCCTTTCTTACGTTCTTATGAAAGAATGGCACTTGGTTGCTAGAAAAGCTAGAGTAGTATTCTGGCAAATGAAAAATCTTCATCGATTCCACTGGACCCCAAGAAGGGATTGTTTCACAGAGTGCATGGCAAGATGTAGTCTAATGGCAAAGAAATACAATCTATATTTCAGGCTTCTGTAATAAATTGGCTACTTGTTACCAGTGAATGACATAACATCTGATGTTCTGAGCCATATTATTAAGTGGTCACCACAAATTGAGATTGCGTGTGATTCTGGGGAGCTGACAGGTGCTTCTAAAGTTAGTTGGTAGTGACTCATATGTTTCATTGTAAGATGCTGTAAATCGGTAGAATCACCTACAGTGAATGACTAGTATTGAGAGAGCATCATATGAGCAGATTGTTTATTCAGTAAGAGATATTCCTGAGGCTGAGGACAAAGAACAACAGTAAATCGATTTAGGAGGGGAAGCTCCCACTACACTAGTCACGGAGGAGAAGAAACTGTCGGGGAGGGCTGTTTAACCAAGTCAAAGAAATAAGCATGCCTACTCACCCTTCCTTACATTAACTCCTGAAGTACAGAGTAGCAACAAAGTAACTCCATCACAACTAGTGAAGCCTCAGGACTACAGCAGCCCTTGCTCCATAGTGGTCAGGGAGTAGCCCAGGAAATCTGCAACTATACCTCCCTATGGTTTGTTTTCTTCCTCCCAAACCCTGCTTCTGGCTAGGAAAGCCCTATGGAGCACAGAAGTGTAGACCCCCTATATGTTGTCTTGAAAATCTCCTCTTGCATAAATGAAAGTACATTGGCTCTTCTGTAGCTCAGACAGGAACAGGATTAGCCCTCAAATGGCAAAAAAAGAGAGTAATTCATTGCATATGGGCCGGGCCCTTTTCATCAACTTAGGCAATGGGATTACCAAATGTCCATCGCCATAATACAGATCTGCTAAGTTAAAGCTCAAAAAAGAAACCTACAATTCCAAACTTATAAAGCTAATGTTAAGCCTTACCACTGGCTTAAGAGGATTCACAATTCAATTCACTGCTCCTGGACAGCCTTAAACAATAAACAAGACTGATTCAGCCTTCAATTCTTTCTTTCCTTTTATAGGTTGGAACTGTACTTTGGTGGTTTAATTTACCATGATTTCTAATAGTACAGAAATAGGAACCCTCAGTAATTATTAGGATAATTTCTCTCTTTATTCTCTCCTAATTCTGTAAAACAAGTTGAAAATTAAAGAGGACAAGAAAAGCAAAGAGTTTCTATCAGTTTCTATCAGAATTTACTCAAATTTTCTCAAGCATGGTTTTGTACCAATACTACTTCCTCTTCTGTTATGAGATATTTGCTGCTTGTATATCTACTGTAATGCAACCACTGCAAGGTGAAAAGATATCAAAATTCACTAAATTATAGAAGGGGAAAAAGCCTCCTCATGCCCTTGGCATTCAGAACTAAAGAGCCATTCAACCTGCTGCAGTGACAAGTACATAAATTATGCATAAAACATCTAGCACTGTTGTTTTCAGGGTTTATTACTGATTGCTAATTCTAGAAAATACTTTAAAATATATGTTCAAAACCAACACATTTCTAATCATCATAGCGATATATCAGTGCTAGCAATGTCTTCAGATGAAAATCCTTTATTTACCTGCATAGGTACATCATTTTCAGTGTTACTATCCAGGTGTATAACAGGAGCAGAAAGCAAGAGGAGCAGTAAACCAATGGTTTGGTTACTAGCCATAGATATAGGTTCAATTCTTTGCTCCTTCACAAACTTCTTGTGTAACCTTAGTCAAGTTATGTAGGGCCTGCTTTATAAAGGCATTCAGGTGTTTAGGAATGCAGATAGATGCCTAACCACCTAACTCCCACTGATTTCAAGGCCTAAATGCTTTTGAAATCCCCACTAAGTGCCTATCTACCCTCAAAATGTGGCTCTTTGTCACCCTGTGTTTCAGTCCACCACAGCATTTATCTACTTCACATGGGTGTTGTGAGGATAAACACATTAAAGATTGCGAGAAGCTCAGATACTTGAACAATGCGGACCATATACATACCTTAGACAGGTAGACAGGTTTTGGCTTATTGGTAGTAACAGAGATAACTAAATGCAGAGATAGTTTTTCACAAGCTCAGAAATGTATACAATGTGGCAAAATTGTAATGGACTCAGGATGACTTCATGAAATATGAAAGTGATCATTGATAAAGAGATGTTAAAAGTATGCTCTAAAAAAGTAGTCAGATACTACTAATCAAGGTTAGACAGTATCTTAGAGTTATTCAGATGTCATGTCCGGTCTGGATTATTATTTAGATTTTAAAAATCGACTGCAGGTGGAGATATGTAAGAAACATTAACGTTAAAGATAGCCATCTAACCAGTTGTTTAGCATGATTCTAGAAAGAGGAAAGCAGTGTATTAAACACTGAAGATAAAAAAATACTGGGATTTTACAGCTGTTACAGGAGAAATCTCTGTAAAACAGAGAAATTAGCCTCTTGGAAGAAAAGATGAGCATATTTATATTGCATGCAAACTGTTTTTACTCTGTCTCAATCAAAGATAGATCAAGATAATATCCATGGGAAGAATAATTATGAGGAAATAAATAATTAGGGATAAACTAAGTATTATTTATTGATCAAGATCATAAACTTTATCAGCTATAAAGACATGGGATGATTAAAATTTTATTAACCATTGGGAAATTCTGCTTCAAACCCCAAAACTAAAACATTCCCCATTGTGCCAAAAATATATCAAACTATATGCTGAAAGTTATTTAGGAAGAAGAATCAGGGTTCTTGCTTCAGACAAACCTTCCAGTAGCATAAGCTATAAATTTCTCAGTAGCCTGAACCACAGGTCTATATTGAAGCATGAACCATGACCCCTTTTCACAGTCAAGTCAGGTTATCTTTAGATTTGGGTACATCATATGAAAAAGTTTGAATTATTTAGCCTTTATAGCTCCATCCTCTGGCCTGGGATTAGGAAGGTGTCTTTTGTATATGTAGAGTGGGAGAGCAAGGGCAAAAGGGTAGGAAGAGTTGTAGTAGCATAAACTTTCCTTTGATAAGCTGCTGAATTAAACTATATACGTTTTTTGTTTGTTTTTTTGTGATGGAAAAAGTTGCTATTGTAAAACCTGCAATATAATTACATCTTTAAAACCACTGCTTGGACGAGAGTAACTTCTATCCACGTATGGAGAAGCTCACTTAGAAAATAATAATGCAATTAAAAGTTTATATAGACAGCAGCCTAACATCTGGTAGAAAGGCACAGTCATGCAATGAAGCGACAAAGATTCCTGTGGCACCTTAAAGACTAACACAAGCATTGAAGCATAAGCTTTTGTGGGCTAATACCCACTTCATTGTGGGTAAAAGCCTAACACGGCTACCTCTCTATTCTAGTCATGAAATGGTGTTTCAATGGAATTAAACTGGCCACTTATTGTTGAAGAAAAGGTGAGTGTTTGCGGGAGGGAAGGGAAAAGCATAAAACTTATTTTTCAGGGATAGCAGCAGCCACAATCCTTTGTCTGTGGCATTAATTACTGTATTTGAACCAATGAGTAGGAGCCTTTGATTGCTCATTGAGGGAAATATGGGACAATGAGAATTCTATATTTACCTGATATATGGACACTGGGCATCAAATAATGCATTGCCTTAAAATAATGGATGGATGATCATTCAAAATGGACCACCCAACACATATTTATAAAATGTACCCCGCTCTTACCCCAGATTTCATGTGGTTTTATTCCTGCTCACTGCTCCTTCATCTTAATCTACACATTATTTCCTCATTCCCAGTTCCTTCCTATAACAATGTTCCTTCACATCGACATACACCCCCGTTCTTCACCTGATGGCTCCTCACCTCATTCTAATTAGGGATGTGTGAATAACTGATTTGTCTGGTTATTTATTTAATGGACAAACCAGAGGTAAACAAAATCATTTTGGATTGACCAAATATGTCATTTGGCCTGAAACTAAATATTTTGTTTGAGTTCTTTTTTGCTTTTTACAAAATAAAATTGAAGATAAATTTGAAACAAAAAATAGATTTCAAAATGAAAATAAAAATGTTTTGTTTTAAAAATGACCAGATGAAATGTTTTGATTTCTTTTAATATTTTAAAATCAAAATAATTTGACAAATTCAACAAAAATGTTTGCAAAATGTTTCAATCAACCTGTATCTGCTTTTTTCAGTGAAAAAAAAAATCCAAAAATTTCACTCAGCACTAGGTCCTAACACATCTAATTCCCTATGTATCCTCCTCACCCCAAAACCCCCTACTTCCCTCTTGGTAGTTCTATTCCACTTTATATAGTCTGTCACACCAAGTCCTCCTCTTTGTTCTATCCCCCAACTGAGCCAAGTTAACTGTGCTGCTACAGAGTGGTGTCTACAGATTGTATCTGTTACCTTGGAAAAGGAACATGCAGGATTGCACCTGTGGTTTTCCTGTTGTAGAAGGGATGAGCCTGTGCAGTAGAAGCAGTCATATGCTAATTTCCCCATCTCCTGGTGTTCTTCCATTCCCTTATTCCTGGCACGCTGCTGCTTCTCTCTCACCCTCTCCCTAATCAGTGCAAAAGGGGACAGGAAGCCCTGGGAGTTTTTTACCTTCTTTTTCAGAGCACTGAACTCTGACGGACATTATGCCAGTAAAAATACATGCAAAGGGATTACTGTACTGAGTCAGATCAGGGTATTTCCAGTCCAGTATCCTGTCTCTTACAGTGGCCAGTATCAGCTGCTTCCAAAAATAATGAGCACAAAGAAAGATTAGCAGCAAATTTAACTCCCTTTCTCTCTCATATCTATGTATATCCCATGTTTATCTCTGCATATGTTTAAAAATATTCTTTATAAGTCAATCTCTTTCTCGCATAGCCGAAACCCTATAACACCAATATTGAATAAAATATCAAATGAGTGAAAAAAATAAGATTGAAAAGGAATGAAAAAATGAATTGAAGAGTGTACAATTTAAACAACGAAGGACTCCTCAAATGAGTTATTCAGCAAATATTTTTCAACCAGTGCAAATTGCAAATAACAGTGATTAAAACTGGAAATTAGAATCACCTTGATAGTCCAATACCGTGAAAAATGAAGTATTGAGCACATTCAGTACATATATTATTAAGATGTATTATTCAAGCAGAAGTTATGGTATTATGGGACCATTTCTTCATAAAGTAACAAGCAACGTAAATGAGAACAATAAAGGGAAGGATCTATGTGTATGTGTGTGTCTGTTGGAAGATAGGTATAAGAAAGAACAAACATTTATATATACAAATTCAACATCACAGACAAAATTCCAGATAATATGAATTGTAAATCAGGACTTGTGCATTAATATACCCATTGGTATTTCCCTACATGTCAAGGACTTGTTTACCAGACAAGCTAATCAGTTTATCAACTCTCTGTAATTAATCAGAAGAATACAACTATCCTGGATGTGCTGTTGCTTTATCAAATATGTGACATTTGTGGCACTGTAAGTTGACAGTGATATTGAAATTACAACATTAACCAGTGCTGAATAAATAAAACCTCAAGTACTGTCCTTGCTGATGCTGAGAGCGAATACCTGAGATGGAATTGAATATTTCAGGTCCAAAATTAAAGTTTAAATCACACAGAACTAAGATGATATATTTTCAACACAAAAATGTGCAGTATTTATGGGAACATCCTCAACGGTGTAGCTAGTGATAAATAGTATAAAGAAGTTTTGATGTACTGAAAATCTTATTGCATTTAAATTATTTTAAAATAATCTAACTTTTGTCAAGGTGCTGTGCATTATATTCGACAAATCAGGAACACAGACTGTTACTTGCCAATGTGAAAGTGTTTTTGTATATTACACATAAGTTATTCAAACATCTCATGTCTGGATTGGATGGCTTTATTACTTTGTTGATATTTAGTCTTCAACCAGATTTTGAACTAAGTCTTTCTCTAGAGCAGTGGTGAGCAACCTGCAGCCCCGGGCCACTTGCAACCCATCAAGATAATCCTAAGGGATGTGCTGACTGCTGCTTCCTGCAGCTACCATTGGCCGGGAGCAGTGAACCGTGGCCACTGGACGCCGCATGCGGCCATGAAAATGTAAGCAAACCATCTGGCAGCCCACCAGCAGATTACCCTGATGGGCCACTTGCAGCTTGCAGGCTGCAGGTTGCCCACCAATGCTTTAGAGATACAACAGTGTTTGACTGTCTTTGTTTTCCATTTTCACTAGGAATGGGCTAAATCCTATTCTGTAATTTCCAAATCCTTGATCCTGCAGAGTGCAGAGCACTCTGGTTCTGATCTGGCAAAACACCTAAATGCATTCTTAACTTTAAGCACATGAATAGTCCTTCCAGTGTCATGAGACTATACATGTACTTAAAGTTAAGCATATGCTGACTGGGAGTCTTAACTATTATAATTTAATAATTTAAATCCTCTACACAGATAAAATTATAGCCAGGCAAAAATGTCAAATCTTGGACTAAAAATTCAAAATAAAAATGTGCAAAATAAAGTGCAAATTTTCAGGAGGGCTTTGTTGCAGAAAGTTATTAGATTAGCCTATTCTACTAGTTGTCTATTTTCTATGCCATTTTCATCTTTTTGACAGACACACGCATGCAAAAAGTCTGCTAACTATGTACATTGAATGACATAAATTTGAGTACAACAATCATCAGTGGAATTAGTCAGAAAATGGGAAAATATTTTGCAATTTTTTCAAAATATTGTTCCTTTTTCTTCATCAAAAAAATTTAAAATGGGATGAAAATTTAACAAAACTTCTCCATTTCTCTTACAAATATTTTGAGAGAGTTTTGTTTGTTTGTTTGTTTTGTTTTTTGACCAGCTGTGATCATCAAGACATCTGCCATTTCCATTTTTCACGTACCTGCCTTGGCCATTTGACTTCCCCTATAATTTCAGCCATTGCCACTCAATGTGACTCAGACATTAAGGGCCAAAAATGATGATATTTTCTGATGCTCAAGCGCATTAAAGGACAGTCCAAAAATGGCTAGGCAAATTGTTCAGTCAGCATAAATAAGTGGAACTACAATCCTTCTATACATACCACATGCCAAAAGGGAAGCAAATCAACCCCCAAAAGGAATAGCTATCTACCTTATTACCATATTATGCATCCACCTGGCTGCTGAGAGGGAAGCAGGCTGGGGACTAAATCTCCATGACGTTCTTTTGTGGTGGTGGTGACTGCCTAACTCAGTAATATTGCTCTATGACTTAAAGACACAATATGATCCATTATATATTCCCCCGAGATACGTGGGGCACCCAAAAACTTCAGGATCAGCCCCAAACATGTGTTACACATATTGAAAGTTTGTATAACTGGAAAAAAAAAGAGAAATGTGTTTTCTGTGTGCTGAATTTGCCATAGCACACCAGCTCACTGATCTCTGAAATCTATTGCACAGAGAGTAGGGGGGAAATAGTTCTGTGGTTTGAGCATTGGCCTACTAAAACCAAGGTTGTGAGGTCAATCCTTGAGGGGGCCATTTAGAGAAGTGGAGGAGAAATCTGTGGGTGAGATTGTGGTCTACATTGTGCAGGAGGTCAGATTAGATGATCATAATGGTCCCTTCTGACCTTAAAAGAAGTCTATGAGTCTGGTTGAGGCCAATGCGGTCACTTCTGGAAAGAAGCAACAGCAAATTTTGCAAAACTGTGCCTGGAAGGATTCCTTGCTGATCTCTTTTGTGCTCAGATTTCACCCTGAAGCAGTCATTTTACTACGCATTTTTTTTTTAAATAAAGCAACAACACTAACTTATGGGACATTTCTTGCCACCACCTCCTTCCTTCTTTCCTATCCTCCATGCTACCAACCAAACAAAAAAATCAATTTTTCACAGAGTGAAAAATATTTATATTGGCCTCTCTGACCTACCTCATCATGTTGCAGTATTCAAGATTTTTGCAAATAAGGATCCACTTTCAATTTTACCAGTGTGTGGAGATAGCTATCATTCATTCTTAAGGGATTCTTAAGGGATAAAGGCTTTTAGAAAATCTATTGAGCCAGCAACAATGCCCCTCTTTTACTAAACTAACTTCTCCCTTAACTTTTCCCCTAGCCTGATGTAGCTACAATAAAAGTCTACTAGAAACTCAATTATGCTTTAAGTAGCTAAGAAAAAAAGAGCATGGAGACCCCCTTTAGACAGTCGACTGACAGATAAATCTGAAACCACATTACCCCTCACTGTTGCAAAATTAACCTTAACAAAAGCCAAAAGCCAGAATTTTAGACATTTCTATATAATATGCAAAGCCAGTACTGTTCTAATGGGGCATGAAAACTGGCAGGCTGAGATCCAAGAGTCTTAGGCAGGACAATGGCCCTCTCACAACTGCTGCAATTTAAAATGACTCAGGTGCTAAGTTCAGAGATTTTGGAGAGACGAGCAGGCTTTTGAAATATCTCTAATAATATCAGTGCACAAGCATGAACCGTATCCCTCATCATGGAAATATCCATTATCTCTGATCCTCTTGGAAGCTCCTCTTCAGTCTTATATTGATAGTGCTCTCTAGGATGAAATCAATATGCTTTTACAAAAACACTGAAGTCATACGAAGTTACCAAGCTGGTAAGCAAGCAGACCAGATGGCTTTACCAATGCATGTTATAAAATGCTTATCCAGTCTTTAGTGGACTCTGAATACTAGCCAAGTTTAAGGGTTCTGTTTAATACATTTTTTTCTAAACAGCTTTGCATGTCCAAGTTACATTAACTGTGGGGAAAAAAAGAGGCAAAAGTTCGAGTTCTTTGGCTTATATGAAACTATATTGTAATAAAATATTTTTGTTCTAGGTCCTAGAATGTCACACACAGACAATCCTTAAAGTAAATCAAGACAAATGTGTTAGTATCAGTCTCCCACAATAGAGCATGAAGGTTAATTTATGTGATTCATGTTTCTCAGGAATATGGCACCTCCTTTTTTTAAAATGTAATTGATGCAGAGAATGAATATAATTATGATAATGAAGGATAACAATGTGCATGTGTGTGTGTGTGTCAGAGACAGAGAGAGAGAGAGAGGGAGAGAGAGAGTTAGAGACCAGGTATTGGAGACTGAAAGTTTAACTGTAGAACACACAGCTGTTACACATTTTACAAGCATCTCTTGTTAAGGTCATCAGTGAACTGTTTTCCCCTTGGTAAAGGCACTTGTCAAGACTGAATCAAGTCCTTGTTCCTCTTTTTCTCTTATAGAACAGTTCTTTGTAATAGACATACGATGAAGTAACTGACAATGTAATTTCTGTAGATAAATGAGATATCTGAAACCCACATGACAGTGACATGCTAATTTCCCCTACAAAACTAGATAATTCTGTGTACTGGTTTTCCACTTGTAATCAGTAAAGATGTTATGAATAGGGTTTCTTATTTTTAAGAGTAAATCATTGGCTCTGAAGTCCTGAAAAAAATTCCAACTTTGGAAATAATACTCTGAGATATGTCTATAGTACCCACTGGATTGGCAAGTAGTGATTGACCCAGAAGGGGTTGATTTATTATGTCAATAAATCAACCCCCAAGCACTCTTCTGTGGACTTCTGTACACCACCATGAGAGGCGCAGGTGGAGTCAACGGGGGAGTGACAACAATCGACTCACCCTAGCGAGGACGTTGCAGTGAGTAGATCTAAGTACATTGACTTCAGCTACATTATTCTCATAGATAAAGTTGTGTAATTTAGATTGATCCCCCTCCTAGTGTAGACCAACTCAAAGTGTCTAAATGCTCCTTCTTCTCCCCCATTTTCTTTTTCCAAGTTGCTTTGTTTTATTTATTCTTCTCTTTTTATAAGTTACAACATCACAATAAACATTGCTTGAAAAAAATTCTTGCTCAACACACAGCCATGGTGCATTTATCTTTTAGAATCCTGTAAATACTACCACTTGGAGGCAGGTCAGATAGTTTTAACCTTTTGAGTGTAGAGTCTCTTGCTACTAAATTCTTGCTTGAGGTATGGCACATTCATAATACGTTTCTTTACACACACACATGCAAATACTGATGCTTTCATAGATTAGTCACAGAGGCCTTCATAGATTAATACTTCCTGAATTACCTTGGAGGTAACTGTGTTCAATGCTGTTCAAGTTATGATATTACTATATACACTTGAAAATGTAACAAATATGTAATTTTTCTGCAAGGTTATATCAGCAGCAACAAGGGTGGGGCTTTAATATCTAGCAGTTCCTGTTAGCATACAAAACAGAAAAGGCTTAAACGCACCCATTATTCTGGGAAAACTACCCAGCACCGGTGGGGCCATATTTAGAGGCTATATTTCCCCAGTCATAAGCACTGAGCTTGTGTATGACAAAAGAAAACTTACTAAGAGAAGAAAAAACAACTGCAACAATGTCTTGGAATTATATAAACTGTAAGTAAAACAACTAACCCAAAGTACCTTGGGCAGTAATCCTTTGCCTCAGTTTCCCACCTTACATTGTGAAAGTCAGACAGATTTCATATGTCTCTTCCCTTTTCCCTCCACTGCTGGCTACTCATAGTTTGTTATCCAAGGCCAACAAAGTCTTGGAGTTCATTGATACATTCAGGTGACTTCAGCTCCCACCTCTGGGGAGAGAAAGGATAGTCCTCTGATGCCTCCAACTCTGCTGCTGCTGTCACTGTCACCTCTGTCACTGCTTGACTTTGTTGCTGCTTTCCCTGCCACTACTCAATGCTGCCACTTCCTGCCTGAGTAGCCGCCACTGCCTTTAGCTGTGATGCCACCTTCTGCGTCACTTCCTGCCACATACCCCAGGTCTTAGTGATTTCAGCTCCTATTGATTCACTGGGTAGTGGGAAACATCAATGCTGCTGTCTCCTCTGTGCTGTCTTTCACTGCAACACCATCCACACCACCAAATCTAAGGCTCAGCCCGTAGGCCCGCTTATCAGTCATTTCAGCACTAGTAAACACTGAGAAGAAATCAAGACTCTCAGTTGAGTCTGGTCAGCTCTATCTTGAGTAGGGTGACCAGATGTCCTGATATTATAGGGACAGTCCCAATATTTGGGGCTTTTTCCTATATAGGCTCCTATTACTCCTCACTCCTTGTCCCAATTTTTCACACTTGCTATCTGGTCACCCTAATATTGAGAGAGGGTCAAATGGTTTTCAGGATCATTCAAATGAGTCTGCACCAGCAGGGACAAAACCCTTTCATTCTGTTTTGACATTACTACCCCACATTTAATGAGTGAGGTTAAAGGTATGGTGACCTCCCCTCAAGAAGGGCATATTAAATACAGTTCTGCTGCCTGTTAGTCATACAGTAAGGATAACATTTCATTACCCGTGCATCCAAGTTGAAAGTGCATTTTAATCCAAATAGCCAAAATTGATTAGTTTGTCAAAGCAGGTACATCTGCTGTTACAAGTCTAGGCAAATATGGTATGCTCCTCAGATCTTTTACCTCAGGAAATAGCTCATTCAGACCCTGGCTTACAAATATAGATAAGTACCTTTGGGGCTGGTCTAATTTGCTCCTGAATGCTAACTTCACTACGGGGTTGTTTTGGAGCAGAAATCATTAGCATCACAGTGACAGGGTAGCATAGTGCCTCCTCATTCTTAGGGATGTCTCTATGATGGAAGAATCCTGGATGGCCTCAGCAACCTGCATGGCATAGGGGATGTATTGTGGTCAAGAAGCTAGTCTAACATTATACTGCTTTTCTGATTTATTTTCCATTATTTTTCTGAAGCTCTCCCAATACTTGTTACTATACTCCTATCCTAAAATATTTGTTTTAAAAATGCATGCTATTGTCCAAAGACACATTTTGCTGAATGTACACCAAATATAATGGCCATGGGCTATATCCAGAAAACTGGATGGGACATATTGTATCTTCCTGCTAATTACACTGCTCTACAGCCAAAATGCTTCTGAAATAAATGTAGTCAAACTTTTACTATTTCTGGGTCACTGAGAATGAAAATGATGCTTAAAATTGTTGATTGGCTCTAGTTTTCAAGATATGCTATTGGGTCAGTATATACGACCCTTCACATGGGAACGGCAGAGGATAAGTGAGTTATAAAGGGAAGGGATCTCAATTTAAACCAGAAATGACTAAAATACATCTTTGACTGGATCTATGAATAAATCTATGACTGGGTTTGGACAGTACTTGCTTTTTAGGTAAAACAATGAATGATGCAATCTGAAGCTGGTATTGCATCATACATGATATGAATTGCATCATGTTATTCCTAGAAGTCATGGATGATGCAATCATAACGAAGCTTACATCACTCTGCTGAACAAATTGCCCTATATCAGCTCTAGAAATCATACAGTGTCATGCTCTCTTATTTGTCAGTGTTTGATTTTGCAAAGGGACACATTTCTGTTTAGCCAAAGTGAGCAGAGATGCCTCGTACTTGTGTGAACAGCGCAGATAACTTCTGCTGTGTTTGTGGTGAAGTGACTTTTGCATCACAAAAGCGCAGTATAACTACTATGGTTAAGAAAGCCTATCACCTGTATTTTGGCTGCAAAATTGGAGATCAGGACAAGGCATATGTGGACCCCACACATATGCTGCAACACTTATGCAACAAATCTTCGCCAGTGGTTGAACAGGAAAAGGAAATCTATGCTTTTTGCAGTGCCAATGATTTGGAGAGAGCCAACAGATCATACTAGCAATTGTTACTTCTGCATGGTGCCTCCAGTTGGGAAAGGTGTGTCAAAGAAGAAAAAGTGGATTGTGTATTATCCAAACATTCCATCAGCTATACGCCCAATACCCCACGGAGAAGGACTGCTGGTTCCTGATGTACCAGAATTATTCTCACTTGAGTCAGACGAGGAAGAGGAAGAGGATGAAACTTCTGGTCCTGAACCATCAATGTCACAGGACCCACATTTTCTCCCATCCTCCTCCTCTGAACCAC
>ML677354.1:8851465-8968762 GCA_007922305.1 Dermatemys mawii
ACTCCAACAGTCATTGGAGCCTGGGAGGAAAAGTGTTCAGCATCCACCATTTGTTGAATCAAGGAAGATTTTGTTACCACCCTTACACATCAAGCTGGGTCTGATGAAGAACTTTGTCAAGGCCATTGACAAAACACAAGCAGCTTTCAAGTACCTCCGTGGAAAATTTCCAAGGTTAAGTGAAGCTAAGATAAAGGAAGGTGTCTTTGTTGGTCCACAGATTCGTGAACTTCTTCGAGATGATGCATTTGACCATGCACTGCGTGGCAAGGAAAAGACGGCATAGAAAGCCTTCCAGTCAGTGGCAATACATTTTCTCAGAAACAACAAGGCAGACAACTACAGGTTGTTGGTGAAAAACCTCCTCAAGGCATACAAAAGCCTTAGTTGCAACATGTCACTAAAGATACATTTTTTGCACTCTCATCTAGATTTTTTTCCACCGAACTGCGGAGCAGTGAGCGACGAGCACGGCGAGCGATTTCACCAGGACATTGCAACAATGGAGAAATGCTATCAGGGCAAATAGAGCCCATCAATGCTTGCAGACTATTGCTGGACAGTGACAAGAGATGCTCCATTTAAGGAATACAAGAGACAAGCCAAGAAGCGCCGAGTAGACACTGAATAGGACTAAACTATGTACAGAATAGTTTTTTGCCTTTTGTTTCATAATACATTTTATTTATATAACCCTTTTGCTGATTTTGAAAGTGTTACATAAACAGGACAGGTGAAATATTATCATGTAAAGCAACCATAAACACATGAAAAGAACTAGGTTTACAATTTATGATTAAAACTCTACTATCTACACAATATACATAGACATAAAATGTAAAAACTTAAATATCTTAGAAACAGTAGCCAATCAGTTGTTTTAATTGTCATATTTGAATTCAGCACATCAAAATACATAATAAATATCACATTTTATCTCTGAAGCTTTAAAGAAAAACAATGCTCTGATTAATAATATAAAGACTCCCAGATCTTATAGTCAGTCATTGACTTTACTGTAAATTTCTGCAACTGGTTGGTTGCATTGACAGACTATCTGAGGGTGGCATTTGGTCCTTTTCATTAGAGAACTGAGCTTAGAGGTAAGAACAGATCTGAGAATCCTTGTTAAAATCTCAGTTTTCTTCTGTGAAAACTGACAGTGTTGCATGATCAGTCTGCTCCATGTGAAGGGCCATTTCTGAAGGCTGTAATCATATGGATAGAAACATGAATATTTTAGGCCTTACCAGAACGTTAATTTTTTTCCTGATTCTAAATTAGATATAATCACATCCATGGGGGAAATAGTTTTATTCAATTTCATTACTTGAGGTGTGCTACACTACTGAATTTCCCAGTTTTAGGCACATGTAGGCCCACTGAAAATAAGAAGTAACTGCAATTGGTAAAATTCCCTTATTTGAACTGATCAGTATCAGATCTCCCTCATAAACAAAGTTAACAGGCCCAATTCTCCATTGGCCTGAGCCAGGGGCTTACTTTTTTTACACTAAGAACACTCTAACACTCATTATTTTAAAGGGGAAAATACCAGCATAAAAGGACATTGCCATAACTAAGAACCAAGTCCCTTGGGCAGTCATTTACACTCATTTTAAGTTCTCCTTTACACTGCCAGTGTGGAAAGGATTCTGAATATAAATGAGAATCATGATCTACCATTCTGATTGGGTTGCTTTCTACACCCACTTCACACTCATGTTGACTGGTTTAAATAACACCATAATGGAGTATCAGGTTCAGGAATGTGTAAGCATTCATCCTTCCATGTGGGCTACTTCAAACTATTGCCATGAAGTCTTTGAATAACTGATTATTTAAAAAAACCTGATTGTCATTCACAAGGTAACATGTGAGAATTCAAGGCTGGAATTTATAAAAGTCATTCACTTCTGGTTGGATAATTCTCAATGGTTGCGAAAGGAATTTGAACTCTGTGTACAATCATTCTTTCCCTATGACATCTTTCCAATGTAGGTGGTATTTTGGAACCTCCCTTCACATTAATCTGAAATGCAGTTGAGTTTCAGAATTGCACAAGCAATATGTAATGATTGCTTTTTGCAAGCCTTTGAAAGTAAGCGCTTATCAATCCAATACAATTTTCAAGAACAAAGTTTGCTTAAAATATTTCAGCTATAATTTCCAAAAGAGCTGGTTCTTTTCTTTTCATCCTTCCTGTGAATTGTCACTTTGTCATGTATTATTTCATGTTATACTGTCCTTGTTCCACATAACACATGAAAGATGACCAAGACATTTTTTTTAGAACATCTCCATGGAATCTTTCCAGCAATAACTTGGCCCAACACTGCAAATATTTAACATCCACATCTGCTTACAATTTATCTGTGCAAATTATGGGTAATTTATCCCTTGGAAGTTATGGAAATTGCATGAATGAGTTAATATGCATAACCAGATTTAATGAATATTAAGTGATAGACACTCCAAACAGTGCATTTCTAAGTTACTATTGCAAGCTTCAGGTGTGCTGGGAAACAGGAGGGTGAAGGCTGTGTGACTTCAGCCATTCAGGAACTGCAATAATCCCCCAGAATTGCACTGCCCAGAGTGTCATACTGTTATTATAAAACTGAACTTATTTTAGGATGTGAAAAGATCATACTTATGACCAAATGCTGACTTTACAGAAAACTGGACAAAAATGGAACCATTATGAAAACCACCAAATAGCAGAGAGATTACCTCAACCATTTTGTGTCTCTAATATCTTGGGATACACAGCTACAACTATACTGAATGCACTAAGATAGTAGGACAGTTCCAAGTTTACTTTCTGCCACCACAGTTTTCTGTAACCCAGAATACAGATAAGGTACTCC
Organism: Dermatemys mawii; assembly: GCA_007922305.1. Lineage (NCBI taxonomy): Eukaryota > Metazoa > Chordata > Testudines > Dermatemydidae > Dermatemys > Dermatemys mawii. Next base: position 8,854,336 of record ML677354.1, read on the forward strand.
AGTTTGAAACAGTAACAGCTGAATGAGGCATTAAAGCAGAAGTATCTCCAGAGTAAAAGCAGCACCGCTGTATGTATTCAGATTAAGACCTAGCTCATGCAGATGGATCCCAGGCAGGCAGACCCTGTCCAAATAAGATGTGCAGATACACACACATTTTTTTGTGTGTGCAATCGTGTGCATGCACTTCAGAAAATTAGGTCCATACGCTGATATTTCAAAGCCACATAGGCGATTTAGATGCCCAGTTCTCATTTTAATTGATAATAACTGTGCTCCTAACTCCCAGAGATGGCTTTCTAAATCTCAAACAGTATACAAAATAGTACTAAAAACCTACTCTTCAAAATGAACTCTGTTCAGTCAATACAAAAATCAACTCCTCCAGCTCTGTTAGTAACATGCTTTCATGTACTATGTACTGTCTCTGGATAGATACAGCAACTCCAAAACAATACAGTTTATTTTTTCTGATTTGGTGAAGATTGTTGTTACTTATTAAGGGCTTGAGACCATTCTTATTGTTGTAGCACTATTCCCTCTAAGCCAGACCGTTGTATATTCAACCCTGCCACAATAATTCTGAACAGTTCTCAGGCTGAGACACAGTGACAATGCCAGAGTGGAATCCAGAAGAGTTGTTGTAACATTAATAGTGCCATCCTTTGAATGAGACATTAGATGGAGGCTCCTTCTGCCCACATCTAGAGGATGTGAAAGCTTTTGTGGCATTGTTTAAAATGAATGAAGGGGGAAAAAAACATGCTGTATTGCCCAGATTTGCTTCTTAAACAACATATTGTAGTGGGCTGAGCTATGTGTCAGATGAACTAGTCCTGATTATTTGAAGGCTGCCTTTGCATAGTGAGTATAGGATATAGCTAAGATTGAAATGCATTCATTTAACAACATGTGTATTCCACCGCATCCATCTGCATTTTACCACAGAAAAGATAAATGGAGGGCCTCAACATTCTCTGCTCTGTAAAATGGAAATCCTAAAAGTTGAGTCATACCTGCTATGGACATAGCTTTATCAGCAGCATTTGTGAACTGGAAGGACTGAGTTTTACCTCTGTTAATATTGGTGGTGGAGGTATATTAATATTTATAGCTTAGCAACCAGCATAGAGATATCAATTGTTTATGGTGCACGTGACTAAGACAATGCAGCAAAAGAAATCCAGTTTCCTGATCAATAATCATATATACAAACACATTCGCAAATAAGTCTAGTGAAGCCAAAACATATTTATGATATGATACCCTGCATTTGGTAAAGCTCACCCCTATGCTGTCTAGATTTCAGGTACTGCCTTCTTTAAAATATTCTACTTTTTTTCTGGAAAAACAAATATCTATCAACAAAAAACTGACCAAGCAACCAAATACTCCACAACAAATCAGACTGGTTTTGTTATAGCTTCCCCCACACTCAAGGCAGTGTTATTGTGTAAAAACAAAATACATTTTTATTCACATTGATTTAAGCATAAACTCAACTTTCTCATTATATAAAACATTACTTTATGCAAATGTAATGAAAAACCAATTATGGTTTCCCACTAAGCCATGCAAACAGTGCATTTAGACAAACAGTGATTGTATTGGTCTTTCTTCTATTCTGATATTGCTCTGAAACTTGGGTCCCTCAAATGAATAATTACCTACAAAATAATTAAATGTTGCTGATATGCCCTACTCATCGCCCTTGTACACAGAAACAGCGAAGTCTGTCTTCCCTGAAATCTATCTCTGTCATGTTGGATAAGCTTACTGTCCATCACAGAGCTGGCATCGATCCCTAGTCAATTACAGAAGAACATAGCACCATATTAAAAGACAAATAAGGTTTAATTTTAATCACAGGCAGCCTGTAAGTCCATGTTCCATTATAGATTAAAAGAAGCAATTATTTTTAAAAGTAAAGATTTAATGAAAGGTCTTACTAATATATGGACATGTTGCCCCGTTGGCATTCTAAATCAGACTTTCCAGTAATGGTTGAAAGAGCTGCAAACAAGCTCAGCATGTCATGAAGATGCTTCCCAGAGATTGCTATTTTTCCTAAAATTGCTAAGCAATACAACTTCTTATGAAATTTGCTCTGTAAGATTTCAGGTAGTAGAAAATGTCACTTTTTAATTATTAAAAAATATATCTTTATTAGACAACTAGTACACATTATTCACTAAATTCTTCGGTCACTTACACCAAAGCAATGCAAATTCCATTGACTGCACTAGAATTACTCCACATTTAGGAACCTGTCTACTCAACGTCCATCGAAGTCACTTGGATTCTTTCAATTGATGTCAGCAGGAACTGGTCCTTACACTGGTGTAACTGACAGAAGAATATAGCATGATTTGTATAGCATACATAATTGAGGATTATTTTATTTTAACACCCCAATAGTGCAACTCTTCAAAACAGTATCTCCTCTTTCAGGAATGAGGTACAATTATAATTCAGGCCCTGATCCTGAAAAGACTTAAGTGTAACTTTATGCTGATAAAAGTTTTGTGAAGTCTATGACACTACTCATGTATGTAAAGTTATGCACATAGCTTAAGTTTTAAGTGTCAGAGCTTAAGACTGTGGTATATGTAAGAATCCCTGAATAAACCCTGTTTCCCAGAGCTACATAATGGAGGTACTAGGCTGATTTAATGGGTAGTAGCAACCATAAGACCTGAAATCCCTATGTTTGAGGGAAAACTCCATTTTTATTCCCAGTATCCACCAAAACCTTTAGACAAGGAGCTTCACTTCAAATGGATATTGAGAATTTAATTGATCATTTCATAGAAAAATGGAGTAAACTTCTCAAACTCTTTACAGTCAGGGACAGTCTCATTTTCATGAAGTCTTTTGTTTCTTTTCTATACTATCCACTGACAAAACAATGTCAAGCTACTGGATGCATTCAGTAATAACGCATACCACACAGTGCTGGTTGTAAGTATGTTTCCCCTCCATGTCAAAGGATTATAAAATGCTTTATAAATTAAACATTTACTTCATTATTGAAATGCTGCAACAGCTGAAAAGCAGCAGCCTTGGAGTCAGATTGGGAGGAAAGAGAATGTGTTCATTATTTTTTGTTTTGAATGTTATTCAGCCTCCACTCATTTTAAAGACACACATACAAAGTCACAGTACAGTTCAGGGAAACCAATTCATCTGCCTCTGATGGGTGAAGGAACGAATTAACTCTGCCAATATTCATCCTACTTGTTCACAACAGATTCTTAGCACTTTTCACCATACCTACCATCACCCCAAGGTTTTAAGTAATTCTCTTACAAATTTGGAGAATTTTCTGATGATACCTAATTTCAGCAGACTCATGCACTTGCATACAAACTCTACTGCTTACAGTATTTCAGAAAAGAAGACAAAGCATGCTCTACACTGGGACTTATCACACCAGGTCCTTAATTGGCAATAAGAGGATATAGTAGTTTGTTGAACCAAAGTAATATATCTTAAAGAAACAAATACTTGGATCATTCTTTCACTCCTTCTAATATCAGGTCAAGAAAAAAATTACTGGACATAGTGAGGCTTAAATTTCATTTTGATGAATTTACAGTGGAGGAAATATATTCCTGATTGATTTCAAACTCACTGAAAACTGAGATAATCATTATGATGAGTTAATAATCACTTGATTTTACAGACTTTGTAATTACTTACCATCTATTTAAAATGGTGTAAACAGGAAGCATTTTTGTATGTAGAAGTATTCAGTAATTGCCTCAAGCAACATGAACATATTCTTCTAAATAAATACATAATTTGAATGTAATATATCCACAAAATTGTTAATATGAATAATACTGAAAATCTGAGTAATACCTAAGGTAGTGAATGAAGTGTGCATTCAAAGTATCTGTTGATAGCTTGAAATAATAATTTGATCTACCATATTCTTATTATATGAGAAACTATTATTCAATGTCATGTTCACTGTTTCAGAATATAAAGATTCAGCAAAAGGGCTCTTGGCTTGAAACATAAGTTCCATCTTCCGTCCACCTTTTCAGGAAGTAAGTGAAGCAGAACCCGGTGGCTTGGACAGGACTGTTGACCATACACTATAAAATACTTGCGTATTTCACTCTTATGAGCAGCGTCTTCTTAAAAAGCTGTACATTCAGGAATTATATCAATCTGTCAGAAAATACATCTTTGTAAGCCATGTTGAACCACTTCTACAAATGTGGTGCTCTGCACCTGGCTTGAAGTGATGAGAATTAAAATATATAGTGAGGGTGGGGGAGTGTGGTATATTTTCGTCTCTGCTCATTTCTGCTTTCATTAGTGCCATTACATATCTTGTGATAATAGTGATGATTCTACTCTGAGAATGTAGCAGTAACAGATATCAGTGAATTACAAAAAAACAATGTACTCAAAGACTGAAATACTTAATAAAATTCCCAGTTTTTATAATCATCATTTTGAAATTAACTGAGTCATTTTGGCTGCATAATCATACCCCTGAAGGGATGCAATAAAGTATAAATTTAATCAAATACATTTTTAGAACAGGCTTCAAGGTAGTGCATGCACAATTTCTGACCCAAATATCAAGTCATGAGTATAATATCAGACCTTTAATTATAATTTCTATTATAATGGTTCTATTGAAGAAAATGTAACCAGGGCACTTACCTGCAATTACCCACACAGAGTCACCAGAAAGTGCAGATAAAGGCTCTCCTGTGAACCATCACTTGCTGAGACAGTTCACACAACTGTTTTAATCTCTTTTGCCCTCAGTCTATCATTATAGTGATTGTATCTTCATGAAGAGAAAAGACAATTAAATACCAGTGATATACAATCAAATTTGTTCTTTACATTTTCAATTTGATTTTTGCATGAATAATCAGAGAGTTAGATCACACATGGGTTGTTGCAAGAACAGTGAAGTATAAAGCATTTGGGACTTGTAGCAGAGTAGCTGCCCCACTCCATGAGAAACAGGGTTAGAACAGGCCAGAGAGGCTGCACAGAACAGCATTCAATCAGCAAAGGCATGTGGAGAGCCAATCAGGGCCAAAGAAAGCAGCCAATAAGGGCCAGGCTGGACCCAATATAAAGGCTGCCTAGCTAAGGAGAAGTTAGTCTCTCCCTTACTACCAAGGGAGAAGGACTGGCTCCTGAGGTAAGAAGTTAAAGCACCTTGGACAGAGCAGTTCTGGGCAGGCTTGGGGGAGCAGAGGAGAGTTCCAGCCCATTACCTGCCAAACTGTGGCCCCTGATTAGAAGGGCTGAGATGGTGCAAGGGGCCAAAGGGGAAATAGCCCAGGGATGATAGTCTGACAAGGAGAGAGAAGGAGGAGAGAGAGGCTGCTGCTAGTGGGTCTCTGGGTCAGAATCCAGCATAGTGGGTGGGCCTGAGTCTGACCCTTGTACTGCACCTGGCTGTGGAGGGAGTGACTGAGACAGATTGCAACATGCCCTGATGAGAGGGGCTAGACTTTGGGTTTGTGGTTGGCCACTGAGGAGGTGAGAATGGAGTAGTGGGTACTGCTGGAGGACAGTGTCCTGAAGTGGATGTCGCTGAGCTGGGAGCAACACGGGTCCCAAAACCAGCAGAGCAAACAACGGATGAGTCACCACATTCAGTGGGTGCTGCATGACTGGCGAGAGCTAATTCCCAGACTGACCAGCAGAAAGCTTTGCGCTGGTGAGTCTTGACACTATTACAGGGCTGAAATTTGCTTGACTGAACATTTTCTGATAACATGGCTGAATATCTTATCTAATGTTCAGCCTAGTCACACCCCTAAAAGATGCAGGGTTGGATCATGCACCCATTGAAACCAGTAGTGAAGCCCCTTTTAACTTCTATGTGGAAGGACCACATACATTAGTGTTAGGATAGAGTTGCTTGCAATCCCATAAAGAACACATTTCTGTGGAAGATTTACTAGTGGAGCACCAACTGCTCTTCTGAACACATGTGCAACTGCTGCTTCTATGTAGAGTTTCACTTAATTTAATGGGGTTTCATGCAGAGGCAGCAGTCCACATGCATGTTGTGCATTGAAGGATTGGGACATAATATTGTAGTCAAGCATGGCATCACCTTCTTCACTCATCCAATGTAGTACTTGGTATGCAATTGGTTGTATGCACAAAATTAGAGAGTGATTGGACATGTGGCTGAAACCCATATTCCAGAAATTACCATCACTATTGAAATCCTGGTTAGCAAGCTCAGCAGAGTGGTAGAGGTCTGAAAGACCCATGAATACTAAACTACACTTCCACAAGAGAGGTAGTCCTTTTGGAGCAATCCTGAGGACCTAAGTGGAGGAAACTGCCTTTACTCTACTACATCTGTGAGGCGAGGAATTCAACTTGGAAGGATGTCTATTAAAACTCATGACCACTAATTTCATACTTTTAATGCATTATAAATTTGATTTTTTATTTATTCCAGAAGGAAATATGCTGCCTAATTTCTAGCAGGTGACCAAAGTAAAGTAGTATCTTTTTAAAATTCAGTTACTTTTCTAGTGAGTCAACATTCGCTAACTTTGTCGTGCCTTATTGAGTTGTTTCACATCAGATAAGGGATAATTTAATAGGAAATTACATGATACAACTCAACATAACATAAAACCCTCAAAAATCAACTTTTATTTTGTATCCAGGTGTACAATGTATTTTAAATTAAGATACACTGAAAATAAATAAATAAATCATAATGTTAGTCTAGAATAGACAAAGTCTATTTTACCTAGACATTAAGAGCCAAAGAATGGATAGATTAGTCTTTGTTACAGCAACAATAATGTTAAATGTTTGTTCCATTTTTGAAGCTAACTGTTGGTGAAGCTGGAGGAAGTGAATTATTGGTACACCAAACTTTGGAAATAAGAAGTACGGTAAAAGCATAAAAGAGATATTGGAAAGAATGGTGTCATAGGAAAAACAGATTATCTGAGAAAGTGGTACTGTATACAATAAAAAAAAATCCCTCTGAGCTGAAAATAGTTCCATGGTATGTGTATTGTGTATTAATTATTGCACCAACAGTACACATGTTCTTAACTTTATGCGCTTTCTGTTGATCACTAGTTTCAAGGGAACTACTCAAACATAAAGTTAAGCTCATGCATAAATCTTTTCAGCACTAGAGCTTGAGTGAGTAAAACAAAATGTATTCATCCCTATCAGTTCTCTTTTGCCTTAAGGCTGAGTAAATTATCAATATCAGTAATATAGTCACAGTAATGACAGCTTCTTGTTCAATGCCATAAGCTGTGGAATAAACAATTGTAAAATCTGTTTTAAAAATATTGTGAAATTCAGTAATAAACATTATTCAGCAAGGTTTACTTGCTGTTTTGTGACCATCAGTTTGTTCAACATAGTACATGTAACTGCTGTCAGGTGGAGTCATTTTACAGTTACTTCTCATGGATGTTAACTGCTGGCTTCACATGAAAGGCTTTGTATCTCAGTACCATGCCCTAAGACATCCAATCCTCTATCATTTTTTGTATGATATTGTAACATAGATTGTTATTGTTGAGGGATTTGTTATAAAATAGCTATAACATTCTTTTCATTGACTTATATAACAGGAACTCTAGTAAAAGGTACATTTCTGTTATTTTAATCTGATCATCAGAAGTAAGTTAAAATGAATGGGGTAATTGTTTCTCTGTATGTTGTTTAGAAAGCTTTTCACTTCAATGGAAATTTCAAGTCCATTAACAACATTATTGAAATCATATCGTGAATTCTTAAACTATTTTCCAAACACAAGGACTGTACTGTTTAAACTACCTCATCTGCTCATTTACCAAAAATAAATTATTTAAAATAAATGAGACATTGTCAATGTTTTGTGAATTACATATGGGCTTAGCTAAAACATGGTATAAGTTGATAAATGTAACTGATGTATTAAATACATTAATAAATGAACAACGATATGAAAAAAGGGACATGCTGAGTCACACAAATTCTTGATAGCTTATTTTAAAGGAGCTTCAAAAACAGGGTCAAAATAGGACCCGTGTGTGTATATTCATCCAAGATATGATGCTTGAGAAAGTGCATGATCACCTGAACACAGTATGTTCAGGGGTAAATCTTTTTGATTGCTCACCATTCCATCATTTTTTAAAATTTTATTTTATATTTTTTTAAATCTAGGTATAAATTGTGAAGCATCAGATCAACCATCTGTTCTCTTTTTCTGATTTTCCTGGCTGGATGAGAGAATTTAATGGTAACTATGGCCAGCTGAGATTGAATCCAGAGCCTAGTCCAGGGATCAGCAACCTTTGGCATGTGGCCCATCAGGGTAAGCCCCCTGGCAGACCAGGCTGGTTTATTTATCTGCCGTGTCCTCATGCTAGGCCAATTGCAGCTCCCACTGGCTGTGGTTCGCTGCTACAGGCCAAAGGGGACTGCGGGAAGTGGTACGGGCTGAGGGATGTGCTGACTGCCATTTCCTGTAGCCTCCATTGATCAGTGATCCGTGTCCAGTGGAAGCTGCAGTCGGCCAAACCTGCAGATGTGGCAGGTAAACAAACTGGCCCAGCCAACCACAGGGCTTACCCTGACAGCTTGCATGCCAAAGGGTGCCAATCTCTAGCCTAGTCTGAATGTAAAAAGCACAAATGTTTACTTCCTTTGGCATAATGGGCACATTCTTTAGCAGAAGTAGTAGCAGTCTCTATCTGTGCCATCCACTCAGGGGGGATACAGCCACTTAGCGTGTTGAACAACTAAATACACCCACTTTGACAAATCAAAGTGACTTCTGCTGAACTGAGCTGGCCCACATGAGTCAGGGATAAGCAAGGCAAGGGCTGTGAAATATGTGACTTTCCTCATATAACCATCCTAAGTGACCTAGTCCAAAAGAACCTGACTACCTCAAAATGCACCATGAATAGCAGTTTGATAGATTCCACACATACCCAGACACAGTGTGGGGGAAGAGGGGAGCAGAAGAGAATTTTCTTAATTGTAGTTAGCAACCATAAGAATAGTCCAATAAATTACTGCTGGTGCAGAGATATGGATCAGATTTGAACAGAGGCCAATTTAAAGTATTTCTGCAGTTTGTGCCAGATATTTCACATAACTCTGATTTCAATGTAAGGTGAAGGTGTTAAACAAAATAGTTGTATAAATCTGAGTTCCATTCAAAGCACATGAGTGGAAAATAGTCAGTGTTTGCCTAATACAGGAGGACATAATCAAAAGCATTTTTAAAGCTTCATTTCAAGGTAATCACCTTATAGATTTTTGTGAATATTAAAATGTTTTTTTTCTCAGTACGGAGAAGGCCAGCAAAATCACTCAATGACTCCCCAAGTAAATTCAGGGCTAGGTTTTCTCAAGGGCTCAGTTACCCATATTTCCACCCTCTGGGGCCAAACTTAAATGTTCCTCTCTCGATTCAACTGTTTTCATTCACAAACACTGTTGCGCAATTTTTATCTGATATCCACTCTTCACATTCAAGTAGCTGCTGGATGGTACATATGCACTTTTGTAATGCAATCAGTGGCACAAGCAAAACTGGGTACACACAATCAGAAAACAGGATTAAAATTTGGCCCAGAAGGCCAAACTGCTCATATACTTCCAATTTTAAAGACAGGCAAAATATTTAAAAAACCCAAATTGTGCCCCGGGGGGCGGGGGGGGGGGGGGTGGGGGGCAGCAAGAAGTCTATAAAACAGCAAAGCATCCTTTGCTTCCTCCCAAGCCTGATTTTTCTTTGGTGTTACAAACTTTCCATTACCGATATTTGTACAAATATTGGTTTGCAATAACAGTAAAAGAAGACCAATGCTTTCAGGCACACCAGAAAATGTCCACTAAGCATTATACAGTGCTTTCTTTAGACCACCTAATAGATAAAATGAACATCCAGTAAAAAGTAAATACCATGGGCTCATTCAGAAGATGACATATAGACAGCTAAAATGTTGTGTATTTACTTTCTCTCAAGTACACACTTTCTCCATTATGCAGTGAGAAAAAAATAAATTACTTTTTTACTTAAGAACTAAGAACTGGGAACTAAGAACAGGGATGCCCTGCTGCCGTCCCTAATGTTTGCTACTAGGGAGGCTCCTCAGACTTCAACTGGGTTTTCCTCATTCCAGCCATTATATTGTCGACATCTCCATGGCCTACTGGACTTTGCTGAAGACAGTTGGGAAAAACAGCCAAACCCAGTGAGCAACATCATTGAGCATGTATTGCAGATGAAAAACAGGTCACCCCCATAGTGCGGGAACACATGGAGAGGGCCCAAGGGGCACAACATACATATTACAATCACTAAGCAATGATCTGAAAATTCCAAGTGCAAGATTGTGTAATTGTGCTCTTACCAACAGCAGAGAACAAGTTCTTGGCCAGGTGGCAGGGGCCATATGAGATAATAGAAGCCATTGGAGAGGTCGACCATAAAGTCTGACACCTTGGTCACCGGAAGCAGGAACAGATCTATCACATTAACCTGTTGAAACCTTTGCAAGACAGAGAAGCTCATGTGGTCACTCTAGGGTCACTCCCCGCCCTGAACTAGACAAGTAGGAATATCTCCGGAGTTGACCTCTGACCAATGAACTGAAGTGATCAACATTATCAGATGCAGCCAGAACATATTCTCAGAAAAGTCAGGCAGAACTACTGAGGTTTACTATCAGTTCCTCCCAGAGCATGGAGTGAAGATGAATGTCAAGGCATACCAGATCCCAGAGGCGAAAAGAGAAGAGATCAAGACAGAAGTCAGGAAAATGCTGAAGCTGAGTCATTGAATAGTCGCATAGCCAATGGTCAAGTCCAGTTGTCCTAGTACCTAAGCCTGATGGCTGTATGAGGTTCTGCAATGACTTCCAGAAACTGAATGAAGTGTCCCAATTTGATGTGTACCCTATACCCCAGATAGATGAGCTAATTGACTAATTAGGAAAAGCACAATTTTTCTCCACCCTTGACCTGACCAAGGGTTATTGGCAAATTCCCCTGGACAAGGCCTACAAAGAGAAGACAGCCTATTCAACACCAGATCGGCTATATCAGTACACTGTTCTCCCATTTGGTTTACATGGGGCTCCCTCAACTTTCCAATGACTCATGGACAAACTATTGCATCCACATGGCAAGTATGCAGCCCCCTATCTCGACGATGTCATTATACATAGCCCAGAGTGGGAGATGCACTTGGAAAAGGTGAAAGCAGTGCTGGGCACTCTGAGGAAAGCGAGGCTGACTGCAAACACCTCCAAATGTGTGATTGGACTAGTTGAAACCAAATACCTTGGGAATATTGTGGGGATGGACGTGGTGAAGCCCCAGCTCAACAAGTTAGAGGCAATACAGAATTGGCCCCAATCAGTCTGGAAGAAACAGGTCAGAGCATTCCTGGGACTAGTTGGATACTATAGGCAGTTCATCCCTCATTTTGCCACCAGTGCATGATTGTTAACAGACCTAACAAAAGCCCATGGCCCAGATGTAGTAAGATGGACAAGCGCAGCCTAGGAGGCTTTGGCAGATTTGCAGACCTTCCTCTGCACCAACCCAGTGCTGGTAGATCCAGACTGGGAGAAAGAGTTTATTTTGCAAACTGAGGTCTCTGAGGTTGGGTTGGGAGAAGTTCTTTCACACATGGTCTGAGAAGAACACCCAGTCCTGCCCCTCAGTAGGAAACTCTTGTCCAGGGAACATAATATGCTCTAATAGAAAAGGCGTGTGTGGTGGTAAATTGGGCCATAGAAAGCCTTCGCCACTACCTACTTGGATGGAGGTTTACCCTTGTCACGGACCATGCCACTCTGAATTGGATGCATCAAAACAAAGAAAGAAACGCAAGACTAAAAAGATTGTTCCTGTCATTACAACCCTTCCACATCAGTGTAAAACATAGTGCACTCTCAAAGGCCATCCACGTTACCATGTTTGATTCTGGACCTGTTTGTCAACCCAAGTAGCCCAATCCCATAGTGTTGAATGGCTTATTCCAACTAAGGGCTGCCTGAGACCTTTTTAAACCTCCTCTGCTGGGAGAAGAGGAGGGAAGAGAGAAAAAAGGAGTCAAGCTGCCAGTAGGCGAGGAGCAGCAAAACAGTGAGCCTCACCAGGAGGGGAGGCTGCATTCCCTCCCATAAGGGAAGAAAAACAAGCTCAAAAAACTGGCTAAGAGAAGGAATGGACTGCCCCTGTGCATCCTAGAAGGACTGTTTTACCCAAGCCCGTCTCAGCAAGGCTAAAAATGGGTGAGACCGAGAAGGTACCTTGCCACAGTGGTCACTTATCCATAAAGTACTGGACTGCAGTCGCCAACTCATTTCACAAAGGCCAATACACAACCTTCAGGTAGCAATGATTGACATGCATTTTGTCTTATTCCTGATCCTTTGTGACCGCACGGGAAATAGATTAAATGCATGCAGATTTCAATTTTGGTGCAGGATTGGCTCCACAATCATGGTCAAGCACATTTAGTTTCTGATTATCCTCTCACACTAGCACAACTCCACTGATCTCACTGGAGTTAATTCCAGATTTATAAAAATCAGGCCATTGTTATCTGCTTTCTGTTTGGAGGAATGGTCACTGGTATTCCTAAACTAATTCTGGAAAGCCAAAGGAAGCACTAGAGATAGCAAGAAATCAGAATTTTCACTGTGCCATAATGCAGACATTTTGAAAAGGCTTTCCATTCAACATCAGAACAAAAAGCTGAAATTTCAAAATTTCCTGTGGAACTAAAATTCTGATTAGAGACCATAGAAATGTTTTATTTCAATAAAGTTGAAATGTTTTGTTTCACTAATATTGATTTCATTTTGACTTTTACATTGTATTAAAATATTAAATATAATATGTTACAAGTAAATATAACAATATACTATAATATTAAAATAATAAAATAAATAAATTTGAAACAAAATTAATCAAAGTTATAATTAAAATGAAATGCTTTAACAAGTTGAAAACAAAATAAGAAAGTCAAAAGAAAATTTAGACTAGTTTTTATAGGACATGTTGTCAAAATCAACATTCCCACAAAAAACCTTTATTGCAATTAAATTGATTTTTCAACAGAAAAACATTTAAAAAATGACCAGCTGTAGTTAGTCATGTGGTAATTCCTGCCTTCCAGTGTTTCCCAGGAATTATCACTCTAATATATTTTTATCTAAGGAAATGTAACACTTCTACTACACATTTCTACTTTCTCTGCTTTGACTCTGCACCATATCTCTCTTTTACCAATAAAAAATGAATATTAAAAATATTCATATATCAAAATGAACCTCTCTTACTTCAAATGACAAACTGGCTTGACTTACTGGCTTGTAGATAATGTAAAACATGGAGACAGTAATGATGGTGGTGATTAAAGCATTGGCTTTGACAGGGCAATAACTATAAAGTCTTGCTTCTAGTTATAACCCATACAGTGCTACAGCAATACTCAAGTGCCATGTGTCAACTTATAGTGATCCATCTGTAGTATAGCCAGTTATTTATGCAGGGTTCAGAGGAACATATGATCATTCTAAAGAAAAAATATTGACTACAGAATCCTTTCCTCTATTTTCTGTTGTGCTTCTTTCCCATGCTTACTATATGTTGTTTTTATTTAGTGAATGTTGTACATGATGATATTTTCAAAATAGAGCTTAATTGGTGTACCAACAAAAATGTGCATATAGTTGATGAGCCTTGAAAAGCCTGTATTTGCCCACTGTTTGGGTTGGGAAAGTGGGTTACAAAGGCATGACAAACTAGGTGGCCACCTAGGGTGCCAAGTGGTTTGAGGCATCAAAAAGCGTGCTCAGGGGAGGCAGTGGAGCAGAAGTGAGCTTTGGCAAGGGGGCATGGGGAGGGCTGCAAGCAGCAAGTAATCGGGGGGGAGAGGGCATAGGAACCGCTCCCCGCCCTAGCTCACCTCCACTCCGCCTTGTCCCTTGAGCACGCCACCTGCACCAAACAGCTGATTGGTGCCGCAAGCCTGGGAGGTGGAAGAAATGGAGCAGCAGCGGTATGCTCAGGGGAGGAGGCAGAGCGGAGATGAGCTGGGACAGGGAGCTGCCACAGGGTTCCCCGGGTGGAGCGGGCGCTGCCGTAAGGTTTCTTGGGCTGTGCGGCGGGGAGCTGCCACAGGGCTCCCGCAGAGCGGGGGGCGCAAGGTAGAAGTTTTGCCTAGGACACAAAATATCCTTGCACTGGCCCTGTACAAAGGCACACACTTTTCATTTTCCTCATGTTGGAAAATGTTGCCATAAGATAATGGACCAAATATTACGTATGAGGACTAAACCTCACCAAAGCCATGTCACAATCATCCTCACGTTATCAGAATTCTCTGTAGTTGTATTTAATTTGAGTGACAAATATTTGGAGGCAGTTATTTTGTTAGTTCAGCATAATTTATTTGAAATATGAGTGCAGCCACACTCGCATAACAAACTTTGGATAGTCCCAAGAAATAGCGGGGGGCAGAGGGGGTAGAGGGACAGTTCTAATTAATAATCTGGAACTCACACTCTCTCATACTTTCCACATGAAAAAAAATGTAGGGGTAGGAGAGTGGGGTGGATGACTAAATTGGGGTGGATGACTAAATTGTCTTGTATATGTACATGTATTTTAAAAAGAAAGCATGTATTATTGTAGTCTTAATTCAATTTGCAGAAACTAAGATTAGATCTAAACCTGTAGACTTGAAAGAAACAGAAATAAATCTGTCAAACAGCCATTTCACTGTTTCTTATAACAGAATGTAGAGAGTGACTCTCCTGTGTCATACTCTCTCAGGGTTGGGCATAGCTACACTAGCCCGGTGGTGGTCTGCTTCTTCTCATGACTCAGCCCTTTTCCAGGTCGTATTCATTTCCAGCCTTTCCAGGATAACAGAGAGTCTAACAAAATAATAGTTCATTACCTTATGCCAGGTTCTTCAGCCTGGCTCTGGGCTCAATGATACTTAGACTCTTCGTATTGTGGAATTTTCATGCCACTTTCCTTGGTGGCCAGTAGGGGAACCCAGACCCTTCCTCTACTCTGTGTTCCAGAATGAAGGACCTGTAACAAATAGCTAAGTTCTGGTCCTCCAGACTCGTTGCTGTTTCCCTACACAGCCCTCTTCCCCCATGCAGAGCCTTCACTCCTTCACTCCTCACGCCGTGTTAGTCTTTAAGGTGCCACAGGACTCTTTGTCACTTCTGCAATTCCAGACTAACACGGCTACCCCTCTGATTCTTCACTCCTCAGGTCACTCCTTTGCAGGCTGTTCAAAGTTCTTTCCCGCTCTTGTGCAGAGTGACACCTCCCAGAGCATTCTCTTTGGAGGTCTGGCTTCTTGTTGTCCTCTCCCAAGACGCACTTCCAACTCTCTCCCAGAATCCTGATGCAGGGATGCCTCCCTGGTCTCTGGTCCTTTTTCAGGGCTCTCCACAAGAGCTCATGCCTATCTAGTGTCTCTCTTAGCCTTTGCCAGCAGTGCTCGGGTGGCCATATTTCCCAAAGAGAAAACTGGACACCTCCAGCCGCTTGCCTGAGACCCCCCCTGAAACGCTGTTGCTGGTTGCTGGAACCTTGACATCCCCTCTGTGAGGCTTTTCTCATGTTTGGAACCCTGCGGGAGTAGGCGGGGGGGGGAGGGGGGTGTCAGAGATACTGGAACACCATCTCCCCCCCATCCCTGCCTCTCCTCCTCTTGCCCTCCACACATTATTCCACACCTCACTCAACCTTTTTGACAAAAGTGGGCATTTGTCCCACTTGCTCTTGCCAACTGATTAAATAGGCAGGAGCAAATGGAACAAATGCCTCCTTTTGGGGGAAAAAAAGTCAGTACAGCTAACAGGGCTTAAAAAAGGGACTCTCCTGGCTCGTGCTGACTTCTCAGGAGATGTTCCCAAGATTTACTCTCTCCTTAGGGCTCTTTTCTACTGTTTTGAAGTCCTTCCTTTTTTAGTCA
This sequence comes from Dermatemys mawii, assembly GCA_007922305.1. Lineage (NCBI taxonomy): Eukaryota > Metazoa > Chordata > Testudines > Dermatemydidae > Dermatemys > Dermatemys mawii. The sequence continues at coordinate 8,870,336 of ML677354.1, forward strand.
CCCTGCTTCTCTCAGCTGGGATTTATCCTTAATTCAGCCATCCAGTTCCATCATAGCTGAGCCTAACTGTAAACTGGACCCAGAACATCCTTCTGGTGCAAATGGTTACATTAATTGCTTTCTGGCTCCAATTAACATTTTCTCTGCGAGTGAGGAATTCACATCCCATCATAAATATACTTTCAGACTATTAGATGTTTATACTGAAATTGAACCAAACTTTTTAAAAATCTTGAGATAAATAACCTAAATTCTATCTCAATTTTTATGTTTTCCATAGAAAAAGAGCAACCATGTGTTTTTAATATCTGTGACCTTCAAAAAATAGATTAAGGTAAAATACAAAACAGCACTGAACAAATGTAAAATCTTCCTGAGAAAACACTATGTGTGTGTATGCTTCTAACAGGTGTGGTAAACCCGGAGCAGACTGCTGCCAGAGGGGTTGGTGGTAAGGGAGTTAACTATAGGTTAATTGGGTTTAGCTGAGTAAGGCTGCCAGTGGCCCAAGCAGGATCAGCTGAGCCCAATTAAAAGGCTGCCGCAGTCCTTTTTAAACCCACCCTGGCTAGGAAAGAGGAAGGAGGGAGATAGAGGGAGTGAGGCTGCCAGTAGGTTGGGGGCAGCAGGACAGGGAGCATCTCAGGAGGGAAGCAGCTTTGTCCGGGATACAGAGGGAGAGCCCAGCCAAAAAGAGGCGAGAAGGGGAAGGGAAAGCCTGCCCTTGGGCTTTCTAGGCAGCCTGCCTAGAGAACCCTTGGCTCACCAGAGGAAAAAGGGACTTACGCCGGTGAGCCAGAGAAGGCACTTTGCCACACAGGCTAGACCTAAACTGAACACAAAATGGCAGTTGCCTCCCATAGACTTGAAGAAACTGAAATGTGCAGTGCACAGAAAACAAAAATCAAAATATTTGTATAGTTATGCACATATCGCCCATATTAGTGCTGTTCTGGGGGACTATTTCAAATATTGTGAAGCTAATCCACTAGCTCAAACACATAGAAAAACTACTAACAACAGATACAACTGAAATGTTGATTACTACTATGCTAAATGAAGAACACTGACATGACAAGCTGCAAATGAGGCACACCAACTGGAATTAAAATTCCTAAGAAATTGCTTATTTTCTCAGTCCCAGTCCAGTAACCCAGTCCAGTAACAAGGAGATGTTACAAATTAGTCAGTAGATGGTTCAGGCATAAGGACAGCTTGCTAGAAACAGGACAAGACTAATTAGCCCATCATGCTTATCTCTTTTCTTTTTTGCATTCATCCTCTGACCATTTCTCCCTCACCTTCCTCCATATAACTTTTCCAGCCTCACTTTGGTTAGAAAATCATACAGACCTTAGCAATCCTCTTTTGCAGCAACATGCAGTGCAGAACTCCTGCAGAATAAGCAAGAGATTTTAACTAAATGGGAAGCCTGTGGGAAACTTTTGCCTTCTTGGCAGGTGTGCTACATTTTCTAGTAGCTGTCAAGGCAACTGCTCTTTTGCTTCAATATTCTTTGCTCTTAAATATAAAAATCACATGGATATACCCTGTGAATATTTATGCAGATTGACTACCGGGTTTCTATGGGATAGTTTTCCAAAATTAAAAGCATGTAAATATAAAGGATCAAAACAAAGTGAATATTTTTCACTGATGTAGTAACATTTGACTTGCACCATGTTGTGCTCTAGTGGAAGTGCAAACTACACATGGGAACAAGTAAAGTAGTTCTTTGCCCAGAGGAATAGTATGGATCAAGCCCTTGCATACCTGCTTCTTTGGGGTACAGAATTTATGGGAATGGGAGTGGGGTGAGAAGTGGGCTTAAACTCTGTCCGCATCATGCTAATGATGTGCTTAGCTATGCCATTTCCTCTTAGGTCTTACTCCTGATATCAGGTAGGAGTTAGAGTAGGCAGGAGTTCAGCAACATTCTCATTAATCCATGATCAGATTTCCCTGAACCCCCTGTGCTGCTCCATCAAATTTTACCTTAGGATTTATAAGCACCACAGTTTGCCCCTGCAGTGTGTGTGATTAAGCCCTTTGAACAGGCATGGATAAGGTTATTGTCTGTCTGATATGCTAAAAATTGTAAGTCTGGTATGAGAGGAGAGAAAATACCTAATCATCCTTAAAATACACACAAGCAAGCAAATGACCATGACCATCTGAATCCCTTATATATCTTAAACCTGCAATGAGAATGGCATTACACATTACAATCAAGCCTCACTATCTTTTTTTCTATGTTCATTGATAAAAGTTACCAGTAATGAGATATTAACAGCTGCATTTATTAAAGATTCATTGGGGTCCCCTTTCATTAATATATTATGTGATGTTATACACACCGGAAATTACTTCAGATCTAATGTAAGAGATTGCCAAGTATAAAGTTTATTTTGTTCTTTTGCCTAAATGATTTAAAACAGACATGATGCTTCTACTTCTTTTATATCAAAGTCTGTGTTAGAGGAAAAAAAATCATGGTGGTTTATACTCACAAAATATGTGACATCTTACAGCACAATGGGCACCTAATACTAGACCAGCAGACCACACAGGCAGAAAAGCAATATGAGTCATGGACCACTGTGAGATGCTTCAGTGGAATCAATTACAGCCATGTCTGTTCTGAGCCACTGTGAGAATTTCCACTTTTCAGTAGCCTTCAAAGTGTTTTAATTTTTTACCTATGTTGATTGGAGTGGGAGAGGTCTAGGGGTACCCAATATAGTCAGTTGAAGCATAAAGCATGAGAAAACATTGGTTGAATAAATCTGAAAGGTAGTTTTGTGAGTTTATATACATACACACATATTTTCGCATCAACTTCATCATAAAATTCTGCAGGCATAAGTGTGTTTTCAGTTACCATGCTGTAAATATAGAGTAACTCCACTGATGTCAATGGAATGGAGAATGGAATTTTCCTTGCTTCTTTATCAATGTATATTTATTTCTGACTTTCTATTTAAACAGCTTTAATCAGGCTTTAAAGACCCTCTTGATACAACACTGGTGATTACAGAAGTCATATGAGGAGCAGGTGAAAAATGTAAAACATTAATATTAAGGGAACAAATGTTATTTCTGAAAAGCTTCTAAGACTCTCTGAACCCATATCCACAGAGATCCAGAATCAATTTGTCAGTCAAAGACATCTTACAAGTAATAACTCAATTTAAAAGAACAGCAGCAACAACAAAGAAAACATGCGCCATGCCCATATGACACAAATGTTTATGTTAACCATAAAGGTGGAATGGGATTGCAATGGCCTTTCTGCATTTCCAGTTAATATAACTCAGGTTGCGTTTCGTATGTGTTTAGGAAGCATGTACAATTCATTGGTTTGAACAGAGAACTGGGAGACAGAACACTGATTATTTTCCAGTCTCTGATTCTCCTTTACTGTGCAACAATGGTCAAGTCACACAGAGTGGGATTTTCAAAAACACATAAGAGACATAGGAGCATCAGTACTCTTGACTTTTAATGGGACTGTGCTACTAAGTCACTTGGATGCTTTTGAAAATTCCATCCTTAATCTTACTGTCCTGCAGGTTACTCACCTAAAGGCTGGACAGAATGCTTCTTTCAGACTACTCCCGGGGCAAAACTCGATTTTTCTGGGGACCTGGGCAATGTATTTAGTGTTTAATTTCTCCTGACTTCACACCTCTTGGACACCCAAAATATCAAAGCAAAACAGTTGAAATGGCTTCTCAGTTTTGCTTAGTTTGGGATTTTGTAACAAAAATTTCCATGTGGGTCTATTCACAACTTCATAAAAGTCTGGAGAGTCTGGACTAATAGATCATAAAAAGTTGTACAGTCACAAGATGTGAGACTGGTGAGCATTTTATGATGTAAAATACATGCATTCATTGAGAGCAACTTTTCAGACATCAAGGGCTCAATCCTCAGCTGTTGATCCAGAAGCTTTTCACTGTTTTAATAGCATGAGGCAGCTGAGGAGTCTCTCTACACACAGAAATTTTGAAGTGGCAAAAGCCAGCTCTATATCACCTGTCCCACCATACCTTTGGAGGGGCAAAGAAATGGGTTTGCTAAAATAAGATGATTTTCCCTTCTCACGGTGCTCCTCCAGATCTTCAGCTGTTGCAGCGGCTGGCTGCAGCCATGGAAACATAAAGTGTCCTTGGGACTGTTCAAAGTTGCTCCAGGAGCCATTTTGACTCCTAGAAAGCTCAGGATAAGAGAGTGGAGACACAATTTAGAGACATCTTTATGTCTTTCCTCCCCAGACACCTCTGAATATTAATTAGACACAGCTGAGGACTGATCCCTAAGAAATTCGTTTTTCCCCTCTAGGCAACACTCCAGTGTAAGAGTATGTCTTATTTAATTTCAAAAATACAATGCCCTGACTGAGCTCAATGGAAAACAGACAAACAAAAGCTGCAATATCTGGCCCCAGAACATATTCAAGCAAGCTCCTGATGCAGCAATACTTAATATTTAAATATGCATAAAGAAGTATTGTGGAAGCTGTTTGACTGAATTTCCTGAATTTTGTCATGTAAAATCTGAGCCATCATATGCAGTGAATATAGTATATTAATTATTATTATTATTTAACATTTATATTGTGGTAGTAAGTAAAATTCTCACTCAGGTCAAGGCACCATTGTGCTAAGCACTGTGCAAACACCTGGTAAATGACAGTCCATGCCCAAAAGAGATCAATCAATTGTACTTTGTTTTGCATTAAAAGTATAGATGCTCTCTGTCCAGCAATGCATGCTCTGGCAAGTGACAGAAAAGAAAAGGACTCCTAAAACACTTTAGACAGGCAAAGTGTGAAAATGAGTATTTAAATGGAATGAATGCTGTACAATACTACTGTAAATATTCTTTTGAAGAAAGGGCAGCCATACAGTACAATAATTTGAAGTTAAGGGGTTTTAATCATGCCATTGGGGACGCAGAACTAACTAGCAGAAGGGTGTTTCTATTAGTGTCTCTAGCAGTAATTGTTATTTTAATTGGCTGAAATAAACTATAGTGCCCTCAGGCCTGTGATAAGACTGTGCGGGTGTGGAGCTTCTTTCCCTTCAGAAAGGAGAACTGTAATGTAAAGCTCACCCTTTGAATTAAAAACAATCATATTATTGTTAATTTTCATCACGACTGAATGGTGGGAAAAACAGATGAACAGATTCATGTAATTTCTCCTGGATACTGAAGGTTCTTGCTATGGCACAACTTTCCAATCTGACATCTCATTCAAAAGTTCCTGGAAAGATGACAGGTTTACAAATGCTCCAGCTCCTAGCACTTCTGACAAAGATCAGAGTATGTGGGTTTTTAATGAGTCCATTACACTTTATTTATAAGGTTCGTACCATTTTGCTACTCCTTGTTGCCTATTGAAAATTCAGTTAAGTTTTGTCATCTCTTGCAGCAGAGAATGTGAGGAATGATCCTGCCTTCATTTGGATGATGCATTTCTTAGGGAGCTAGTAGATTTTATGGTTATCTTTATGCCTTACCCATCGTGCCTCTTGCCTTACTCATTCCTCCCTTCTTTAGAAAAAGGGGATTTGTTTAGAAGACACTGCAATTAGACACACGTGCCTGGCCTATGCCCGTGAAGCTCATGCTAAGGGGCTGTTTAACCTTGGTGTACACATTCAGGCTCAGGTGTCAGCCCAAACTCTGGGACCAAGAAAACCAAATTAGGACTAGATTATGTATAGAGCAAGAGAGAGTTCCTGTCTCAAGGAGACAATGAACATAGAAAAGATGTGAGGAAAGTGTGGGATGAGAGAGAAACACATATATTTTCTAGCAAGATTTAGGAAATGAGTGCCTAAAGTTGGGCTACTGAATCTTAGACACATCTAAATCTACAGCTCCAACCTCCCTTCCCTCCCCACACAAAGCATATATTATTTTATATTATTATAAAAGAAGAGTAATTTATCAACAATTGCCACTCAGACATGGCATTAATACTTAGTTCATTTCTCGCGGGTATTATAGCTCTTTGGAAAAATAACGAATATTCTTTAAAGGAGCACAGAAAGGTCTCTGATGTTCATCTAGGGTGAAATGCACCAGGATGCACATGGCCAATGAAAGGTCTTCCTCATCATGTGAGCTGTACCTTATGGCTGCAAATGTGATGTGTCTTATAGCTGCATATACAGAATACACAATGACTTAGGATGACTAGATGTCCCGATTTTATAGGGAGAGTCCTGATTGTTGGGTCTTTTTCTTATATAGGCTCCTATTACCCCCACAACTCCAGTCCCGATTTTTCACATTTGCTGTCTGGTCACCCTACAACTACCACACAACAAAGATTAGGTCTCTGGATAGTCCAGCATAAACATCCGTAAAAGGCCTCAGGATGTCTGTGCAGGGAGTTTATTTCATTGCTTCAGCCTCTAAGTGCCCCACCTAGGTAAGTTATGTGGGCTTTAGAGTAGCAGCATGCATTTCACCTGTATTAATCAATGTATATCATGCCTTTATATTGAACACATTTGGCACAACTTAGCAGTGGGTGTATATGGACATATGGTATGCATAGGGTTAAATAATTAACATCTCATATTCATGAAAGACTCAGACTTTCAGTGCTTTTCCCATTTCTACTCACATAATGAGCCTATTACTAAAACTTAATAGTAAATGAAGAGCTATATTTAACACCAGCTTGTTTTTTTTCTGTATTTAAGAGGAGAATATTAAAAGACAATACTTTTATGAAGGGTGTGTTCATTAAATCAGGAGAGAAGTTTGAGCTGATATACCTACCTGTTGTGAATAAAAGCTTTTACTGTAGGGGATTGTAGTCACACAAGATTTCCTGCAGATTGAACTCTTCTGAAGCACTTCAGTGTTGTCTGCTATTTTCTTGTCTGGTATCTTCACCTCCCAATGCTTAATAGCAATGTTTTAAGTACCTGAAAAAAAAGAAAATGCCATTTTACAAAAGGCAGGCTAGTTTTAGCAATGTCACCTTGCTCCTGATTGTGCTTACTGTATATTAAAGAGAGAAGAGACAAATTGTTTTTATGGCAACCAAGAAGCTGGAAAAGTGGGATTTATTGAAGTTCCAGGGTGGGTGCTTGTCACAGTGAAAATAAAGAAACATTTTTCTTTAAGAAATTTGGACACTCAGATTTCACTGGGGATGGTTATACTTCAGGGGTTTAGTTAATCTCAAACTATATTTTTGAGTCACATAACATATTGCAGCAGACGATACATAAAACTCAACATTTGCACCTGCTAGCAAATTGTCGTGCCTCAAACTACACAACTAACCTTGTCCTATGATGTCCTTCACACACCCTCATCCCTAGCCCTTCTTCTATGAGCATCTCTGTGTTCTGGAATCTCTGTCCTTCTGCTTCTCTCCCACCACTAATCCTCTGAATCCCTCCTTAAAACACATTTCTCCTAAGATGTCTATATACCCTAATACTTCCTTCAAACCATTTTTTGCTCCCATGAAGAGTGAGGAAATTAAAAACTAGACCAAAAGGACCAGACCCTCAGATGTTATAAACTGGTAGAATACTGAAGTAATTGGAATTACGACAGTTCACACCACCCAAGGATCTGTCCCAAAGTGCTCCTCTAACTGAAGAAAGCTTTTACTGTGCTTCAGGGATAGAAGATACCTCCACCTTCCTCTTCCCATCTGGATTGAAGAAAGTGCTAGGCTATTGCATCTATTTTCCCCCATCATTCTCTACTTATTTTTATGTATTGTATTTTCACTTCGCCCACTCGATCCTCCACTACTCATCCCTATTTTTTTGTGGTTTTTTCCCCTCTATATGTCTTTTGTTACAGTCTTTCCTAAGTGGAATATAAATTCAGTGACATTTGAATCAGTTTTTGAACCCATAATCAAGTGGGTTCAAAATTAAGTGGAACAAGCTACCCATCCGAGCACTGAGCATGGTGACTTAGGAGAAATACTTTATGGAATCTTTATATACAGGTACTTCTGGAAATTATTTACTCTGAATTTCAGCAGTCTGGGGCATTTTTAATCATTAATTTTAATTGTCTTTAACACAGAGGGCTTTAATCATGGCAGTAGCTCTACTGAAGTCAATGAAATTATTTTGTAAGGATGGCAAGCAAGATTTTGCCTATACACTGTTAATACATAATATTTGACACTATACTTGCCTAAATAATTACAACACTCATTAGATTTTGGAAGTATAACATAAAACATATTGTAGTCAAACAATATATATTTGCATTCATGCTTGGTTTACCTTGAAGTCACTGAACACCTTTCATGAACCGACTGTTTTGCCAATTAACTTCAGTAAAAATTAATGGTGTGTGCTGTTTTTAAAACCTATCATTTCCAGAAGTTACTGTCCCTTAAATCTATAATTCTGTGAACAATATCTCCATAAATGTGGCATGGGCAATCTCATGAGTTCTTGTAAGCTTCAGCTGTTAGAGGAACTTGTAATTGCAAAAATGATAGGAAAATAGATTTGGTGCGAGGAAATGCATTAGTCCTGAGAAAGGGATTTGATAGATTCAATGGGATTCAGATATGCACTCATGTTCCTACCTAACATATTGTTGGGGGAAGAGGGATTGTTGACTTTGTTTTGTTCATTTTTAAGAAATTAAGGAATACTTTGGAAATGTAATATGCTAATGTAATTTAAATGTCCAGTAATAGAAAATGATAAATATCTAATACTCAAAATAACAGTGGCAGTGAATAATTTGAGAGCATAAAGCATTCATTCAACAATTTCAAATAATTAACTAATTAATAACAATGACTATTTATTGATGGATAATTCACAAGCAGATAAAAGGTATGCATTAACTAAACATACTGATACAAATAGTCTGCCAGATCCTTCTTATGTCACATATGCATTTCTGGCTGATGCATTGTGAGCTAATGAGCCCTCTGTAGGCAGAGACATTCAGCTCTCTTTAGCCAATGGGAGGATCATAGTGCTATGCAACTGTTAACTCCAAGCAGGTAGGGCTGAGAAGGAGAAGGTGGTTGTTTATTAAATCTATTGCTTTAGATGTGGACCAAAGACACCTTAAAGTTTTCCAGACTTTAGCCATAAATTGTTCTTTGTTGAATATATATATATTTTTCAACCCAGCTGAAGGGTCTGATTTTTTAGTCTACGTAACTATGTGCTTCTCACTTGCTTGTATGTGAGAGGAAGCACAGGCAGAAGTGTGTTTTGTTAACATTGCCCATTCTCAGCACTTTCTGTTATAAGATCTTGCATTCAGTTACTTATTACTTTACCAAACTTGAACCATTCATGAAACTTTCCATGGCTCAATTTTTTGAGATCAGACACTGAAACTTGTGCATGTGCTTAAATGCTTTACTGGCTCAGGCCTCTGTGAGTCAAATTCTAGTTTGCTAGCAGTAGCTATCACTCATAATACTGTAATTGATCCAGGAGAACAAATGTTGATTTAAAATTTGCTAATCCATAGCCTAGTATATATACTCTATTCCTATCATAGACATTGTTTAGTCTATGTTTAAATCTGGACAGAGAAGAAATACCTAACATATCTTAGACTGAAATGATCACTGTGACAAGGAAGCTTTTTCATCAAACACAGATGCCAGAGAAAGAAAATAGAACAGTACTACAAAGAGGGAGAGAAAAAAATGAACACAAATGGGAATTAAGAGAGTAAATGTTTGTACAGTGCTTTGAAGATAAAAGTTATTATGCTGTATAAATACTAAAGAATATTATTTTTCATAATAACAAAAGAAAAGTTTGTCAGAGATTTATACCATTGAGACCACTCTTGAAATAAACAAAATAACTTTTAAAAACCTAGATGCTGTCCTGAGGCAAAAAAGATACACAGAACAAAAGAGAAAGCTCAATTGGACAGGTGCAATTTGAAAGTTCCTCCCTCTCCAACCCCCTTGAGAAACAATCTTGACAAATGTTTGCAGTGTTGTTGTAGCTATGTTGCACCCCCTATAGTAGAGAGACAAAACGAGTGAGGTAATATGTTTTATTGGATCAACTTCTGTTGGTGAGAGAGACAAGCTTTCAATCTATACAGAGCCCGTAAAAGCAGCTCAAAAGCTTGTCTCTCTCACTAAGGGAGGTTGGTCCAATGAAATATTACCTCACCCACCTTGTCTCTCTAATCTTGATAGATTACATTTCTAATGTATTATACTTGCAGACCTGTTTTGCTTATCTAGGACTTGAGTCAATGTCCATTGTAGTAAATAAGAGTATTTACCTGGGCTTCAGTATGTGTTAGATAAGGCCCCCAGGCTCAGATTCTGTAATCTGATCCATACAGGTTTAAGATTAGCAGCCTTGTTAGTCTGTATCCACAAATAAGAGAAGGAATACTTGTGGCACCTTAGAGACTAACTAGTTTATTTCAGCATAAGCCCACAAAAGCTTATGCTGAAATAAACTGGTTAGTCTCTAATGTGCCACAAGTATTCTTCATCTTATTTACTGATACATACAGGAAATCCCTGTTCACATGAACCACTCCTTTAAATTCAGTGGGATTGGTATGATCAGAAGGATCTACCATTTGGATTGGATTGCAGGACTGGAGCCCTAAAAGTATATCTTTTTTTAAAGAAACACCTAATCTGATTGATATTACTTACCAATGTGAATAAGCCACATATCTAATAAAGCATATCCTAATATCCTATTTTGAGGAAGATGGTAGGTTCAGTGAGGCTCTCAGCAAATAACTGAACTAATATATTGAATGACTCTCCGAATAGCTTTTGTCAAACTTGAATCTGTATTAGATACCCCTCTCTTTCTAGATTCATTGTTGACCACGGTTAAGCCTCCTTTTTTCATCGGAAGTTGCTTGTTTGGTATACAGAAAATTGTGTCAATCGGTAACATTAGGATCAGACCAGGCTGATTAATAACTGTGTAGAAAAGCTAAATGTTTAAGGTAGACCACATAAATCTCTCTAATACGAGATGTTGACTCTGCAGCCTATAGCATTGATATAGTTTATCTTACATTGTTTCCCCCAAAGTATGAGTGATACACCACAGAACAGTAAACTTCATTAGATGCACTCACCTTTTGTTAATGGACGAAATTAGTAAAGAGAGAGAGACAGGATTTTTGTGAGTGGAAAAATATTTATATTGCCAATGTCTAATATGATGGAAGGAGGGAATGCCAGAAGATGCCATATGAAGCTATTGAATACAATTGGTGGTAGTGTATATTAAAAACTATGTACACTAAAGATGCAACCTACAGTGCTTCAGACTCACGGAGACCCAGTAACATGTTGCTGAATTTTGCTAAGGAGCTCAATTTAATCAGAAGCATACTGATACTTTGTCACTTTGACCACAAAAAGACTATATTTATTATTATTATTATTATTGTTTAAATCTTCATAACTTTGAGCTAAAACCTATATACAAGTTATCACGGAAACAAATAATTCATGAGGAATATTACTTTGAGCTTGCTTATTTTTTTCTCCCAATACAGTTACCATTCTTGAGTTTACATCTGAGTTTACATTATTTTCTTCTTTCTGACTCTAGTTCTGCAGTTACTTGGTACACTGATTTCAGAAACTTTTATAAAAAGAGAAGTACTTGTGGCACCTTAGAGACTAACAAATTTATTTCAGCATAAGCTTTCGGCTATAGCCCACTTCATTGGATGCATAGAATGGAACCCACGGTAGGCAGGTATACATACATGCATGAAAAGGTGGAAGTTACCATATCAATTCTAAGAGGCTATTTAATGTAGATGAGCTAGTAACAGCTGTAGAAAAAATCTTTTGTAGTGATAATAAAAAAGGCCTATTATCAGACAGTTGACAAGAAGGTGTTAGGATACATAACATGGAGAAATAGATTCAATTTATGTAATGACCTAGCCATTCCCAATCTCTGTTTAACCCTAAGTTGATTGTATCCAATTTGCAAATTAATTTGAGTTCAGCAGCTTCTCGTTGGACTTTGTTTTTGAAGTTTTTCTGTTTTTAAATTGTCACCTTCAAATCTGTTATTAAGTGACCAGGGAGGTTGAAGAGTTCTCCTATTGGTTTTTGAATGTTATGATTCCTGATGTCAGATTTGTATTCATTTATTCTTTTGCCTAGAGACTGTCCGATTTGGCCAATGTACATGGCAGAGAGGCATTGCTGGCACATGATGGCATATATCACATTGGTAGATGTGCAGGTGAATGAACCCCTGATGGCGTAGCTGATGTGATTAGGTCTTATGATGGTGTCAGTTGAATAAATATGTGGACAGAGTTGGCATCGGGCTTTGTTGCAAGGATAAGTTCCTGGCTTAGTGTTTTTGTTGTGTGGTGTGTGGTTGTTTGGTGAGTAGTTGTTTCAGGTTGGAGAGCTGTCTGTAAGCGAGGACTGGTCTGTCTCCCAAGATCTGTGAGAGTGAGATCAGACAGTCCCGTTCCTCCCCTCAACCTGAAGCAAATACTCACCAACAATCACACACCATATCATATACCTGCCTAGTGTGGGTTCCATTCTATGCATCTGATGAAGTGGGCTATAGCCTGTGAAAGCTATGTGTGTTTCAGAGTGGGCTTGTGAGCCAAGTACAGACCCAGGGTCTGTGATGGGCTTATACTGCCTGCACTGTTATTTGTATTTGTGCTCACTGGATTCAAGCTAGCTTGGGTAGGCTGGACTGTACGCAACTTTTTGCTGTTGAGATATCCCTAAGAACTACAGCAATAGAATCTTAAGGGTCCATTCCTGTACTAATTAGCTCTTGAGTGTACAGCTTACTAAAGTGAATATTCCCTCATCAGCTACAACTGATAAACTGAACAAGATTTGGGTTTTGGTTGCTCTGGGGTGTTTGCTGAAAAAAATGTATGCAGTAGTATGTATTTTCAGGATTGGACTGTTAGTTTGTAAGGTATTATGAATATTTACATCATTCTATATATGAAAAACAAATGTATCTGGTCAATCTGAACAAAAAAACCCCCACCTTTATTTTTTAGAGTTGTTTGGTTTGGTCACTGAATCAAAAAGCTGGTTATTTCCATACCTCCGGTTAGTTGTATTAATACAGTTAAACTTCTCCAGAACCATCCCACAAATCTTTTGTGCACCAATATCCTTTGCTTTCCTCACCATTTGAAAACAAAGCCTCGTGTTTTTTTTCATTTAAACAAGAACCATAGTAATATGTACATGTAAAATGTTAGTTTCCCTGAGTCTATATTAAATTAAATATTGACTTACCAAGCACTGTCATTTATTATTTACTGTACTCAATCTGTGGGATTTATTAAAAAATTGATAAGAAAGGCTAGTGGTAAAATCCCTACAGGTATTGAAGTGAGATCCAAGGCCAAGCCAATTATGAAATCAACAAACCTATAGTTTCAATGATAAAATGACAGAATTTGATTTCAGCAGTATTTGTTATTTTTGGACACTTTAAGATACCTGCTTTAAAGCAATAATGCTCCACAGTATGTCTGTATGTCTGTAGATATATTGTTTTTCTTTTTTATTTGCCTTTAGTTCTCTTCTGTCCTTTCCTAATTGGTGGTTCCTTATTTTATTGGAATGAAAAAAAAATGTTGAGCATATAGCCTGGTGATTCTCCCATTCTCCTTTCTATTTTTTTTTCTTTTTGTAAAACAGTTTTAATCATAGAATCATAGACTATCAGGGTTGGAAGGGACCTCAGGAGGTCATCTAGTCCAACTCCCTGCTCAAAGCAGGACCAACCCCAACTAAATCATCCCAGCCAGGGCTTTGTCAAGCCCGTCTTTAAAAACCTTTAATGAAGGAGATTTTGCCACCTCCCTAGGTAACCCATTCCAATGCTTCACCACCCTCCTAGTGAAAAATCCTAATATTCAACCTAAACCTTCCCCAATGCAACTTGAGACCATTACTCCTTGTTCTGTCATCTGCCACCACTGAGAACAGTTTAGATCCATGCTCTTTGGAACTCCCTTTCAGGTAGTTGAAAGCAGCTATCAAATCTCCCCTCAGTCTTCTCTGCTGTAGACTAAATAATCCCACTTCTCTCAGCCTCCCCTCGTAAGCCATGTGCACCAGGCCCCTAATAATTTTTGTTGCCCTTCTCAGCACTCTTTCCAATTTTTCCACATCCTTCTTATAGTGTGGGCCCCAAAACTGAACACAATTCTCCAGATGAGGCCTCACCAATGTCAAATAGAGGGAAATGATAAGTCCCTCAATCTGCTGGCAATGCCCCTACTTATACAGCCCAAAATGCCGTTAGCCTTCTTGGAAACAAGGGCACACTGTTGACTCATATCCAGCTTCTCGTTCACTGTAACCCATGGGTCCTTTTCTGCAGAACTGCTGCCTAGCCATTCAGTCCCTAGTCTGCAGCCGTGCATGGGATTCTTCCGTCCTACGTGCAGGACTCTGCACTTGCCCTTGTTGAACCTGTTGAACCTCATCAAATTTCTTTGTTAAACTTTATTAATTTCAAAGTAATGTGTATGAAGATACTAGATAAAGCACCTATGCTGTAAATATCCTGTGAAGTACTAGTTTTCAATATCAGGCATATTTTCCTCAGCATGTCTCAGTTCTGATATGGAAGGAATACCACTAGAAGCGAGAGGACAATTGCACGCTATAGTTCATTCACCCCTTAACCTCTACGCTGTCTTCCAACAAAAGTTTCAGTTGCTCTCATGTGGACACTGAGATCATGAATGATCCGACAAACGGTCATGCCAATCAATACCTTTGACTGATGTGAGCAATTCCGCTGAAAATGACAGAATACAATTAATGTTTGCATGAAGGGGACATATGCTTACTAAATATCCTAGACATAACTTTTCATGGACACTATGCCCTCAACTGAAACCCCATTGAAACCTGAATCCTTTACATTTAAAAATAAATCAAAATATTTCAGTATCATGGGGAAAAACACATACCTTCCCCCACCCTCATCAGTATTAGAGGAAATATACCTGTGAAGTATGTGTATCCAGTCTCAACCATAACTTCCAGTAGTTAATAAATATTAAACAATTAAGGAAAAGAGTCAGATACGTTTAAACAACTTTTTATATGACATTTCAGGATGTCTCTGATTACTATGTATAACACAAGACAGTGTGCTATATTTAATTTAAAAATGCAGCACAGGGCAGGTGCTGGTTATTATTTCACCTTATCAAAAGCCCCATTCCCTAAGTATTGCATAAGTTTTGTGCTGGCCCTCTGACTATGAGTGAAGTTTGCCCTCAATTCATTACACTCACTCTAAACTCTGAAACAGGGTTCTAGGTTAGTTCTCCAAATGCAGAACAGCACTCGGTTTGAAGAAAAAAAAACCACTGGGGGTTTGGGAGTTTTATTGGTCAGAACTTTCCTTTTCCATGCAGATGTTTTGAGAAGAGAAAGTCCAAACTTGTAAAACTTAAAAGCTAAACAATGCCAAGAAGAAAGATCTTATCTTGCCTCTAACCCAAACAAATAGGATACCTGCAATTTGCACATGCATGTGATGAAATATCCTAAGGGCAAACTATCTCAATTCATTTTATTATTTGAGTACCCCTCAAATGTCAGTCTTCAGCTCCACTACTTATGTTTTTCATAGGAACTAAGGGACTTTCATTCCAAAACAAGGTTCTTGTTATAGCAAAAATTAACTGTGAAGTCACCAGACCAGATGTGGTAGCATTTTATTAGAAGAAAGCATATGTCTGAGAGCCTGAAAAGGAGAGTTCATCATTAAATGAAAAGGTCTTTTCTTGAGCTGCTGCTTCACTCTTGGAAAAAAAAAAAACTGATCTGAGGGAACTTTGTTTGCTCGAGCATAAAACTTAGCTAAAGCTTTGCAGAGACTTAGATGAAAGCAAACAGCATGAGAAGCAAAGTTTATGATTTTCCATTATGGTTGGATACACTATTAATAAAGATTTCTCCACAGTAAATCTGCAGCAACATCATATCTATCAATACCGGCACTCAAACATTAATGCTATCAACAATAAAACAGTGATCATAATCTTACAACTGCACATAAAGAGCTTATGGGCTTTTAGTCGATAATGAGTTACACAGATGGTCTGTGACTTTTTCTCAAAAAATATTTCTGCAGGAGTCAGGGTAAGAATTTACATATTCATGATCATAAATTCTTATGTTGTGCTTTTTTATACCAGAGTGTGTGGGGGTAGGAAGGAAGTCTAGCCTAGAATATGAATGTATATCCCAATTAAATATTAGCATGAGTCCTGACAGAAAGGGACAAAGACAGGAAACATGGATTTTAATAACAACCCTAGGTCATTTAGATTTTTTTTTTCAAATCACAATACTATTCTCTGTTTTAACTTCCAGATGGTAATTTGGGAACATAACACCTGGGTTCTATTTTCAGCTCCACAATAAACTAATTGGGCAATTCCCTTATGCCAAAATTTTCAAAGGTGGGGTTGTAAAGTTAGAATCTACATTCATATTTATAAATCAAATAAGTGGCTTGATTTCCAAAAGAACTACAGTTTCCATTGGACTTAAATCTAAAGTTGTTCAGTCTAAAAATTCAAAAATATTTTCTCTAAAATGTGACTATTTGTTTTTAAACATATTCAATATAATAGTATCATTTACATTCATTTACAGTATCATTTACATGTATTACAGAGATATTATATGGTTTAATTCATTATTATTAAGCATTATGAGGGCTAGAGTGCAAGCTAGAGATAGGCCCAAGCCAAAACCTCAAACAAATACCAGGAAATCTTTGTGAGAATTCATGTAACTGAATCCAAACTTCATGGCCAGATTGCAACCCCATAACAGGCTAAACAAAACCCCAAATACTGAATCCTCTTGTGTTTTGGTATTCCTGTTGACTTTCCATAGAAAGAACAATCTACCTTAAAATATAAGAGATGCAGAAGTCATTTTAAATCTGGGTGTTCTGTGGAAAATTCCACCAATAATAGACGTTATATTGCTGACCTGTAGTTTGTAAACAATTTTATTCTGACGTATCAAAAGCCCAATTTTAACATCTTGAAACTAAGTTTAAGAAATATCAGCTATGTATCCAGTCTCTGCAGCTCCAGGTCATGCATTTACAAATTAGTATTATTATGTATGGAGAAAATGTCTTGGTAATTTAGAGCCCGGTGGCTCTTTCAATTTATTTATTTAATTTATTTATTGAGATGGAAAGTTTCCAGTTTCTGGTCTTTGTAGAACAATGGTTCTGAATTGTTTAAATTTCTAAAAGTACACATAAATATATACAAAAATAAACAACATCAATGATGCAAATTGCATCAAGGCACTGTGGAATGAACAGTTTCTAAACATTTAAATATGTACTTATGGTGAAAGCTGTAACTAGATGACAGTGCACTAGATGCAATCTGCAGGATTCCCAGACTCAAAACTTGCTTAATAAAAACCTAAATTATATTTCTTTTCCTTCTTTAAAATAGGCTTCCATATATGCATATAATAAAACAAGGGAACATACATACAAACAGTAAAAGTAAAAATAACTAAAATTTTATGATGATTTACTAGTAAATTTTGTACTTGTTTTATATTGCTGTATCTATATGTTTATTTTAGATCTACACCTCACACAACTCTTGGATCACAGAATTCTGAATATTCCCACAGAAGCACAATCTGAGACATTCCTGTACTAACTAACTTAGTGGCAATGCACTGTGAAAATTCATAATTTTCATTACCTACCTTTCTTAATAATAATCTGGCAAAGTGGTACTTCAGGGGTTCTGCAATTTTCTATACAGTGCTGTACAAAAGCATTCAGGAAAACTGCTCCAAGATTTCTCAGCATATTTTTTTTTACCTATGCTTTACTTCTCATCAGCACACCGAGCATCATCATGTAGCAGTTACTCTTCATTAGTAACTGTATCAGACTAAAAACAATTCACTTGAATTTGTCTTAATTTCATGCTACTTCATTGCATGTAAAGAATGTTATAACTTGTGGAAGTGACAGTTTGAGTCCACTGTCACCTGAATGACCTGCCTTGTTATTAAACTGCCTAACAGAAGTTTCTCGATCTTTGCAAAATGGACATATTTCCTCTATGCATGTATCAACTTTGAACAACAGCAGTTTTTATAACAAGGATATTAATGTAACTCAACAAGTAACTGAAAATCTGCCTGGAAATAATGTGTCCCACAGATCCCTCAACACACTGTTCCTTGGAAAACCCCAAGAAAACAGATGAATCTGAAGGTCCACAAATCTGAGTTGTTCTGGAACAAAGTTCAATAATACAGAAACCCTCTTAGAAAATGACCAAGCAATACCACCAGTCCCTTTTAACCAGTAATCACTAGCACGTGCAGTAACATATAATCACAACTACTTCAGTACATACTGACAGTATACAGATGAGTCCTAAATTGGGGAAAGGAATTAGGAACGCTCATGGAAATTTTCATGAACAATTTCAAAATATTTTCCCCTTTTTCTCCCCAATCAAAAATTTTGGAATTTCCTTTTTTAACCAGATCTAGGAACTACTTTCCATCATAGAAACAATGGTAAATCCTGTGTAGTATCACAGCAAGTCTATTAATGATTTCTTAGAGCACCTGAATGAAGAAGTTTGGGCATAATTTAGGATTGTATGATTTGTGATTCATAATTTATGAAGTATGGGAATAGCTAATGACACAAAAGTAGTAGGAAAATAATTATATTTTGTTTTGGGAATATGGCATCTTTGAGTGGGAGGGGCTTACCCATACTCTCTTGCAGAAAGATCAGAAGTGATTCTCTTATTAAAGATAGCTTCTATTTATGTCTTGAATTATATCATGTATTCATTTTCTAAAGCTATGTGAATGAGGCACACAATGTTACAGAACTGATTGGCAAAGCGATACCATAAGCGTGATTTGGAGTGTCTGAATTGATGAATATTTCAAACATGCAAAGATAAATATGTATGTAGCCTAATAATGTGTTTCGCTTGCCTCTTTCAGATTTGACACTCAGGAGCTTCACTATACTGTAAAGGTTCCCAATTCTGTCTCCTCTATCTTTATCTATTATATTGTGGCCAGAAAGACTCTTTTTGTTTCTCATAATGCCCCTGTACATGTAATATATCCTTCAATATAGAGTCGTTAACACAGTAAGCCTTGATGCTGTATGATATTTATAACATACCAGAGAATGGAGTGCAATTACTGCTTGAAATGCCTATATGCAAACTCATACTATCCCAACAGAAAAAAAGCTAAAGGAAACTAAAGGGAAGAATAAACAGTGAAAATTATAAAGCCAAAGAGACTTTATTGGTTCTGGTTATTTGCATACATTTTTGCCTATTCACACAAATATGTAAAATAGGCATTATTTTTTTTTTTTAAAAAAAAGCAAAACATTGCCTCTTTATACTTAGACAACAAGGAAAAACAGGGATGGACTTAAATTTCTCCAAGAATCATTTAAGTCAAACATTAGGAAAATAAACTCTATATTAACTATAAAAAGTAATAGTGTCAAGGAAGACTGGGGAGGGATAATTACAGCAATCTTTCTGAAAGCATGGGGAGTAATAGAGCAGGCCATCTTCTAGAGCCGTTCCTAGTGCTTCCATGAAGTTATGTGATTTCTGGAATCTCTGCTCCCATCTGATATTCCAAGAGAATTATATGGGATTTTTGGTTGGATTTTAATCTTTCCAAGTAGTTTTTGTTAATTTTTAACCTTTTTATACCAACCCATTTCTAACATCATCTATGATGAGCAAAAATGCCTGACATATAAAACCCTAATCCAGCAAAACACTTAAGCAGGTATTTAATTTAAAATATCTGAGCCTTCCTATTGACTTTATCGAGACTACTTCTGTGCTTTCTGTTAAGATGCTGCTTAATTGCTGTGCTGGATCAGTGGCTAAGTACAGATAACCAAGCTTCTTCTCCATTGCCTTTTCACTCTGTTAAGTATTGTGGTAAACTTGAATAATTGATTGTGATTTCACAATTCAGATCCATCATGTGCAAGATAAAAGTTAAACATTTAAAGATCTACTTATGAAGGTAATTGAGCTATATATCTTCATCAGCATGCATACATATATATGGCTGAGCTATTTTCACTCCCATTGTTTGATGGTAGACACAGGAGGAACTCAGTGTTCCTCAGTATAGGTTTAGGGTCACCAAAAGCTCCCTTCTGATTGCCAGTACTTGAATTTGTTCATACAGATCTGCCAATATAACATCTAGTCAGCCAAGGGGCAGTTCACAAGAATAAGATGCAGAGTGATCTACAGAAATAAGCATGGGCCTGGAAACAAGGAACTTCTGCTTTCTATTACTAGCTATGATTCCCTCTGTGAACTTGGTCAATTCACTTACTCTCTCTGCCTCAATTTCCCCATCTGAAAAAGGAAGGGAGGGGAGTAATGCTTACTCACCCAACGGTGACTCCCTGTTTATTCATTAATATTTGCCAAACAAGTTTAATTATCGTTTGAGATGGTGGGAGAAAGAGATAGTTACAGAAGGAAAAAAAGTGAAGGGGAGCTGAGACTGTTGACAGAAAATATGACAGAGACATAAGAGTAGGAGCAAGAGAGACGGGACAAAGAGACAACATAATCTGGGAGAGAATGGGGTCAGCAAGGGCAGGGGTGAATGTGAAAAAGTCTGAGAGGAAAGGAGATGTTGCTTTTCAAGAAAGGAAAATAAGAGACTATTAGAGGAAGACAAGCAAAACACAAAAATGAGAGAAAATAAAAAAATCTTACATGAGGTGGATAGAGTGACCTACAAAGGGAAGGCTAGAAAAGGAAGTAATAAAAGAGCAAAAGAATAAAAAAGGTAAGACACACACACACAAATTTTCAGATTAATGTGTTTTAATTCATACCTCTCAGATTTATTGTACTTCCCCAGAGATCCTACGTCTCAGTAGGGATGAGATATTCCATTAGCCAGAAATATTAATCTAGATTATGTAGTTCAATAATTGGAGAAATATGATGAAACTCTAGCAGCTTCTAAATGCCCAATGTGTGTAGAGAATTGTCTTAATTTATTTTCAGATATTGACTAAGTTATACACAGACCTCAGCACAAGCAGCTGTGCTTCAGCTGTCTTCTGGAGAAGGCCAAGCTGGTGCTTGTTTTCAAGGAGGGATAAATGCAAAAAAAGTCTCTCAAAGACCCTGTCCCAAAACCACTTTGGATGATATGATCAAGATAGAGTGAAAAATAATTCCACTGGTCTGTCTCAGAATTGTGAGGCTGGCTCTGAATAAGAGAACAGTGTGACCCTTAAATTCTCAGGGTCTCAGTCTTCCATGGGTGTAAAATGTAAATAACTATATTTACCAACCTTTGAGGGTGTTGTGAGAATTAGTTAATATTCTGTGAAGTATTTTAATGGTAACAAGTGTTCAGTTACTACCAAATGTCTACTTCATACTGAAACAGATATTAAATGGGATTCTCATTCACCTTACTGTAATATAAAGAGCCCCTCAGTGACAAACTGCTAATGACAAACATGATCAATTTTGCTCATTCCATCATCCCTCTCCACACTCCCTATATAGCAGATTTTTAAGACAACTGTAGCTGCAAAAGCTGATAATTGGTCTGTCTCTGTCTTGTGTGATATTCTGCCTCTGGCAGGAGCCTAGACCTGGTGCTTCAGGAGGAAGTGCACTCCTACTCTTTAATCAATTAGAATGGAAAGTTTTATTAAAGGGCAGTGTTAGTCCATAGAGGGAGCCATCCCTAAGCAAGCAAATGGTCTGCACATGCTGTGAAGCATGATTTTCTCTCTCTCTCATTATCCATTTTTAATCTAACTTTCTAGTTTACTGGATAGCTATATAGGCTGTACTTGTAAACGTAGGAAGCCCCTTTTAAATCTCTTTAAGCTGTTTGGCTCAGTGATTTCCTGTGGCTGTCAACTTCATGGATTTTCTACAAGCTGCAAAAAGCAATATCTTTTTATCAGTTTTAAATTTGCTTTCAGCCAGTTTCACTGAGTGCCCCCTTGTTCTTATATTATGAGTCGGGACGGAGAGAAGTAGTAGTTCAGTGTTTAACATGCCATATGTTATTAGTATACATCCATCATGTCTCTTCTCTAAGGACCAGATCTGAAACACCCTCCTCTGGTGTAGCAGCACCTAACTTTACAAGTAGGCCCATTGATTCTAAAAGAACTAATGGTGGAATAAGGTACTGAGCCTCATTGCAAAAGTGTCAGAATCTGGCCCTAAACCAACAATCCAAGTTCCTATAGTTTCTCTTGTGTATGACCTCCCAAACAGCTTAAAACCTTGATTTCCATTTTCTGGAATTTTTTTAAGTACACTAATGCCCTTTTGGGGTGAGATGATGAGACAAATTTCAGTATTTGGGGTATACATACACCACTAATTAATATAAAGTCTGTAATTTTATTAGAGAGAAATGGAGATGTTGACAGTTCAAGTTATTCTCTTTACACAGGCAGGAAAATAAAGGATGGCAGATACAACACAGAATCCTGTTAGCCTTTGACTGCCACTGAAAATTCAGCAGATATCTTAATTTAACTGCCTACAATTACCACTAGATCTTTTTTTTCAGGAAAGGTGTCAGCTAATTTGGAACACAGAAGTGTGCATGTAAAATTAAAATTAGTTCTCCTGATGTTTCATTACTTTGCATTCACCCAATTTAAGTTTCATCTGCCATTTAATTGCACAGTTGCCAAATCCAGCTACAAATTTTTGGAGCTGCACAAAATCTCATATTTCCTTGACTGTCTTAACAACACATGATACCAATTAATAAATGCTGACAGGGGGCTTGGTGCTTCACAATACACACTTGAAGGAATGGACCTTGTCCTGGAGATCTTAAACTTTAAGAACTACAGTTACGTCCTAGGTTCCTTCAATAAATGTGGTCACATTAGTGCCCATCTTCCTGAATATTAATTAACGGTTCCCTATTTGTTCTTGTCTACAACCCACACATTTGGCCTCCACACCTTTGAACATGTTGAAACTTTCCACAGTTGAAGTTCCTTTTTACTGATCCATCATACCTCTTTATTTACTTCTGCGCAAGTTTTCCAAACATAAAGAAAAGTATGGACCCAACGCTAAAGCGCTTTGCCTTACTTAAAGTGTAAGCAAGTAACAGAGTGTTGCTATAAGCTGGGGACATATAAGTTGGAAGTGACAGAGGAAGAGAAACTGGGTGAATCTGGTTGATCACTGGATGCGTATGAGATGTCAATGTAATGTGGCTGTGCAAAAGGCTAATGCAGTCCTGGGATGCATCGGATGAGGTATTTCCATTAGAGAGGGAAATGTTAGTACCATTATACAAAGCCCTAGTGAGACCTCATCTGGAATACTATGTGCAATTCTGGTCTCCCATGTTTAAGAAAGATTTATTAAAATAGAACTGGTTCAGAAAAGGGCTACTAGGATGATTTGAGCAATCGAAAACCTACCTTATGTAAGGAGACTCAAAGAGCTTGGGCTGTTAAGCCTAAAGAAAAGAAGATTGAGGGGAGGTATGATTGCCTCTCTATAACTACATGAGAGGGATAAATGCCATGGAGGGAGAGGAGTTATTTAAGTTAAGCACCAATGTAGACAAAATAAAAATGGACATAAACAGGTCATCAATAAGCTTAGGCTTGAAATTAGACAAAGGTTTCTAACCATCAGAGAAGTGAAGTTCTGGAACAGTCTTCCAAGAGGAGCAGTGGGAGCCAAATAACTAACTGACTTCAAGACTGAACTTGATAACTTTAACGAGGGGATGGTATGATGAAACTGCCTACAATGACATGTAGCCAATCTGTGACTGCTAGCAGCAAATATCTTCAAATGGAGAGAGCTCTGTATTATTACATATAATTCTTTCCCAGGTCTATATCTGATGGGTTTTGCCACCTGCTCAGGTTCTAACTCATCTCCATATTTGGGGTTGGGAACGAAGGAATTTCCCGCACTCCTTTCAGATTGGCAGGGACCCTAGGTTTTGTTGTTGTTGTTGTTGTTTTTACCTTCCTCTGCTGCATGGGGCATGGGTCACTTGCAGGTTTAAACTAGTGTTAATAGTGGATTCTCTGTAACTTGAAGTCTTTAAATCATGATCTGAGGATTTCCATAACTTAAGGATCTACTAGAGGGCTGAGGTGAGATAGCAGCCTGCAATATGCAAGAGGTCAGACTATATGATCATGATGGTTCCTTCTGACCTTAGGGTCTATGAGTCTATGAGAGGTAGAGAATAGAGGAAAGGGAACATGGGTAAGGAAATTGGAAGTTCTCTCTCTCTCTTCCTATGATCCACAGAGTCATTTCCCTGAAAGGCATTATGTGATGTTTCATTTGAAGGACATACGCATGAAACCTGTCTAATCTCATGATGACCCACTAACTGGGATTTCTAATGGGTATTTCAGTGGTACAAACAGAATTATCCTCCCAAATCTATTATCAAACAACTGCAGGGCTTTAATGCAACAACCCCCATGCCTGTCCCCCACAAATAGTTCAGTCTAATGCTGAAATTCTAGCAAAAGCCCATAGTCTCTATGCAAATATTCCACTGGAGTTGTGCTGACCTAGCGGTCCCTCCTCTCACCTGCCCCCAAAGACCTCATCCTCACTGAATTTTCAGGGCCCACAGTCTCTCTTCTGTGATGTATTAGGATGCAGAGGCTTCCCCCACCCCCATCTTACTGCAAATTATGCAGACAAAGAGATCTGGGGATTATACTGACTTTACTTAACGCTCTGCACTTGTGAGCTAAACCAGATTGTACAAGCCAGGTGTATAGAAGAGAGAGTGGCAACGTATTATCCTAGTTTCCAATACTTCTGGTGCAAACTGTTTGCAATTGACTCAAGACATCAATCAGACATAGATCAATTTTTAATAACAACTGTATTTTTTATTTTTCCTCCAGCTTAGTGCATCCATCTTGCTGCTTCTTCCCTCCATCGTTTTACAAAAACTCTTATTGCACCAAAGACATATTTGTTCTCTATGGTCACATTCCTTCTAGCTTTAGGAAGACAGAAAATTAAACAGACTCTCAGGTTCTTTGGAGAGACTGCAACTCAAACTCCAATGTTGAATTTCTTTTCTTTTCTTTTCTTTTTTTTTTTGAGTAAACATGTCCTTAACATACCACAGGATTTGTAACTTTCTTGATTTAATGTAGTATGCTGTTCTTTTCTCTACAGTGCTTCTTTGCAACACAGAATAAAGCTGCTGTGGCTGTTGGACATCATTTTAGACCCTCTGTCTGATTGGCAGATCACAGAAAAGAAACATATCCCATGAGCCTCTATGTGAGGTCGTTACCAACTGATTGAGTATTCACTTTCATGCCTTAAATCTCTGAAACCCAGGTGTGTTGTAGATTAGCACAATTTACAAGCAGTGTGTGGAGATTTATTATGATAATTGTTGCTTTTATTTTTTATTTCCCTGAACTCAAAGATAATTAATGCCAGTATGTGTCCTGGTGTCTGACTCCCTTAATTGGCCCTATGGTGCCTTGGGTGTTTGAAAATCCACTCACTTAAAGGCTTTTTTTTTTTCTTTTGACTTGTTTTCCTGGAGCTGTTCATTAGTGCCTAAAATATTTGATTACATTTAATTGTGATGTCTTCAATTCCATGCACCTGCTGCAATTTACATGTGGTGGGGGGGGGGGGGGGAAAGGGGAAAGAGGCTTGCAGGAGCTAAAAGAGTGAAATGGGAGAATTAAATGTAAAAAGAATTCCCCAGAAAAGGGTAATTGAGGTTAAATACAGAAACAAAATAAACATATTATGCAGTTTAGATATTTCTAACTACTATGGTAGCACCGAAAGGATTTATATCATACTGGCTTCATCCTTCAATCTTTCTAAAATGTTTCCACTTATCTTCAGAGGCTTTCATCTCCAGTTGGACATCTGCAGTTAGTTTAAACCTAATCTCTAGTATTAGAAAGTCCACATGTTGTTCTTCCTGACAGTCTGGCAGCATTGAGTCCCAATCCTACTTGAAGATGTTTTGCTCTGGTATAAATCTTTCTGGCTCTTGCCAGCTTTTTCCCTGTTTCAGCAAGTGATGTACCAGTTTTTTGTTAGGAATCCTGAAGTGGGCACAACATTCTAAAGCCTGAGGTTAGTTTTCAAAACACAACTTACAACAAATGTATAAAGCAGCGTAATGGTACCAAAAGGAATCAACAGACTGACAGAAAGATATTTGCCTGAATATTCCAATTCAGAAAGGCCTTTACAAGACAGGGATGAGGGAGGGAGTAAAACTGGAAATCTCTTGCATTTTCAACAGGAGAAATGAATCAGGTGTTCTGTCTTTTCTCTTAAACTTTACCATTTGTTTTCATTTATCTCTAAGGAGCAGTGTAAACCTCTACAACTGCCTCTAAAACATGTTTTCAGAAGAAAAGTAATTAGAGTGGTTTTAACAGTCAGCATTCCCTAATAAATCCCACCTTCAGCACTGCAGTGGAGAAATAAAGGAATGCAAAAGTATTGTCTATTGAAGGATACAGTAATTTACAGAATAAAACTTGTTAATGTGACCCATTAAATGCTTGCTGTCAGGGAAATCTCAGTTTTGTACACAATAGCATCCTCTATAAGTTATGACAGAAACAACACATTCCTTTTTATTTTTTTCACATTTTATTCCCAAATTTTGTAACTGACTCACTGCAAGACATTTAAATATTCCATGATTCAATTTCCCTATCTGTAAAATGGAATTAATAAATGCTAACCCTAAAACTTCTAGAACATGGCATCATTTGATACCCTAGGATGAAAGATGCAGTTCTCATTTTTACTATTAACTATTAATTACACTGGTCTACAATTTTTTAGAAGTCGTCTGCTTCGGAGATAAAATGTGATATTTATTATGTATTTTGATGTGCTGAATTCAAATATGACAATTAAAACAACTGATTGGCTACTGTTTCTAAGATATTTAAGTTTTTACATTTTATGTCTATGTATATTGTGTAGATAGTAGAGTTTTAATCATAAATTGTAAACCTAGGTCTTTTCATGTGTTTATGGTTGCTTTACATGATAATATTTCACCTGTACTGTTTATGTAACACTTTAAAAATCAGCAAAAGGGTTATATAAATAAAATGTATTATGAAACAAAAGGCAAAAAACTATTCTGTACATAGTTTAGTCCTATTCAGTGTCTACTCGGCGCTTCTTGGCTTGTCTCTTGTATTCATTAAATGGAGCATCTCTTGTCACTGTCCAGCAATAGTCTGCAAGCATTGATGGGCTCCATTTGCCCTGATAGCATTTCTCCATTGTTGCAATGTCCTGGTGAAATCGCTCGCCATGCTCGGCGCTCACTGCTCCGCAGTTCGGTGGAAAAAAATCTAGATGAGAGTGCAAAAAATGTATCTTTAGTGACATGTTGCAACTAAGGCTTTTGTATGCCTTGAGGAGGTTTTCCACCAACAACCTGTAGTTATCTGCCTTGTTGTTTCCGAGAAAATGTATTGCCACTGACTGGAAGGCTTTCCATGCTGTCTTTTCCTTGCCACGCAGTGCATGGTCAAATGCATCATCTCGAAAAAGTTCACGAATCTGAGGACCAACAAAGACACCTTCCTTTATCTTAGCTTCACTTAACCTTGGAAATTTTCCACGGAGGTACTTGAAAGCTGCTTGTGTTTTGTCAATGGCCTTGACAAAGTTCTTCATCAGCCCCAGCTTGATGTGTAAGGGTGATAACAAAATCTTCCTTGATTCAACAAATGGTGGATGCTGAACACTTTTCCTCCCAGGCTCCAATGACTGTTGGAGTGGCCAGTCTTTCTTGATGTAGTGGTAATCTCTTGCACGACTATCCCATTCGCAGAGAAAACAGCAGTACCTTGTGTATCCAGTCTGCAGACCAAGCAAGAGAGCAACAACCTTCAAATCACCACAAAGCTGCCACTGATGTTGGTCATAGTTTATGCACCTCAAAAGTTGTTTCATGTTGTCATAGGTTTCCTTCATATTGACTGCATGACCAACTGGAATTGATGGCAAAACATTGCCATTATGCAGCAAAACAGCTTTAAGACACGTCTTCAATGAATCAATGAAGAGTCTCCACTCATCTGGATCGTGAACGATATTGAGGGCTGCCATCACATCATCAATGTTGTTGCAGGCTACAAGATCACCTTCCATGAAGAAGAATGGGACAAGATCCTTTTGACGGTCATGGAACATGGAAACCCTAACCTCACCTGCCAGGAGATTCCACCGCTGTAGTCTGGAGCCCAACAGCTCTGCCTTACTCTTGGGTAGTTCCAAATCCCTGACAAGGTCATTCAGTTCAGCTTGTGTTATGAGAGGTGGTTCAGAGGAGGAGGATGGGAGAAAATGTGGGTCCTGTGACATTGATGGTTCAGGACCAGAAGTTTCATCCTCTTCCTCTTCCTCGTCTGACTCAAGTGAGAATGATTCTGGTGCATCAGGAACCGGCAGTTCTTCTCCGTGGGGTATTGGGCTTATAGCTGAGGGAATGTTTGGATAATGCACAGTCCACTTTTTCTTCTTTGACACACCTTTCCCAACTGGAGGCATCATGCAGAAGTAACAATTGCTGGTATGATCTGTTGGCTCTCTCCAAATCATTGGCACTGCAAAAGGCATAGATTTCCTTTTCCTGTTCAACCACTGGCAAAGATTTGTTGCACAAGTGTTGCAGCATATGTGTGGGGCCCATCTCTTGTCCTGGTCTCCAATTTTGCAGCCAAAATAAAGGTGACAGGCTTTCTTAACCATAGTAGTTATACTGAGCTTTTGTGATACAAAAGTCACTTCACCACAAACACAGCAGAAGTTATCTGCACTGTTCACACAAGTACAAGGCATCTCTACTCACTTTGGCTAAACAGAAATGTGTCCCTTTGCAAAATCAAACACTGACAAATAAGAGAGCATGACACTGTATGATTTCTAGAGCTGATATAGGGCAATTTGTTCAGCAGAGTGATGTAAGCTTCATTATGATTGCATCACCCATGACTTCTAGGAATAACATGATGCAATTCATATCATGTATGATGCAATACCAGCTTCAGATTGCATCATTCATTGTTTTGCCTAAAAAGCAAGTACTGTCCAAACCCAGTCATAGATTTATTCATAGATCCAGTCAAAGATGTATTTTAGTCATTTCTGGTTTAAATTGAGATCCCTTCCCTTTATAACTCACTTATCCTCTGCCATTCTCATGTGAAGGGTCGTATATACTGACCCAATAGCATATCTTGAAAACTAGAGCCAATCAACAATTTTAAGCATCATTTTCATTCTCAGTGACCCAGAATTAGTAAAAGTTTGACTACATTTATTTCAGAAGCATTTTGGCTGTAGAGCAGTGTTATTATTATTATTTTATTATTATTGAATTAATATCATATCATGGTGCTCAAGCAACAGACTTTGGCTTTGGAGCTGAACTTTTTCAAAATTCACAGGGATTGAGAAGTAGTTTTCTGAGCATGGATCATCTTTACTTTTTTACAGTTTTTCTGATTTTATTGTTGTTGGTGTTGTAGGGTTGTGTGTTTTTTGTTTGTCTGTTTTTTGTAATGTGGAAGTTATAAGCAACATTCTTCCATAGTTGCCATCCATTTCTGTTATGACTTAATGTCCCACTGTGATATCACTGGAACCCGGGTACATCAAAGGCAACTTCACCGAATCAAAAAAGCTGAAGTGAAGGATCTGCCATGCACCTGTTACTATTTTAGATAGTTCACACTTATTTTAGGCTTCTTCTAATTGAGCAGGAAACTTCTTTACGGGTTGCACTCAAGGTGGGGACTGTCAATTCCTTGGCACACAGATTGAAGGCATGAGATGAAAACCAAAAGAGAAAGAGAATATCCCCTTTGAATGGATGCTGCAAGATAACTATTCCTTTTGAACGGATGCTGCAAGACACCTGCAAGTATAGTCTTCCTTCCAAGCTAGCCAGGGTGAAAAGAAAACCTGAGTATAACTTCTCAGTAAAGCCTTTGAGCATGTGAGAGCCAATCACATCCCTTCTAACATAACAGAGTTTAGGAGTTGAGATCAGAGATCATCATGCAAATACAGGACTCAAGTAGGGGAGATGGACCAACCCTTATTTATCTACCTACCTACTTTACCTACTGTGGTAAACCCAGAGCAGACTGCTGCCAGAGGGGTTGTGGTAAGGGAGTTAACTGCAGGTTAACTGGGTTCAGCTGAGTAAGGCTGCCAGTGGCTCAAGCAGGATCAGCTGAGCCCAATTAAAAGGCTGCCGCAGTCCTTTTTAAACCCACCCCGGCTAGGAAATGGTCGGGGAAGAGATAGAGGGAGTGAGACTGCCAGCAGGTTGGGGGCAGCAGGACAGGGAGCATCTGAGAAGGGAAGCAGCTTTGTCCGGGATAAAGGGGGAAAGCCCAGCCAGAAAGGAGCAATAAGGGGAAGGGAAAGCCTGCCCTTGGGCTTTCTAGGCAGCCTGCCTAGAGAGCCCTTGGCTCACTAGAGCAAAAAAGACTTAAGCCGGTGAGCCAGAGAAGACACTTTGCCACATGTGGTGTCAAGGGTGAGATGCTGTGAGACTTCGTGGCAAGCCATCTCAGGGCAGAGTAAATCACCGCTTTAAAAAAAAAATGGAGGAGGTGGTGAGGGCGTTGGTGCAGGCCACTGCGGCCCAACAAGAAGCTGTACGAGTGCAGCAAGAGACAAACCAGCTGTTGATGAACCAGGCAGCCCAGGACCGAGCCACCCTGCAGGAGATAGTGAAACAGATGAAGGCCCTGAGCGCGGTGACCCGTGGGGGCCCCGAAATCCGGCCGCTGCGGGTGAGCAACCATTTGCAGAAGATGACAGCGAACGACGACATGGAGGCATATCTCCACACCTTCGAGAGGACGGCGCTGCAAGAGGCCTGGCCCCGAGAGCAGTGGGCGAGTATCCTGGCTCCTTTTTTGTGTGGGGAGGCCCAGAAGGCTTATTTTGACATAGCAACCGAGGCAGCTATGGATTACCCACAGCTGAAGGCTGAGATCCTGGCAAGGGTGGGAGTGACCCCAGCCCTAAGGGAGCAGTGGTTCCATGAGTGGAAATACAAGGATGGCAAGCCACCGAGGTCCCAGCTTTTCAAATTGATCCATCTCGCCCAGAAGTGGCTGCTTTCCGAGACCCACAGCCCGGAGAAAGTGGTAGAGATACTAGTCCTGGACAGATACATGAGGGGGTTGCCCCCGGACATAAGGGGGTTGGTCAGCAAGAATGATCCCTCCTCCTATGATGACCTGGTTGCCCTCATAAAGAGACACCTAGCTGCCCAGGAACTGTCTCAGTCGTACGGGGAAGAAAGGCACCAGAATAGGCGACAGGTCTCTGCGGCAAGGGCCTGGGTTGCCACGGCCCCAGGCCGGTATATGGAGGGGAAAAAGGAGGCTGAAGAACAGCCTGAGACCATGGACAGACTTGGGGACTGGAGAAGCAAGACTCGGGGAGTAAGGCCTAACAGCCGGAAAAATAGGGGGCTGCCCCGAGCCGGGTATTGGTGCTATGCATGTGGAGAAATAGGGCATATCACTGCCCAATGCCCGAACTTAGAGGAGCCCATGCAATGCGACATGGGAGGGATAGGAAGGCCATGTGACCTAGTGAATCAAGTAGGGGTTGTGATGTGTTCCCCATGTGCGAGAACACATGGAGAAGGCACAAGGGGCTGAGCAGACATATTACAACCGCCAAGCAGCGAGCCAGAAGTTCCAAGTGGGAGACCGGGTGATGGTGCTCATACCCACGGCTGAGAGCAAGCTGCTGGCCAGATGGCAGGGGCCGTATGAGATAATAGAAGCCGTAGGAGAGGTCGACTATAGAGTCTGACAGCCAGGTCGCCGGAAGATAGAGCAGATGAACTTGCTGAAACCATGGCAGGATAGAGAAGCTCAGGTGGTCGCGCTAGGGGCACCATCTCCAGAAGGCAATCAGCCCAGCCGAGTAGGGATATTCCCAGAACTGACCACAGCCCAATGAGCAGAAGTGATCAGCATGATCAGACGCAACCGGGACGTGTTTTCGGAAATGCCAGGCCGAACTACGGAGGTGCACCATCACATCCTCATGGAGCCTGGAGTGAAGATACACGTCAAGCCCTACCGGATCCCGGAGGCGAAAAGGAAAGAGATTGGGACAGAAGTCCAGAAGATGCTGAAATTAGGAGTCATAGAAGACTCCATAGCCAGTGGTCCAGTCCCGTGGTTTTAGTGCCAAAGCTGGATGGCAATATGAGATTCTGTAACAACTTCCGGAAGCTGAATGAAGTTTCCCTGTTTGATGCGTACCCGTTACCCAGTATGGATGAGCTTATTGACCGGTTAGGAAAGGTGCAATTTTTGTCCACCCTTGACCTGACCAAGGGTTATTGGCAGATCCCTCTGGCCAAGGCAGACAAGGAGAAGACAGCCTTTGCCATCCCAGAGGGACTATACCAGTATACTGTCCTCCCCTTTGGGTTACATGGGGCTCCTGACACCTTCCAACGGCTCATGGACAAACTGCTGAGGCCACATAGCAAATATGCGGCCGCCTATCTAGATGACGTGATTATATATAGCCCAGACTGGGAGACCCACTTGGGGAAGGTGGAGGCAGTGTTAGATGCCCTGAGGAAGGCAGGGCTGACTGCAAATCCCTCCAAGTGCTCGATTGGGTTAGCAGAGGCCAAATACCTCAGGTATATAATGGGGAGAGGCATGGTAAAGCCCCAACTCAACAAGTTGGAGGCAATCCAGAAGTGGTCCTGACCAATCCAGAAGAAACAGGTCAGAGCATTCCTGGGATTGGTCGGATATTATTGATGGTTCATCCCCCACTTTGCCACCAGGGCATGCCCGTTAACTGACCTAACGAGAGCCCGTGGCCCGGACATAGTGAAATGGACTGGCGCAGCAGAGGCCACGTTCGTGGATCTACAGAAGGCCCTCTGCACCGACCCTGTGCTAATAGCCCCAAACTGGGAGAAGGAGTTTATCCTCCAGACCGAAGCCTCTGAGGTGGGGCTGGGAGCAGTGCTCTCCCAGATGATAGAAGGGGAAGAACACCTGGTTCCATTCCTCAGTCGGAAGCTCCTGCCTAGGGAATGGAAATATGCAGTAGTAGAGAAGGAATGCCTGGCGGTAAAGTGGGCCGTAGAAAGCCTCCACTACTATCTGCTCGGAAGGCAGTTTACCCTTGTCACGGACCATGCCCCACTGACGAGGATGCATCAAAACAAAGACAAAAATGCAAGGGTCACCAGATGGTTCCTCTCGCTACAACCCTTCCACTTCCGTGTGCAACATCGGTCCGGACTCATGCACGGCAATGCGGATGGCCTGTCGAGGGTGCACTGTTTGCCGAGCCAAGTAGCCCAACCCCGTAGTGTTGAGCGGGGAAGGTGGGGTGGGATATGTGGTAAACCCAGAGCAGACTGCTGCCAGAGTGGTTGGTGGCGTTAATTGGGTTCAGCTGAGTAAGGCTGCCAGTGGCTCAAGCAGGATCAGCTGAGCCCAATTAAAAGGCTGCTGCAGTCCTTTTTAAACCCACCCCGGCTAGGAAATGAGGGGGAGAGATAGAGGGAGTGAGACTGCCAGCAGGTTGGGGGCAGCAGGACAGGAAGGATCTGAGACGGGAAGCAGCTTTGTCCGGGATAAAGGGGGAAAGCCCAGCCAGAAAGGAACGATAAAGGGAAGGAAAAGCCTGCCCTTGGGCTTTCTAGGCAGCCTGCCTAGAGAGCCCTTGGCTCACCAGAGCAAAAAAGACTTAAGCCGGTGAGCCAGAGAAGCACTTTGCCACACTACCTACCTATCTACTTTAGGATTTTATATTGCTACCTATTAAAGTATTATTTGTGCACCTTTCACTTAAAACCAATAGCAATAGTGAAGTTTCTAGTGTACTTAAAAGTATTTCTGGAGCTTCTCCCTTCTCAACACCTCAGAGCTAAGGATTTTTTTCTCTAATTGTGAGAATGTCACTAGTCTTTGTTGCTTTTGGATCCCACATTAAGTATACTGTAATCATAGAACATAGCAACCACCCAAAAATGTTATGTTTCAGCTTAATTTCTTAGTGATTATTTGGCACAAAGATGCGGGGAGCCAAGAGAAATATTTCGCATGTGAAAAGGAAATAGACCAACTAGTTAGAGTGAAAGGTCAAGATTGTGTTTAATAGCTTAATTGCATTTACACTTGTAACCATAATCTATAGAGATCATCTATCACCCATCTCTCTCACAACCACCAAAATAATATGTAATATGATTTAGCATAGTATCATTCACAGCACCATGCCAGTATTTTCTGTACATCTGTCATGGACACAAAAGCAGAAAGAAATGTGCCAGATTAAAATATTAATATGAAAGCAGATATTTTAGATAAAGGAAATTTAAAAGCAAGACAGTAAGACAAAAAGAGAAACCCTAAAACGTTTAAGACATGATTTGCAAAAAGACAGGAGAAAAGCTCTCCATGCAAAATGTATATTGCATTGTTTGCCTGATTTGCATGTACAGTTACTGAAGTTGTCACAAAATGGATATTTCTATGCACAAATGGTCAATTAGATGCACAATTAGCCATTCATGCACCAAAAGCCCTAGACAATGTAAATACACAGATAATGTAAGTTTGCCTGTAAGTGTATATATTTACCGCAGTGCCCATTGGCCATGTCTGCTAAAACTACAGAATATAAGCATCTCCCTGGGTTCTTAAAGCTAGTCCATCACCAAGCATCTATATTACTGTGACTATGGAAGGATTTCTGCATTTCTCTCTCTCCTTTCTAACATAAACTGAAGGGAAATTCTTATTTATTCATTTAAAAATGTGGTTTTGATTTGCTTATTGAGGGATGGCTTTCTGATATTTCTGATCTCTTCTGGGCCAACTGTCAAGAAAATTCTATCTCCAACAGATAAGATAGTTCAGTTACAATGCAGTGGCCTTACAATGCTTATGATTTCACAAACGCTTGGTTTAGTTTTCCTTCCAGGCACAAATTAGTATTTGGTGACTAGTTAAACTCCTGCACACATACGGAGCCCTCTCCACTGATGTCTATGTATCTGATGAGGAGTTTATTGTAGTATCAGTGTTTAAAGGAGAGGTGGGCAAACTATGGCTCGTGGGCCACATCTGGCCCACGGGACCGTCCTGGCCTGCCCCTGTGCTCCCGGCCGGGGAGGCTAGCCCCCGGCTCCTCCCATGCTGTTCTCCCTCCCCCACAGCCACATGGTACCACAGTGTC
The DNA here is from genome assembly GCA_007922305.1 of Dermatemys mawii. NCBI lineage: Eukaryota > Metazoa > Chordata > Testudines > Dermatemydidae > Dermatemys > Dermatemys mawii. The sequence continues at coordinate 8,905,733 of ML677354.1, forward strand.
AGTGCTCTGGTATGCTGTTCCTGCCAGGCAGCGTTGCAGTGACATGGATGGGTCCAACCAGGTGGCGAGGCTGTGAGCTCCTGCCACTGTGAGTGGCATGGTAAGGGGATGGGGAGCTGGGTTGGGTAAGAGGCACGAAGTACTGAGGGGGCAGTCAGGGGACAGGGACCAGGGGGCGGTTGGATGGGGTGGAAGTTCAGGGGAAGGGGGGGCAGTCAGGGGAAGGAGAATAGGGGGATGAATAGGAGGTGAGGTCCCAGGGGGCAGTTAGGGGCAGGGGTGTGGATAGAGGTTAGGGCAGTCAGGAGACAGTGATAAGGGGGTTGAGGGTGGGGTCCCTGGAGGGGGTGGTCCCAGGGGCGGTTGGGTGTGGGATCCCTAGAGGGGGTGGTCAGAGGACAAGGAGCAGGGGGGAATTGGATGGGTTGGGGATTCTGAGGGTAACAGTTAGGGATCAGGAAGTGGGAGATGGTGAATGTGGGGGCAGGCTGTTTGATGAGGCACAGCCTTCCCTACCTGACCCTCCATACAGTTTCACAACCCCGATGTGGCCCTCAGGTCAAAAAGTTTGCCCACCCCTGTTTTAAAGGAATGTTCAGCAACCTTTAAACTGTAACCAAGAGTGATAAAGACAAGAGGAGACAACCCAGTTTTCTGAATTTGGCTTCAGTCTTTTTGAATACTGAGTTCCAATTATGGTTCTTGCCTCCAATTCTTTGTTTTAATCAAAAAATCATTGAACTATTATTTATTTATAAAACAAGTTAAACACATACACAGTAGTCAGTAACAATCAAACTACACAAGAAATCTCTTTCTATCTATCTATCTGATGCTGAAGTCTGAGACTTTAATAGAGAGTAGTATGTGTTACATTCTAACATGAGTCTCTTTTCAAGAGAGAAACTAGTGTTTTCCTTTCCTTCTGGGGAAAACTTGCAAGATCTTCCTGATGTTTGTCCCAAGATTTTTTCCCCCACTTAAAAGATTTAAACAAAACTGGAAAAAAAAATCAATTCCTGGTCCCTTTTTGTCAAGGCAGCAGTGTTTTTCAAACACACATTCCATTCTGTTGTTGTGAGCCTGGTTTGTACATAGATATTTATGACTCCAACTGAAACAGTCAAGATCTTCACTTGCATCCTAAAATGATTAGATTAGGACCAGTTCAGTCTAAGTTAATTGCACAGCCCCAATTACTGTATTATCTGAGTAAGGATACATACTATGCTATGCTAAGAAGGATTTGGATGTTGTGGTGCATCACAATCTCAACATGAATTAGTAAGGCAATGCTGTTGCAAAAAAAGAAAACGCAGTTTTAGGTTGCATTAACAGAGGCATAGCATGCAAGTCACAGGAGGTGATAGTACAGCTCTACTCTGCACTAGTTAGGCTTCAGCTGAAGTACTGAGTCCAATTTTGGTCACTGACATATAGAAAGGATGTGGAGAAACTGTAAAGGATCCAGAAGTAAGTGACAATTATGATCAAATGGATGAAATGTGAACAAAAGCTGAAGGAATTGGATATGTTTAGTTTGGAAAAGAGGAGATTACGGAGGGATATGATAGCAGTCTTCAGATACGTGAAAGGCTCCCAAAAAAGATGGAGAACATTGTTCTTTTATGGCACAGAGGATCTGACAAGAGGCAATGGGTTCCAACTACAGCACAGCAGATTTAGATTAAACAGCAGGAAAAACTTCCTAACTGTCAGAACAGCAGGACAATGGAACAGACTACTCAGAAGGTTCTGGAAACTTTAGCTCTGGAGGTTTTCAAAAGGAGGCTAGATAGCCATCTGTCAGGATGGCTTAGACACAAATCCTGCATCTTGGCAGGACCCATACAGTCCCTTCTAACCCTATGATTCTACAATCTTCAACATATTTGTCCTGAGGGGACGACTCTAAGATATCTTAGTACTACTATTGCCATTTACTTAGGCACAAAGACATTAAGTGGCTTCCCCACAGTCACGGAAGTAACCAGGAGAAGAGAAGAGAATTGAACCTAGAACTTCTAAATCCAAGACTAGCTCTCTCATCACTGGACAATTTTTTCTCTCCCTGTGTTTGTAGGGAGCAAACATGACAATGTCATTTGCTATTCCTCTGTTAAGACTCCCAACTGCTGCTCTTCCAAATTACAAAAGAAAGGCAGAAGTCAACTCACTTTTTCCTTAGAGAACAGCGTCTGCTGAGAGATATGATAAACACACAAAGTAAGGTTGTAACTAAGGCCAGTTTCATGGAGATATTTGAAGACTGGGACTCCTGTCATCAAATGTTGCTGTGTTACTATGCTTGTTTTCCAGTCGTCTGAAATTTTATAGTGAGAAGAAACTTTCTATTCTTATATTCAAAAGATAGCTTTTAAATAGTATGTAATTTTCCTAAAGATATATTTGTCTTTGCCATGCTGAGCAGGTATCTGGAAAATGCACCCTTTTTTAGGTAAAATAGTTAAAAGAAAGAGGTGGCAGCATGGGGCGGTGAACGTCAAGGACAGCTTACTCTATACCCTAATGACGAATGTTCCAGCATATTCATACAAACAGGTTTCTCTTGAGATGGTTTAAATGGAAATAATGTAATTGCACAAATAGGGTAAGCTGGGTTTGTGTGAGAAAAAAGGAGAAAGACAGGCAGCAGTCTTGTGTCTCTTAGTTGGTGGCATGTGGTGAATAATTGATCATCCTTTTTTTCCCGTCTGATGTGTTCACCAATTCTCTCAATGCCACACTCCTACAAGTGTCACGATCACTATTAAACCAGCAGAGGAACCCCAAACCCCTTGAGAATTCCATCTGTCTCAGATACCTTTTAAAGCACCAAATGAAAAATTAAATGTGAAAAGCAAGAAAATGACTTTGAAGTCTTCTTCACCTTTACTGTGTGCCGTAATGCTAATCAGGCACCGTTCCACATCCAAACACAAGAGTGAAAGTGCTTGCAAGTTATAACAAAAATAAGGTAATGATGATAGATGCATTGGTAATGAGAAACAAATATTTCATCTCTGCTTTTATTGTACTCACAGTGAATTAGCAGCACAATGTATAAGTTTTATAAAGATTTGTGTTGAAATTAGTGTTCATCAATGTAAGGGACAAATAAGATTGCCAAGAGTTGTGGTTGATCTTGCCACACAGATCATAAATATCTCCAATGAATTAGTATCCCCACTGTACAGAAAGCTTATGCTGAAATAAACTGGTTAGTCTCTAAGATGCCACAAGTCATCCTCATCTTATTTACTGTACAGTTGTAATCCTGCTGCAGGTCCTCCTTGATTTTCTAGGCTTGTGGCTCTTTGGAGACTCCCAAATGTGCCAAAGTATGTTGTGTATTTTCAGACTTGAAGGAATGGGAATGAGAAAGAGATGACTAAATGCATTTTAATTCATTTCCAATCCCAAACTATAAAATCTAGCATTTTAGGGGTGACCCAGCTCCTGAACTCAATCATTCCCATTGCTATATCCTTCAAATCCAACATTGTGAGTTTGTAAGTCAGGTGTTTGGACCTCAGAATTGGAACTATGACATTATAAACAGTTCTCTGAGTTGAAGAGACTTGTAAACGAGCCCTTCTCCGCTTGGTGCACAAATGAGTCAGGACCCCGCTGTTGTAAACATCAGTGTCCCTTTATTTCCCTTGTGCAAGCCCCCACCGTCTCCTATATACAAGTATACATAAGATAGCCCACTGACTTGGCTGCCTTGGGGGACAGCTAGCTCCCACAGCTAGCCAGGAGCAACAACACCTTGTTCCTCCCTGTTCTCCTTCCCCCCGTGACTTCCTTCCTAACAGCTTTATGCTGTGGCCTGGAAGGCTCCCAGGTGGTTCGCCTTAAGCCCCACTCTGCTCGGGGCCACGTCCTGCCAGCCAATTAACTCCCCCAGCTGGGAGCTGAGCTAGCAGAGCCTCTGCTGCCCGCTCTAACAGAGGGAGCAAGGGCTGGCTCAGCACCTTCTCGCCAGCACCCTGTTACAGACTCATGAAGAGACTAACGAAGAGAGTGTATAAGCTTCTATGGGTAACCAATATCTCAAAGACCCCAAATCTGCCCTTGGGTGCATATATTAACATCTTAATGGAAACTCATGTAAATATACTATCTATGGATAGATTTTGCTCCAAAATGTTTTATCATAAAAGTGTAACTTACAAATGTACACTTATGTACAAAAAAGCTACATTCAAAAATAAAACAATGTAAAACTTTAGAGCCTACTTCTTGTTTGTCCAATCGCTCAGACAAACAAGGGTGTTTATATTTGTAGGCGATAATGCTGTCCATTTCTTGTTTACTATGTCATCTGCAAGTGAGTACAGGCGTTCACAAGGCATTGTTGTAGCTGGCATTGCAACATATTTATTTGCCAGATGCGCTAAAGATTTATACATCCCTTTATGCTTCAACCACCATTCCAGAGGATATGCAGCTATGTTGATGACGGATTCTGCTCAGTAATGATCCAAAGCAGTGAGGACCAACGCATGTTCATTTTCATCATTTGAGTCAGATGACATCAGCAGAAGGTTAACTTTCTTTTTGGTAGTTTGGGTTCTGTAGTGTCTACAATGGAGTGTTGCTCTTTGAAGACTTCTGAAAGCATGCTCCATATCTTGCCCCTCTTGGATTTTGGAAGGCACCTCCAATTCTTAAACCTTGGGTTGAGTGCTGTAGTTATATTTAGAAATCTCACATTGTTATCTTCTTCATGTTTTGTTAAATCTGCAGTGAAAATGTTTTTAAGATGAACAACATGCTGGGGCATAAGCTTTTGTGGGCTAACACCCACTTCATCGGATGCATGCGTCCGACGAAGTGGGTATTAGCGCATGAAAACTTATGCTCTAATACTTTAGTTAGTCTTTAAGATGCCACAGGACTCTTTGTCACTTCTGCAATTCCAGACTAACACGGCTACCCCTCTGATTCTTAGCATGTGCTGCGTCATCCTCAGAGACTGCTATAACATTAAATATAAGTGAGAATGCAGGTAAAACAGAGCAGGAGACATACAATTCTCCCCCAAGGAGTCAGTCACAAATATAATTAATGCATTTTTTTAAATGAGCATCATCAGCATAAATCATGTCCTCTGGAATAGTGGCCACAGCATGAAGTATCATATGACTATTAAGTATATCTGGCATGTAAATACCTATGAATGCTGGCTACAAAGGTGCCATGCGAATGCTTGTTCTCACTTTCAGGTGACATTGTAAATAAGAAGTGGGCAGCATTATCTCCTATAAATGTAAACAAACTTGTTTATCTTAATGATTGGTTAAACAAGAAGTAGTACTGAGTGTACTTGTAGGCTTCAGAGTTTTACATTGTTTTGTTTTGAATAGTTTTCTAACAAAAAAATCTACATTTGTAAGTTGAACTTTCACAATAAAGAGATTACACTACAGTACTTGTACAAGGTAAATTGAAAAATACAACTTTGTTAATCATTTTTACAGTGCAAGTATTTGTAATAAAGATTAATAATACAAAGTGAGCATGGTATACTTTGTATTCTGTGCTGTAATTGAAATCAATATATTTGAAAATGTAGAAAAACATCCACAAATATTTAATAAATTTCAATTGGCATTCTATTTTTTTAGTGTAATTAAAACTGTGATTAATCAAAATGATTTTTTGAAACCACCATTAATTGTTTTGAGTTAATCATGTGAGTTAACTGAGATTAATCAACAGCCCTACTCTCTATAAATACATTGGGGGATACATACCAGGGAAGAAGAACTATGTCAACTTAAGGACAACGTTGGCACAAGAACAAAAATAAATTGCACTTAACAAATTTAGGCTGGATATTAGAAGTTTCTAACTATCAGAGAACTGAGATTCTGGAACAGCCTCCCAGTCAGAGGAGTGGGTATAAGCCACCTACCTATTTTTACAATGGAGCTTGATACATTTATGAATGGTATAATATGGTGGCATTGCCTATGGCAGCAATGGACTAGACTTGATGACCAAGGAGGTCCGTTCTAGTCCTATGTCCCTATACTCCTGTTGATTTTATTTGAATTACACTGGCACCTAGAGATCACAACTGAGATTGGGAGTCCATTATGCTAGGCACTGTATATATAGACATTAAAAGACAATCTCTGCCCATAAGAGGTTACTATCTAAACAGACAACACACACAAAAGATTGGTGAAACAGAATACTCAGTTGCAAGAGGCAACTGAGGCACAGCAGGTGTAAGCAAGTTACCGAAGTCCACACAGAAAATCTGTGGCAGAGCCAGGAATTCAACTAAAATCTCCTGACTACCAATCCGAAAATGTCAAACCATCACTTCTTTCTGAGAAAGAGTAAGCTAGAGTTGTCCAAAGGACAACAGGATCTCTTCCAACCATTGGGATTGTAGTTCACAATTTAATTACACTAAACACTGGAGGCTAGATGCTGTGAGTTGTATTAAATGACACTGTTGCCCTGATTGGAATATACCAATTTCAAGGAGGAACAAAGCAATATCCCATCAGGGAGGCAAGGTTACAAAAAGGGTGAAGAACCCAAAGTAATAGAAGAACATCAGCAAGAGTTAGATGGACAAATAAGACAACTCTCCCCAGAGAAGCTATTTCTAAAAACTCTTCACAACCTTTTTTCTTCTGGTAAGGAAAATTCATGAGCAGAAAAAGACTTTTCTCTTGTTAAAAGTATGAGTGTCTAGGGCAAAATGCCAAAAAACTGTTGACCCGCATTGGCATAAAGCCCCCAAGTTCCTCTGTTTCACTTGTTGTGTGACTCGTTTCATACAGACTGTACCTTTCATGGAAAAGGTTATGCTCCCCATTAAGAAAGCAGTAACTGCTACAGCAGCTCTTTGTTGAAGTAGACAAATCTTCTAGGAGTTGTATTTTTGATAAGTATTTCTGCAACAGTAGTCTGAAGGTTTAACTGTGTGCAGTGTTTCAGTTTAATAGTTGCACTAGGATAGTAAGCTGTAAGAAATGTTCTTAAGAAGGCCTATGCTGCCTTGCAGCTCCTGGTTACTGAAAGGCACACTCTTTTAAAGAAAATACCACTTAACACATTATTAAAAAAAAGTAGTAATTGAAGACACATTACACTGATTGCCAGCTTATGTTTTCCATTGTCTTCTGGACTCGGTGGACTTTTTCTGGCTGTGCGTTTCACTGAATGCAACTTATCTGTGTGAGGTGCAGCAATTACAGCAATGCAGAACTGAACATAGTATGAACTCCATGTTTAATATGGAGCACATAACACAGCTAACAGTCCACCCTGGCAAGTTGGATATTGTATTAAATATCACAAGTTTAATGGATGCTAAGGTGATATAATTTATATATATATAAACATTTCAGAGTTGGTACATGAGTGCATACATCAGACTTGTAAGGTTTTTTCTGACCTGTGTTACTATGTGCAGAGAGATCTCTAAAGAAATCTTACAGTATGAGTAGCAAACATTTCAGGTGACAACAGTGTCCATATAGTATGTAAAATAAAAGATGTAGGAAGTAGGATTGGCTATAATATCTTCTACACTCATGTGCTGATTGTCAGAAGTGCTGAAAACACACAACTAACACTGAAATCTATGGGAACTGCTGGTGCTCAGTATTTCTGAAAGTCAGATTTTTCAAAATTCTAAATGCTACAAAGGCTTATTTGATGCTGACAGACCCTGGTTGTCTGTGGGTGGGAGTGAACCTGGGACCTCAATGCATAAGCCTCTACAGCATGAGCTAAAAGCCAGCTGGCTCTTAGCTAGGGCTTTAGAGCAAACTCAATTTCTCACTCTAAGTGGTCTCATTCCCATTAGACAGGACAGAACTCCACCCCCCAGAGGTGTGAGGGTTACGCTTGCTTATCTATGATAACTAGAATATGGAGATATATTCCATTAGACAGGGCACTGATCATGTTCTGCTAATTCCAAGTCACTAAAAATATGTCCTTAAAAGTGATTGCCCTCTTTTTCCCCATCTCATCAGCTCTTGAATCTTCTCTCTTTCATGATTTAAAAATCATTCTACTGCATTCTATTCTATTTAGAGACAGCAGCCTAGCCCTCCAATCCTAGACAATCTGTTTGTGTTTTGTTTCATTTTAAATAGGTTAATTGCCATAGGTATCAATAATGCAGCATTTTAAATTGGTGTTTCCCAGTCTCGCCTCAAGTAGCCCTGCAGAGCATGAGATGAAACTAGTCCAGTGAGGATATGGGCCAACAAAGACAAAGATTAGTGGGTGCACAAGGATCTTCTGGACCTTGATCCTCAAAAGCCACTGTCATCCAACCCTATTCCCACTCTGAACCCTAGCGAAACTGGCCAAAGAAGTTGCTGACAATAGACGGCTTCAGGCTCAGACAGCAACTCCTCACTTCAAGATCATCTTCTCTGTAAGGCTTTATTTTTATTGCATTATTATGCCCTTCCACCAAATAATGGGAAAGGAAAGGAAATGAATGGTTTCCATTAACTCATAATTAAATAAAGCTTTTTTCAAAAGTCAGATCATATCTTTCCACATTCGTCTGAGGTCTTCTTCTCTGAAACATTACTCACTTGTTAGCTACCAGGTCAGGCAAGTTGCACACAAAGCCAAGCACCACTGAGCAATCAGAAGATGCTTCCACTCCAAGCAGAATAAAAGAGAGGGGGAAATAATAATTATAATAAAGAAAGTGGGGGAACAACTACACACAGAGAAATGAGGGAAGATGAGAAAGGAATAAAGGAACAGAGGCAGAAATGGACAAAAGAGAGAAAGTTAATACACACGCATCCCCATGCACATATACACACACAGAGACATGTTGGGTATTGTATGAGATACACCTGTCTGCCAATCTATTACAAATACAGGCTTTACTAAAAGGAGATTGGGAACCACTGTCCTAGCAGCTATCCGCCATAACTACCATAGCAGCTTGTGCCTATTCAAGAACAGGTGAGAAAAATGACTCCCTTGGTGTTAGTGTTTAACAGTATCCAGTTCTCACTGATTACTTTAACATTAAACATTCATCAGATGAAGCTGTATGACACATACAATAGAAAATGGGGAAGGTGATGGCACACGCAGCAAAAAGGGGCAGAGTGTTCATGTGGGCTGGAATTAGGGAGGGCACATTGTAACATCAGCAAGGGCAGTATGCATATGTCCATCTTATGCAGATGGATCTGATCTAGTTTCAAACTGGTAATAGAATCAGAAACAGAAAGAGCACAGCACACTAGCATGAGCATAAAGAGAAAGGACTTTCAGTAAAGAGCACATGGTTTTTGCCCTGGACTGCTCAGGGTGGATAGGAATGTAAAATCTTAATGCCATACAAAGGAGAACAGAGCGTTGACAGTAACAGAGGCGAGTTGGAAGCTGACAGACTGCACCATAAACCATCTGCATCCCAAGAGCAGGATAGGAGAAGGGGAGTGAACTGCAGTAGTCTCCTTTTTTGTTGTTATTGTTGTTATTAGTCACAAGATAGTAATGACATGGCATCCAATATTGGGTTGGCTGCTATCTTCACAACTGGCAATGAATGACACTAAAGATGAATCACAAAAAGTCACAAGTAATTAAGCCTAAATCCAGGCCAGCAATCATCTGGAATACTCTCATGAAACTGGGACATTTCGCTCCAATCCCTTTCTGGCATATCATTTCCCAGATACCCAGAAACAGTACAGTGGCCAGCTGATATTGGCAAAAAAAAAATCAACTGGTCACATATGGTCAATATTCATTATATCCTACAAATGAACTGATTTATTCACTCATCCTTAGCACAAGATTGAGTGGAGGTAGTTATCCTAATGTTGTTTGGATTTTAATAAAGATTTGGGGGCACTCTCAGGATGGCAAGTTTCTCATTTTTTACTGAAACCATTTGTACATTCCTCATTTGCTGAATAATAATTTAAAATTGAAATGTAGATTTGGAGATAATTATTAACTAGCTAACTGCTGTATTGCCAGACCCCTTCAAACTTTCTTTGATGTGACATAATGAATATTATATTATAATATTATTATTATATTACTTATAACTCTGTTTCTACAATTTAAAAGCTATGAAAGTATTTAATGGGGTTCCTTGTGGATGTTTACTGCAACAAACTGCTATTTGGTCAAAAAATGAAGAGCTGCACAATGAAGCATTTGTTGTACAGTAAAAGAATTATAGATCAAAAATGTTGTTCCTCCTTACTGAAAAAGGGAACATAAGGTACCAAACAAATCTGATAGAAAAAAGCTTGTACTTTTTGCTAACACTATTAGCTGGTGAATTAAACAGCAGATAGTTTAAACTAAATAAACCATGAGAAAAATCTTTTGGACTTGGGAGAAAGCATAACAGCACAGGTAGGATTAGAGTATTTTTTATATATTGGTGGGGATCCATGAGCAAAGACACATGGTAAGTGATCAATAATATAAAGATGCAGGGAAAAAAAATGTTCTTGTTCTTTTGATACTGATATCGCAAATAACAGCAGATGAGGAAATAATAAAACAAAGTTAAAATGTATTTGTGCATTTTGCTTTCTAGTGTCCTTATAGAGTCAGAATTGGAAAAATGGTGGATAAAGACTGGAAAAAAATCTACGGTTATTCACATTTTTAAACAGATTTTCTTCATACTAGCTCTCCACATACATTCTAATGAATGAGTGTTACTGGCATGAATACTTGTGAATAAAAAAACAAAGTTTAAGCTTGAATGCTTGATATGCACCGAAAGTAATTTGCATAAGTTTCAAAATGTGTATTACACTTTTTACAGACTAATAGGAAATTCCACATTCACACTGCTTATGGATAGTTGCATAAAATATCCAAATCAGAGAATTGAAATAACATATTGTTACTAATGAGAGCAACACAGCACACATTTTAATAAAAACTTTTATAAAATTTTGTGAATCACCTCCATGCAGAATAATCTGCAGAGCCAAAATGCATCAGCTACTTTGTTGTGAGTTACTCACTGAGCCCTAATCTGATATTTAAACCATAAGTGTGTGTTATACAGCAACTACTATATCCCTGCTCTGATCAGACCACTCATTTTTACATTAGTTTATATCAGAATTTATAATGTGCATATGGCACTGATGTAGTCATTGGCATGCCAGTGCTATAATATCAATACAAAGCACTGAAATCAAGGGAACTCTTTGCACAGTAAGGTACTACTCAACGTAAGGGTGGCAGAATTGAGCCCTAAGTAAAGACCCAATTAATGCACATAGCCCGCCCGAAGCAGATGATCTGTCACAAGAGCAAATCTATAATAATGCTCAAGCAGCCACTTTACAAAACAGAAAGGATAAATTCTCCATTAATTAAAAGAAGAGGAGACAAGAAGTAGGACATATATAAGAAGTAGGAGACCCAAAAGACAGACAAAGACAAAGCCTACCTAAATACATCAGACTTTCACTGTACCCTAAAGACAACCAGCAAAAAGCTGGGCAGAATTCTTTCAAGATAAAGTTCCTTCACAGAAAACCCTCAACTGAGATTGTTTCCTCCCTTTCCTGGTTCTAACTGCATCTAGGGACCAAGAGTAGAACCACCCATTTCAATCATGACTATTGGACAAGGATGCTGAGACAATACTTCTCCGGTTCTTTGGTTTTAGATTATAAAAAGCTTTACATGTCAGTACTGAGACCATAAATTGTTCTAAAAAGAAAATATACACACATTGATAGACAATGACAAAACTGTTTTGTGCAACTCAGAGATGAAGTGGGTTTTTTGGGACAAAATTGAAATGGGCAAACTGACAATAGATTCATGATAATTTTCATGGTGACTATTTGAATTTCTCATGGCTATCAGTGCAAACATAATAGCAATGATTAAATTAAACTAATCATGGAGTCAATTAATGCCTCAACTACAATCTTAGCATGTTTATCAGCTAGTAATCTAACTGAGCACATTTTCTTATCCCTAACAACGTTTTTGTTTGTTTTCATATATATTTAATAGTAGCACTTATGCATATTAGTAACTAATACAACCCCCCAAAAATGTTATAGGGTAATATTTTCAAAATCACCAAAGTGACTTAGAAGCCTAAGTCCCATTAACTTTAAGTGGAAGACAATGCACTCTTAACCACTTAAACATTTTTGAAAATTGTATCAGTGCAGCATTTTTGCATACAGGAGTCTTTGGCACTTGCTCTTCAAAATGAAAGGTGCCTCTATTTTCCCCTTTACCTGTTCTGTTTCTCATAAATCCATTCCAAACAGATCAATGCAATGCCACAACTGGAGACAGATTCATCAGCAGGATTTCCCAGACCATACAGAAGACTAAATTATCAAGCAAGAAATGAATGTTTCTCATTTCAGAAAGGGTGATTCTAGGGATAATGTCTGCTAATAAGCCTTTATTGAGTATCCTTTAAAAAGTCTGCTGGCTATGGTGTTAGAAATGAAAGATCAGTTGGGTCAGACTCACACTTATAGACTTTAAGTCTTTAAAGTCAGAAGGGACCATTATTATTGTCTAGTCTGAATGCAGGCCACAGAATCTCACCCACCCACTCCTGCGATAAATCCCTAACCTATGTCTGAGATACTGAAGTCCTCAACTCATGGTTTAAAGACTTCAAGGTGCAGAGAATCCTTCAGCAACTGAACTATGCCGCTTGCTGCAGAGGAAGGTGAACCCCCCCTTTCCCCAAGGGCCTCTGCCAATCTGCCTGGAGGAAAATTCTTTCCTGCCCCCAAATATGGTGATCAGCTAAATCCTGAGCATGTGGGCAAAACTCACTAGCCAGACACCCAGGAAAGAATTCTCTGCTGTAACTCAGATCCCACCCCATCTGGAATCCCATCACAGGCCATTGGGCATATTTACTGCTAGTAATCAAAAATCAATTAATTTCCAAAATTAGCCTCTCTCATCATAGCATTCCCTCCATAAAGTTATCAAACTTAATCTTGAAGCCAAATATGTCTTTTGCCCCCACTTCATCCCTTGAAGGGCTGTTCCAGAACTTCACTCCTCTGATGGTTACAAACCTTTGTCTAATTTGAAGGCTAAATTTTCAGATGGCCAGTTTATATCCATTTGTTCTTGTGTCCATACTGGTACTGAGTTTAAATAATTCCCCTCCCTCCCTGGTATTTATCCCTCTGATATATTTATAGAGAGCAATCATATCTCCCCTCAACCCTCTTTTGGTTAGGCTAAACACGCCAAGCTCTGTGAGTCTCCTTTCATAAGACAGGTTTTCCACTCCTCGGATCATCTTAGTACACTCCTCACTGTATGTTTCATTAAGGCAACAGCAAAATGGATTGGATGTTCACTCTGCATCAACTTTTTTAAAAAGACAACATTAAGTTAACAATACATACAATGTATGGATTATCAAAAAAAAAAAAAAATTAGCCCCACATTCCAGACATATTCCGATGGCAAGGCCACCAGGAGAAACACAGACATGTTTCAAACTGTGTTTCACTGCACTGGCTGCTTCAGGTTGTAAAGTTGAGTTCACAACTACTTTGTGTTTTTCATAGAATCATAGAAATATAGGTCTGGAATATAGGTACCTCAAGAGGTCATCTAGTCCAGGACCCTGCCCTGGGGCAGGACTAAGAATGAGCTCCCACAGAAAGATGATAAATGACAAAAATCACCATATCACACATGAGTGAACACTATCTGACCTCTCAGTCCTTGTCTTCAAATGAAACAAGCTCAATATCTTCAAAAAACAAGCCTGGGATCTTAAATTGATAATTGTGTTAGACACTAAAAATCATGGACTCAGTAAAGACACTGGTGTTATGGAGCATTACAACAGATCTATAACCCACTAACCCTCCTTTGTGGGTTTGCCAACTTCCTACTGGCACAAAAATGAACACTCTAAACCCACCCCTTCCCCAACGACCCTGTCTCGAGGTCCCGCCTCACGTTCACTACGTTCCCCCTCCCTCGGTGGCTCGCCCTTCCCCACCCTCACTCATCTTCACTGGGCTGGGGCAGGGGTTAAGGTGTGGGAAGGATGGGGCTTTGGGTTAGGGGCTTGCTCTGTGGTAGGGCCAGCTCCTGGCCTCTCGGGCAGGTCCCAGTCAGCGGTGCAGTGTGGGGGCTAAGGTAGGCTGCCTGCCTGTCCTGGGGCACCATGTTGCATGCCGGAAGCAGCCAGCAGGTCTTAATCCTAGGTGGGAGTCATCAGGGCACAATGCTCTTGCTCGTAGGCACTTCTCCTCCAGCTCCCATTGGCTGGTTCCCTGGACCTGCTGGCACAGCGTGGAGCCCCAGGACAGGTAGGGACTAGCCTGTTTTGGCTCTGCAGCTCCACCGACCATACTTTTAAAGGCCTGGTCGACATCGGTGACAGGAGCTGCCAGGGTCCCTTTCTGATCATATGTTCAGGTCAAAAACTGGTAACCTGGTCACCCTACTCCTTTGTCCTACAGCTGCAGAGGTATTAACTGCCCACTTTACCTTGAATGGTCTCTTACAACATGTATTAATTCGTTATGCTAAGCAATCAGTTTCATCTTATATTTAGCTGTGACACTCTGAGTACCTGAAGAACTATGTGTAACTCAGAAACTTTTTCCTTTCATTAACAGAACTGGGCCCAATAAAAGATATCACCTCACCCACATTGTCTCTCTAAGTATAGCTAGTTGATCCCCAGCATATGTTTATTTAATTGGTTCTAACGGTCCTCCAATGATGAGGATTCCATAACCACACTTAAAAGCATGACCCAGTAATTAACTATTCTTATAGCAAGAGAGTTTTTCTGAATATCCAACTTAAAGCACCCTTGTTCAGCAAATTAAGCTGATTATTTCTGTCCTATATTCATTGTCATCTTTATAAGAGCCCTTAACATATCTGAAGACTTATCAGATCCCATCTCAGTTTTCATTTCTCAAGACTAAACGTATCCAGTGTTTTAATCTTTTCTCATAGGTCAGATTTTCTAAAACTTTTATCATTTTTGCACCCATCTTATAGTATTTAATTTAGCTCTGTGACTCTGATAATCATTTCTGTGGAAGTCCATTTGGCTGGGGACACATCAGCAATTCCAGGTCCAATAGGACCAGTCTGAGAGAGAACTCAGTGGAACCAGCTTACTTTAATTTTTGTAATATTTCCCTCAACAGAGGGGCTAGAGGGTTGTGAACACAGGAACTGATGCTTAAACAGAGGGACACAGCCTAAACAGTCTACAAAAATGGACTATAAATATTTGTTCAATTTAAAAAAAAATTAGCTTATGCTCTTTCTGTGTTTGATTTCTATAAATTCTTTGTGGCACAGGCATTCCTGACCAGTAGGTTCCAATCTGCTGGTAAATTACAAGGGAGCATTCTACTAACTGAGAAAAAAAATCCATCAAAAGTCTGTGGTCACAAGGACCCAGGGCAGTAGAGAGAAGCACCAGCAACGTTCTCAGCTCCTAAGGACAGGAAAGTTTTCTCATATAGGCTGTGAACTGACACCATAGCCTCTTGAATAGGTACTGTTCCCAGAACTAAGCCAGTACAAACAAGCTGAAGCACTGACATCAGTATCTCTGCCCCTCCCTCAGCACCAGGTCCCTCACCTGCTCAGCTTCCACACACTATCAATATGATCTGACCCCAATGCAGCACCAAGCCCAGTAACACCTCTCTAGTCCCGTAGCCCCCTACAGCAGCAGCCTCATCGTGTGCACTAGATCTACAACCTAGTTTATTAAATCCATCCACCCAGGCCCCGCCTCATGCAATGTTCTCTGTGCTCACAGTGCAATCTTTTCACAGTGCTCTTACTGTGCTCAAAAAGCATCCATTTTCATGCCCTCCATCCACAGGTGGATTTTAGTCCACCACTAAAATCCACTTGTGAGGTTTTGCTGTGATTCCAACCCTTTCAGATCATACAAGAATGTGGGATGGGGCGGATCTTGGCAAGAATCTACTGGTGGACTTTGTGTTCTGCATGAAAAAAAGAAGTGGTTAGAACTACTTCTCTAGTGAAAGAATATTTGCAGAAACAAGACAGTAAGTAATTATCAGAAAGTATTTGTGGAAAGAGAATTTCCAACTTGCAAATGTGAATATTTGCCTTTGAGATTATGGTGATGCGGATGATATAAAACCTAAAGAGAATACAATAGCACTTATCATAAAAAATCTAATAAAAAATCATAAATTATGCTTTGTGATGTGTCCCTTCAAAACTAATGTTCAAACTGAATTCAAATATTGATTATACAAAACAAACTGTTTGAGACAACTGCCCGTTATGCTGATCAGTACTGTCTTATTATTTCTTTGTTTATCTGTATCTATCTGCTGTTTCTTGTCTTATACTTAATTTTTAAGCTCTTTGGGTCACGGACCATATGTTTTATTGTGTTTGCACAGCTCCTAGCACAATGAGAATCTGGTCACCACTAGGGTAATACAAATAATAACATAATAATAATATAAACAAGAATTATTCCTATAAATTGTTAAGCAAATGCATTTTAATAACAAACACATTTCAGAAAAATTATAAATTGATCACAATTACATTTCACAAGTATATGCAGAAACTAAATTCACTGGGGTTTATCAATAATTTATCAATTATTCACTCTATTCCACCTGTTTGTAGAAAAAGAAGACACTATGGGCCAAATTGTTAGCTGGAATAATAAGCATAGCTTTATAGTTTTCATCAGAACTAGTCTGTTCTGGTGACATCAGTGCAGCAATACTGATTTAAACATGATGAGGATCAGGCTCTCTATCCTCTGTATGATTAAAATATTCACTGCAATTGTATCTTGTTGTAATCAAAGCAGAAGAGAAATATTCTTATCACTCTATTTCAAAAGGTGCTTATTTGGCTGTGTTTGCAAATGTTACTTCCATTGTGACCACCACAACCAATTGTCTGCATCACTTAGTTATTCTCAGCATCTCAGGGTTCAATTTTCTTGGGTTCTGCACTGAAGTTATTACATGGAGAGAAGTATCATTTTCTTATTCAATGTTTTATAAGGATTTGAATCCTGCCCACCTGGGACAATGGATAGCTTTCCCTGTGCTGCTTATGTTGTGTGATGTGTGGTAGTTAGAGAGGTAACACAGGCATTTTGGCTGGCTTATACTAAATATAAAGGAATGTTTTGCAAATTTAAGATTCTGTTTTCTTATGCGTAGTCACTGGAGCTCCTGCTGAAAAAAACAATCAGTTGAGTTTGTTTGTTAGATCATAAAAGATGAAATGGCAATAGTTAAGCTTGTGATCTATTATTCTCTTTACATGAAATAGTGAAGCCTGGAATGTTCATTGAGTTGCAGATTATAAACAACAGCAAACACGTCAGACTAATTTTTCAAATAAGAATATATCATTAGATGTCACTATGACTGTTGATAGTGTATTCATTTGTTCTGGGATGAAGAATAATGTAAAATTAAAAAAAAATACTGTGGTTAAATGCCGCTCCATCTTAAAAATGAAACATCTGCACCCCCACATTTTAAAAATAAAACAGGGAATATACTAGTATGTAATTCATTTGTAATACTTTTCCAGTATGTTAATATATTAATAAATATATGTAAACAGATATCATGTACTATTTGTAATATGCTAATAATTTACAAAGGCAATATGATCCTGATTATATTGCTATTAAATGTGCAATTTGATTAACTTATTTACTTAACAATCTCTCTAGTAGCCAGGTACTACAATTAAAGTAATTAAAACACAAAATAAATTAGTTCTGAATCATGTTCTAAAGGTTGCTAGAATCTAGCTCTGATGTATTGTCAAAGAGACTGAATTCCAAAAGCAGGAATCCTCAACAAAAAGGCCCAATTACCAGACATGTTCTTCTTAAACATAGGTAATGAGAGCAAACTGCTAGCAAGGGATCTTAGCTGCCAGAATGGTAAATAAAGTAAGAGGCAATATGTCATAAAACTAGGTCCCAGACCATTCCCAACCTGTAGTTATCATTAAAGACGCTCTAAATGAAGAAGCAAAAAGTAACCCACTGTAGAAAAAGGAGCACACTCATGGTTTTATGTTGACCATATCAATGAGGTGTTGGGCAACTCTGTATTTGTGGCTTTCATTGATTTTCAGGTTCACCTAAAATAGAATGTATTACAATAGTGAAACCTATTGATAACAAACTCATGGATGACCATTGTGAGGTCTGTACCTGAGAGATATGGCCACAGTCTTTTGACCAACCACAGTAGATGGTTAAAGGCACTACATACCACCATTACTATCTGGGGAATGAGGAGGAGTGAACAATTTTTATAAGAGTCAGGTACCGGCCTGTAAGAGATTTTGAAGATACATCTTCTGGACAGTTATCTCAATGCTTTTTCCTACCAACAAACATTCTTTCCATCTTTTTTTAAGTTTGGTTCCAGCCATCCTCTCTCTACCTCTCACACAGTAACCAAGTAAAGAGTTTGTAAAATTTGGGTTTAATGAAACTGAGACTTAGAGCCAACTATCTTCAGCATATTGACTGCAGTGTTCCCTAAACATATCAAAATGTTCCCCAAAAGCTTCAACCACATGCAAAGACCTTTAGCAAAGATGTGCTGAAGGATGGGTTTGCAGCAATACTTTGTTAAAATTCCACCTTGTAGTGATGGTTAGATAATAGATAATGGCATAGAGAGTATACTTATAAAGTCTGTGGACTATACCAAGCTGTGAGGAGTTGCAAGTGAGGGGTTGCTTTGTGGGATAGAATTAAAATTCATAAAGATCTGAAAAAATTGGAGAAATGGTCTGAAGTATATAGGATGAAACTCAATAAGCACACATGCAAAGTATTACATTTAGGAAGGAACAATCAGTTGCACACAAAATGGGAAATGATTGTCTAGAAAAGAGTACTGCGGGTAAGGATCTGGGGTCATAGTGGATCATAAGCCAACTATGAGTCAATGGTGTAACACCATTGCAAAAAAAGGGAATATAATTCTGGGATGTTTTACTAGAAGTGGGCAAGACACGAGAATTATTTCCTCCACTCTACTCAGCACTGATTAGGGCTCAACTGGAGTGTTGTGTCCAGTTCTGGGTGCCAATTTTTCAGGAAAAATGTGGACAAATTGGAGGAAGTACAGAGGAAAGTAACAAAAATAATTAAAGAAAACATGACCTATGAGGGAAGAGTGAAAAAATAGGCTTGTTTAGTCTAGAAAATAGAAGACTGAGAGGGGACATGATAGCAGTTTTCAAGTACAGAAAAGGTTGTTACAAGGAGGAAGGAGAAACATTGTTCTTAACCTCTGAGGATAGGACAAGAAGCAGTGGGCTTAAATTGCAGAAAGGGAGATTTAGGTTGGATGTTGGGAAAACTTCCCAACTATCAGAGTGGTTAAGCAATGGAGTAAATTGTCTATGGAGGTGGTGGAATCGCCATCATTGGAGATTTTTAAGAGCAGGTTAGACAAACACCTATCAGGAATGGTCTAGATCAGGTATCGGCAACCTTTGACCTGCTGCCTGCCAGGGTGATCCTTCTGGCAGGCTGGGCTGGTTTGTTTACCTGCCACATTCACAGGTTCAGCCAATCGCAGCACCCATTGGATGCAATTCGCAGCTCTAGGCCAATGGGAGCTGTGGGAAGCGGGGTAGGCTGAGGGATGTGCTGGCTGCCGCTTCCCACAGCTCCCATTGGCCTGGGACAGCAAACTATAGCCAGTGGGAGCTGTGATCAGCCGAACCTGTGGACACAGCAGATAAACAAACTGTCCCGGCCTGCCAGGGAATTTACTCTGGTGGGCCGCAGGCTAAAGGTTGCTGATCCTCTAGATAATACTTAGTCTTGCCATGAGTGCAGTGTATTGGACTAAATGACCTGTTGAGGTCCCTTACACTTGTCTGATTCTATGATTTCCCCCTGCATGATTTGGAATCACCCCATTTCTACATAAAATAATGTTTCCTGAGGAGTTATAATATATCTCTGAAAAAAGAAGGGTTTTTTTATAAAAGGATGTTGCCTGTGGAATGAACCAAGTTGCATTAAGTATTAGATACATTTATATCTGACACAGAATTGGGCAAAACTATTCAAACAAATCACTTGTTTGCTAAAAAAAAGGGCTGTTTCAGTCGGTCCAAAACTACTGGTGAATTTTACACAAATTAGCAAAATACTTTAAGCAGATTTGTTTCTCCAGGATTTAGATGTGTTGCGGTGGCAGCAAAGGCCTTCTTTACACCCTTCAGTTTAGTGGTTGGCGCACTCACCCAGGATGTGGTGTATCTGCATGCTATTCCCCCTGTGTTTGATGTGAAGAAGCAATGTGAAATTGGGTCTCCCACATTACAGGAGAATGTTATAACTACAAGACTATAGGATATTCTGAGAGGGCTTTCTCAATTTCTTCTGCTGAACCTGTTCCCCTCTGTTTCAACAATTCAATAGTCAATAGAGCAAGAACTTGAGTCTCCCACATCTCAGTTTTTGAATTTGGTTCAGCCTAACCATCCCACCCCACAATGTTTTGGAGCTGCCAATGATCTGAAAAATCAGTAAATAGCCCTAGTCTGACCTCAATTTCATATTATAGAAATTGAATGTCATGCTTTGCTAATAATATACCTGTTAACTTTTGAGGTAATTTTTTTCATTGAAATCTACTAAACCTGAGTTGATTTGTCCATTGGTACTGGCTTCTTCTTTGAATAAAAGCATATTGCTTAAATGGGAAAACAAATGAATAGAGCCCCCACAAAATGTCACACTTGCCAGTGAGCGTTCTCTCTCAAGATCCCACAAGGGTCAAAAGTCATTTTATAAAGTCAGCGTGGGCAAGCTGACCTGACTCATCAATCAGCAGTAGTCATACCATCTGATTTCCATATACACAAAAACATTTAGAAGAAAACATACATTTAAATTTTAGCTTCATAGTTTAGTATTTTCAAGACTCATGATGAGATGAGAAGTTAGTCCTGAATGTTTTTAAAATCAAATACCAAGTAATTATCTTTCCATTTTACAGTTATTTTTAATCTGAAATGAACCAGGATCTGTGAATGATGCTCAGAAGTACTAAAACTCATGATAGTATATTTTCGTACTTGAGCATGCTCTTGTCATAATGGTAGCAATTTGTACTTCATCTTCAATTCACTAACTAAGCCATGCTCCAATAAATAATGTAAAAGGAATAATGGAACACACTCCTCACACTATTTCAATTTACTTATCTATTAAGATTTTAATGCATTTGGTGTATTGGAAACATTTCCAAGTTGTTCTTTTGCCTCAAACTAATTCTGGTAAATATAAACAAACAACAAAAACTTGGATTTGTATAAATAACTTTCAGGGTAACTACCTGATGCAAAACATTGCTCAATTAAATAAAAGCATGTTATTAATGTCCATTCAATTTTTAGTGTCTTAGGGCATATAGCACATGCCCTCAGATGTGCTACATAGTACCTCATAGATCTAAAACCACATGCTGTTTTTCCTCTTTTAATTTGAGATAATATGGAATTTTAATGGGCTTACAGACCTTTAAGACATGTGACTGAACAAATGCAGAAATTTGTTTCCCCCAATCATTGAGTTTGCTGGGACTTCAGAACTGGACAAACCCAACATTTTCTGTTTATGTTTTCCCTGCAGAAAAAGGAGTATCAAAATTCAGGCAATTACAACTTCCAATATTTTCTGGTTTATAAAGTAGCTGTTTCCAGGGATTACATTATAATGACATAAAACTCACTTTGAATAAAATTTGTTAGTTAGATCCATGAGTGCTTAACCCATGCAGCACCGTATGTCATATCACATAGTGGAGCTGCGTATGGAAGTACGGATTTGTGAAAGGAATTCTTTTGGTCATAAAAAGCTACATTCAGAACGCTGACCAATTGATGTGAATGATTTTGTCCAAATATCTGTTACAGTGAGATCCAGAGAAGACATTGAATTTAAGCCTCACATGGCATAGTTTAACTCACAGTCCTTGGCTGTTTGTCAACATATATTTTAATAAAATACCTCTGAATTTGCAAATGGGAACAACCTAGTGAAAAATGCTGCATCCCAGAACTTCATGTGACTGTTATGTGGTAACTGTTGGAGTTTGATTCCATTAAAATGAATAAACATAATCATATAACATACACAACCCCATTCAAAGTAAAATGGATGTCTTTGCTTTAGAGTAGCCCTGAAATAAACATTAACCCTAGTCAGTTTGTTAATAGTTGCTCAAATTAATAGAAGAAAAAATAGATATAAAGTGAGATAAATAAAATCTTATAGGAATACACAAAACAAATACCAAATGTAATTTGTTTAGTACTTGCACACTATTCGGACTCTGATATTTCAACAGAAACAGAAATGTGCATCAGTTATTACTAGTCTAAGTTAGAACAATGAGCTGTATACTGCTTGGTACTAATATCTTACTTGGTACTAATACCATTCTTACTGGAAAAACAGAATTCTGGAAATACTGGAAAACCAGAATTCAAGAACACAGTTTTTCACACATGCTTCAAAATAGCCACAGACATGAGGCTCACTATAAGTTGAACCCTACCATCATACTGCAAAGGAAAGTGTGTGCTACAAGTCATTCCCAAAGCCTGGTAAGCACACTGAAAATGTGCGTCTTCTTAACAGAGGCAGTGAGAATCCAGCTAAAAACTCCAAAAGCCCAAGACCCATTCTGAAAAATCACTTAGGAAAACAGATATCTTATAAGACAGTTTCATCCCTTATAATTTAGACCTGATTCTTCCACCGTTACTTCTGATTCAAGCAATACCCTATTCTGCTCCCTACTTTTACCACCAAAACAATCTACTAGTTCATTGCTAGTAAGAGCGTCAAAGTTAGGCTCTAAGCATCAATAAGTGAAGCAGAGTTAGGATTTCTGTTATTAAGGTGGAAGCATTAGACTCTAGGTATCATGTCTTCCTACCTGTTACAAATGAAATGGTCAAGAGCTGCCCAGAAAATAAAGAATATCCATTTAACTGACTGTAAAAATACAAACTGCATTCTTTTTGCCATTATAAAAATTCTGCCCTGTTCTTCAGTATTGATTGACCCAACACAAGCCGTAACGACCTGGTACACTGTAGTGTTTTGGACCATTACAACATTGTCATCTTATTTTAATGAATCACACATAGAGAAGCAACTCCTTGTCAGCGATTGGCACTGAGTATCAAGCAATATTCTGGCAAACAGCTGACATTAAAGATCAATGACTGCTTATTAGTGAGAAATAGAAAAGCTATTAGAATAAAGTATACTGATGAATGATCTGCAAAGGCTAGATAAAATAAGCACTTACTCATGCCACAACAAAGACTGCACTATCATGCACTGCCAAATCTAATACCGTATATATATTTCCTTGGATGCCTTCTCCTCTCACTGCAACCATTAGACTACAAAGATGAAAACAAAAGTACATGCACATCACCATATGTGAGTATAGCCCATGTTCCTTAATTCTCATTTAGCTAACACAGAAACCTGATTAATTAAAAATAATCATGAGATATCTCCTACTATTACGACTTTATAACTTTTGCAAGATATGCTATTGTATATCTACAAGTGTAAGATGAAGCAATAGCTTACAATTAAACTAAACTTGTCAAAATTTGTGATGTAGTATCCTTCATTAAATATATATATATGTATTGCCTGTTTGCTCACTCATCAGTCCACGAAGGCCTTAGTTCAGGAAAGTGCAGAGCCCCTATTCAACTTCAAGCATGTGAATAGTCCAATTAAAGTCAATGGGATTGCTCACATGCGTAAGCTTCTTGCTGAATTAGGGCAAATATGCAATAATCTTTAATGGGTCTCCCAATCACTAGTGTGAATTAATGAGATTCTATGGTTTCAGAATGTTGGATATGTAATGCTGTTGCTTTGTGTTACAAGCAGATTCAGACCTGAAGGACAAGGCACATAGAAAATGGAACAGGCAGCAAAAAGAGTTTTTCTTCCTCACACACTCCCAACAGTTTTGGGTTGAAACAATGAGTCTTGTGCGTTTCATTAACTTTTAACACTTCACAACATCAGTAACCATCTCTCTATAAAAATAGAGTTGCATACAGTGATTTTTATTAAGTTCATTTTCAGTAGCCTGATTTTTGGGAGTAGGGGATAAGGATTTAATTGCTCTCTCTAAAATACTCAGAGATAACATGACTATATAATTCTCTTTTATAGGAGAGCAAAGATTTAGAAACCAGCATAGACTATTTCTGAATTTACAGTTTACGCTGGGATTTTCAGTGATCTTTGAAATTCAGTGAAAGCTGGGCACCTTACTTCCTTAGACATATTTGAACATCTCAACTGTAACTGTTACCTGGTAACAGATGTCCCTTTTCCAAAGATAAAACTCTTCTGTATGGTTGTAGATTTTAGTACATCCTTTTTTCCACTAAAAGAAAACACTCACTTCTATCAACTAAAATTAGATGCTCTGCAATCCACTATCATGGTATATTTCATTTTACTTTTGCCACCAAAATGTACGTTATTTGAATAACCATGTTACACAGAACATGGACAACACTAAGTTCAATTTACAGAGAAAACAAACATATTTCCAGTGTTAAAAAGAGTTAATCTGACTTCTAATGAAATTTAACAGATGAAAGCCTCCAATAAATTTTGTTTAGAAAGTGTTGGCCTAGATTGAATAGTAAATTCCTACAGATATCATTTTTAGAAAGGCAGAAATATGACAGGACAGCAGTGCAATAGAGTGTGCCTAATTCATTCCAATTCACAGAGTAATGCATTTCAATTCACACAGTGATGCATGCTAGTCTCTAACATGAGAATCCAATCTAGTTCATGTTTAGTAGAGTTGAAACAAAATCACAGCAGCAGAAAACTGACATTGTCTATTTTGCTAAATAGAGAAGTACTTTAAAAATGGTTTTTGAGTGTTTTCTAAACTGGCTTGGCTTTATTTATCAAAATGCATATTATGACAGTAGATCTAAACTAGTCAGGAGAAATGTCAATGTTCAGTTGTAGTTTTCTCATTTTGTTTGACAAGAGTAGTTTAGTATGTTATGTACATGAACCTGTGGAACATGATTTCTCTTGACATCTATGGACTTGTCACTGACTCTTTTTTAAATCAGATGTTAATGCTGACTTGTTTGCTGTGTCCTAGACCAGTTGATCAACACTGATTTCCAAGGAAAGATTTTCCTTACATTGTTTTGACTCGCAGTACACTCATGCCATGGACCAATTTCTGACTTCACTTATATCTATGCAATCCCACTGAAATTAATCACCGGAGCCCTGCTGCTGGTGCCCCAGGGCTCGCATCGGCAGCCAGGACCCCTGGGTCTCCATCGGCAATTTAAAGGCCCCGGGGCTCTGCTACGGTGTTGGCAGCTAGGAGCCTCTGGCCCTTTAAATCACTGCTGGAGCCCTACTGCTGGAGCCTTGGGTTGATTTAAAGGGTCCGGGGCTCCCAGCTACTGCTACCACAGCCTGAGCCCAGGGCCTTTAAATCCTGATTTAAAAGGTCTGGGGATTTAAAGGCCCCACCTCTTCCGGTTGAGCCCCACCCCATTCTCAGGATTTTGGAGTACCGGAAAGTCCTTTACTTTAACCTCTGGGCATAAGTCTAAAGGTTTTTGTTTGTCAGAGAGTTTACAGCAAGAAAATAGATTTAAAACTTGACCAAATTTTGAAATATGGCAATGGGGTGAGCAAAAGATCATGCACAGAACATTAGTGATGTAAGATGCAAATTTCACTAATCCCTAAGTGACTTAGAAGCTGCCGTCCCATTGACTTCCATTTTCTAAGTTACTTAAGAACATTTGAAAATCTTACTCAAAGTAGCTGTGTGCCTTACTGGGAAGACACTATGGTACTTGATAAGTAACAGCTTACTTTATAAGTTGGATACATATGAAGCTAACTTAGCTTGACATTGAGCCATCTAGTCTAGAGTACAGTACAACATGGCTCCACATAAGCAAAGACAATACTTTAAATAGTTTAGGAAACACTCATCCTCCCACTGATTTACCCATCAAAATGACTTACTCATCTATAGGAAAATAATTCTGTGATATAATTTTGTATTTTCTGAGAACTACTGTGTGATCCTTTATTAAATACTACATCGTCATGCATACACACAAAGGAGTCATTTCTTAACTGCTGAGAACATAAACATGCAATTTTAGTGTCTGATAGGACCTGCTTCAGCTCCCAGTGAAGTCAATGGTGCAAAATATGGCTCTTAATACAGGTCTTTTGTATTAGCAATTGAGAAAGGCTTTATGACATATATCTGTAAATACATACACACATAAGAGTCTGAGAGGGAATTTTGTTTTGGTAAACAAATATCTAAGGAAAATAGCGAGAGTCATAAAACTATATTGAAATTAATTTGCCATAGCTAAAAGGCAAAGTCATACCCATGTCAATGAATGTAACTCCAGGATGGAAAAGGTTTTATAAGTTATAATATTTCAAGATGCGCTGTTTTAAAGCTGATTGGAAGTGCTATGAGGCAAGGGTTTAACCAGATGAATTTATGGTTCTTTCTAGGTTGTTGGAGTTTTTTTTCCCTCTCTCTCTCTCTCAAATGTTGCTCCTCTACTTATTTTTTTTTCAGAGTATTATAGCTTTCTCCTGTACTGCAAGGTGGAAGTCAGTTTCCATATAAATAAGATAAATGATAAAGACATTTAACTATGATATCAGAATTTATTCATTAAATGCCATATGCATTCAAGACACAATTTCATTCTGAAATAAAATGAAATAAACCCAACATACCATCTGCATGCCAATCCACCCTGAATATGTTGCAGTTAGAACACTGAACTTGCTTGATCTTAAACTATCGTATCTTGGGTCACAAGAGTGCCTGAACTACTGAAATTCACCTTGAATATTACTATATTACTAGCCCTTTTTATGACCTGACATTTTAGCAGTACAATCTAAATTCTATCAGTAAGTATTGGTGAAAGTGTATCCTTGATCCACACTTATTTTAGTTCACAAAAGGTCCCATTTGTTTTCATTGAGGTTAATGGATCTGTGAATACAGATCCATTAACCTCAGAATTTTTAAATGTTAAATCAGCAGCTTTAAATAAATGTTAATGCGAGGCAGCAATTACTGATACCGTAATACCAACTGGAGGGCAAAGTTTGGAGCATTGCCTAGTAAGAATATGTTAAAAACACTGAACTCCTTTATTAGTGAGATAAAAACAATATAAAGAAATGAGTATCGTCTAGTTCAACCACCAAGAAAAATTGATTAATTTACTGTTTCTGCATGTAACGTTTAACTGAAGGGCTATATATTCTGTGAATCACATTATTGTTATTGTTATGACCAATTGCTTTAATGTAATAACTGCATCTGCAAAGCAATGATACTACCTTCCAGTTACAGTCAGTGCCTAGCTAAGGAAGTTTGCTATCCCCAGGATGGTGCTTGTATGTAGGCTGGATAAATTCACATTCAGATTCAGATTTCTCACAGGCCAGACTTTAATGTCCACTGTAGGAGTGTGAAATGCCCTCCCTGAGCTCAGGAAAGTTTGTGGGAGTTTTGCCATTAACTTCAGCAGGAGCAGCACCATGCAGCAAAATCTGCTGTAGTATAGCCTTCCTTGTTTTGTCTTCTACTGTATTTTGTGTGAGCCTCCAAACATAGATTTTCTTTGTCCCCATCTCATCTCAGTTAGGGAGCCCACCAGAGAAAACATTTTCATATGCTCAGACCAGGATATTTTAATTCCACAGGAGAGCATGTTTTAAATGCACCACCTGATTTGCAGTTACTGTAGATTGCGTTTTGTACCTCTGTTTCCAGCTGTGCTGATTTGATAATAAGAATAAGGAGATTAATGGCCTTTCCCAAGCAAATCTGAATCAATAATTTGGCTCAGATGAGAACAGGTTTATGAAATTCACTGAATTGCTGCTTTAATTACTCTGGTCCATGGGCCACAACTACAAAATTAGGGCTATCTTCAATGAACAACAGATTTCCAGCTGATGACAAAAGACACTTCTGAAAGGAAGACAGTGAGATAAGGCCCTTCTGCATCACTCAGGGCACTTTTTGGACCATTGCTAATTCTGCCCTTTTTTTATATGGCATCTATGCACCTGTGCATGCAGTTGCAATAATTCCATATAAAAAATAGGTTTGGCCTGAATTTTTAAGTTCGGGGGTGGGAGGGGAGGTTAATTTAATGAAGTCTGATGTTTTCTCACCCTATCTTTAAGGGACTATTGCAGTTCATTTTGCTTTTTATAGCAATGAAGGCACAGAAAGGAGCTTTCTGTAGGCGTGTGGCTGGCTGAGATTCTGATGAAATGGATACCTTAATGTTTCTGGAATCTCACTGTATTTATTGAACTGTTAATGATTTGTTAAGGTGCCTGGAGACTTGTATTTTTGCAGCTAAAATGACAAAAGAAGCAGATGTTAGACTCTAGGGGAGTTCTGACCTACATGCCCTGGAAGCCGTGTGGTGCTGAGCTGCTGCAGCCCAGGAGATATAGGTATTGTATAGGTGTATTTTAAATCTATATAGCTAAGTCTTGAACTTGAAGAGTGGAACTGCTTGTGACATAGTAGCAGGATAAGACTTAAAGAGCCTCTCAGGATAGGGCCATTATTAACTTTATGTTAGTGATGATGTTTACATTTTAAATTATTATGTAATCAGTGACAACAAAAATAATGGGGGGAAATATATTAGGTGACATGCACTCTATAATTCCCAGGGTTTTATGGCTTGCCAGATGAAAGCCACATTTTGTCAGACTGGCTCACATGCTTTCAGAATCAGTATATTTTCCAAGCTTAGGTCCTGGAACAATGATCAGAAAGTGTGTGTGGGAGGGAAATCTATCCCTAATTACCAGCTGTACCATCTCCAGCTTCATCACCCATCTGCCTCTAGAACCATCTAGCAGACCTCAGGACCAGCATTTGAGGTGGGATTTTCCAGGGTTAGAAAGGATGGGAAGAGGAGGCATGGTTGTTGTAATAAGGTCTTGTAACATAACTTGGTCTTTGACCCCCTAGCCAGTCTGCTATCTCTTTCTTCCAGCCCAAGGAGTGCATGAGCTGTGCCTCACATGCAATATCTTTGTGACATTTAGCTCAGCCATTCAACCAGGCCAGGGCTATTTTATTTTATACCATAGACTTCAAGTCATGAAACTCTGTCTAAAGCTTTGCCAAGGTTATCCTTTCAAAACTGTTCTCCACTATCCTTGAAGATCTCCCACTGAGCTAGCTTTGATTTCATTGTGGTGCTAAGCATACAGGCCAGTGGCCAGCTGTGTGCAGCCTGATGAGATGTTTTTATATGTATTACACACGTTGTACATTGTTCAGCAACAACTGAATCAAGTATGTATTTCTCTAAACCACGTAACCCTTCAAGAATTGAAAATCTGCTGGAAAACATGTCCAAAGTCCAGAAGTAAAGCATTTACCATTTAAATCTGGACATATAACCACACACTTCCAACAAGCTCCCAAGACACACTAAATAAAAAATTACCTAAAACTGGGAATATGTGATGGAATTCACCCATGTATGAACACCCTATACACTATTTTATTAATCTTTGTACAAAGGCATGCCTTGTGAAGTACTATTTGAAAATTCACAATTTGCTGATCAGCAAAATCATGGTAAAATATACATAGCAACATTACATATAAAGTTATGAATGCAAGCTGAAATCAGGATTGAAGTATGTTTTCCAGATAAGTCTTGGGAGTGGCTAAACAAGTTTCTCAAAGACAAATGACAAGCTGATGCCCCCTCCAGGTGTTAACAAAGCGGATGGGCCATCACTTATCCAGTGGCCATTCTTTGGCAAGAAAGGAGGGACAAAGAGATCTGCCTCTTAGCAAAGAAACAGAATGAGGTCTCCTTCCATCACCACGCCCCATCTCTTGGTTCTCAGCTAGAAATGTTTTTCAAAGAAGTACTGAAACTATAAAAATATGGGGCAAACACCCAAAGAGACCCTTTCAGTCTCTCCCTGTCCATCTCACTTTTTGCAGCTAAAATGACAAAAGAAGCAGACGTTGGACTCTAGGGGAGTTCTGACCTACATGCCCTGGAAGCTGCGTGGTGCTGAACTGCTGCAGCCCAGGAGATGTGCCTCTCACCCAGCCCTGAGCTGCTGCAGTGAGAGAGGGCTGAGCAGAATCCTCTTTCCCCACTGCAGCCCAATTTCCTCATTCCCTGGTTCCACCCCAGAGCTTTCACCCTTCACTGGAATCCTCACCCCCTGTGCCCAATCCTCTGCCCTAGCTCTTTGCCCCTTCCTGCACCTGGAACCTTTCAGCCCCACCCCCACCACATGATTTTTTTTTTATGTGCATCAGTATGTGTCACACAACAAAATTCATTCTGCACGTGGATGTAGAAATTAGAGGGAACAGTAGTTCTGACTATTTTACTTTTAACCATTTCTGACTTTTATGCCTCATTGCTTGTACTCATTTAAAAGCTGTCTCTTTATAATTAATAAAATGTGTTCTATTGTTTTATCTAATCAAGTTTGTTTAAACTGAAGTGTCTGGGTAGATCCATTTAGCGTGGCAAGTTGTATGTATTGTGACAAAGCTCCAGGTCTGTCCTTGTGTGTCCTACGCTTCCTGGCAGATTTAGGGGCCTCAGAAACTCATCTAGGCCACAGAGTGACCTCCCTTTCTCAGTATAATTGGCAAGAGTCACCACCTAGTGAGTTACCTTCATCACAGGCCAGTATGGAAGATGGAAAAGGGGGGAGCCCGGGCCCGCCCTCTACTCCGGACTCCAGCCCAGGGACCCTAATAGTATCAGCTAAGATGGCTGACCTTTTAGGCACAAAACACAATACAATTCCCTGGGCTACTTCCCCACAGCAGTCCCTGCTTCTTCAAACTCCACTTCACCCTTACCTCAGGGCCTTCTTCCTTCAGTATGATATGCTGTCCAACACTCAGTCTCACCAACAGCATAACTTCCTTCCACAGCTCCTGACACCCACACCCACCTGACTAACTGGGAGGTTTTTATCTGGATTCAGCCAGTCCCTGATTGGCTTCAGGTGTCCCAATTAGGCTAGCTGTTTCTACTCCTTTCTAGAAGGTTCTTAATTGGCCCCAGGTGTCTTGATTGGTCTGGAGTAGCCTTTGTTTGGCTATCCAGGGAGCAAGGACCTGCACATCCTAAGGCTGATATACCTGCCTTCCAGCACTCTCCTATACCCTTCTGGTCTGACTCCGTCACAGTATATTATTCACTTAAAGGAATAAGCAACTTAATATATTTGGACTGTCCAGAAAAGGGTTGGGCAGCATAGAACATACATTTCTGGGAGAAAAATCTGGGACTGGGGTGTGTTGGGGGTCACTCTGCAGTATAACCAAGACTATTGAGTGAAGAGTGTGACTGGCAGACTACAGTTACACAAACACATCTAGGAGTGACCTGCATGCTGCCAAAGCTGTTTGTGAGCCATTCAGTTTGTCTGCTAAAACATTAAAACATTGCAAGGCACTCCAGGTTGCATGGCAAGGATAACAACCCTCCCCACACACACATCTGGATTGCACCCTGGTATGTCACAAGATGAAATTAGGTTACAATAGTTATCTTCAGTAGACAAAGAATGTTCTGTTTCTATATCACTTTCTAAAACCATGTGGCAATAGTTCTCTAGCACATGTGCCAACTTTGATAAGCACATAACAAGCACACACAGTCAGGGGGAAAAGTCCATTTTGAGATGTTGTGATTTCCTAGGGACAAATTGTGGGTGGCCCCATGCACAGCAGTATAAGGGTATGTTGGGTATATGGGGGAAGTGAGCAATAAATCTCCTGTCAGAAACAGAAACAACTATAGTTCCTGTACTCTTCTGAGAATAACAACCGATGCCTGCTAGAACTCTTTGAGTTCAAGTTGTTCCTGAAATGGTGATGAAGGGCACAGAAGAAACACGGCTATCACCCATCCTACAAAGACCTGCTTGTTGTAGAGCTAGCTAGTAATGGAGGAGAGCCCCTACAAATCCATTATTTCTCAAGGGATGTAGCCCTGGATACTCTCTGGCTTCATGTCCAAACAGTTTCATATTTGAGTATAACTTCTGTTTAACATAGCTTTTATTTTAAAAAAAATAGTCTGATTTTAATCCTTTGGACTCTATTTCCCTGTCATTTTTAGTAAAATAAAGGCCAACTATACTAACACCTATTGGAAGAGCTCACCAGGAGTTTTACATTTATGCATTTTTCCACACGATTATTGTCTTGCACTTTACATATTTACCACTCTCTCTTGATCTGTGGTGAAATCCCTATTATTTTATATCAAACATACAACCAGCAATAATCAAGAACAAAGTCATAAAGTTAAAACCATTTAATCCTATTAAAGCCTCATTAAATCAAGGCAGTATTTATAGGATAGGACGTTATTCCCCTGCTCACTAGCAAATCTGCAACTCAAGTCAATGTTCACGAATTAATTAGTGACTTGACTAAGTGCAGGTAGTTGAGTGACACTTCTCTTGATCAATTCCCACAAGGTGCATGCGGTACAGACACATGATTTTTTGCCATTAATCCCTAGCCCCACAAGAACATTTGTTAATTTTACTGAAAAAGGAAGCCACTGCAAAACAAATAAGCAGATTGCAGAAAATGCTTTTAAGATGTAATGTTTCTCATATTAAAGTGGAAAACAGAGAAGCAATATTTAATAAGTGGCCACTTAGCTAGAAACGTAAGAGAATCAGTCTCTGCATTATATTATACATCTATTTAATCCCTCTAATGAAAATATGCATATATCACTATGATAAAAAGTCAAGGTAATAAATTACTAAGGAATTCATATACAAGGCCTACATTAATAGGAATATTTTCTCTGCTAAAGTCATACATGTACATTTCACTGGAATGATGAGAAGAGTGCTAGATGTTTAAACTTATAAAAGCAAAGTCATTCCAGTAATCATAATAATACTGATCATGCTATAATAATTCTTATCATACTACTTATTCTATGTATGTATGTATATACCTCCAGCAGACATTGCAATTAGGACTGAGAAGTCTATCCCTCCTAAACCCATTTTTACTTGCTCAAGCATCATCCTATGGGGTTTCTAAGCTCAGCATCAACAGAAAGAGAATATTTTGAGAAGCCTCAGTGAGATTAGTCCAGATGTTCCTGAGTTAGGTAGCTATGTGAATAAAAGAAGCTTTTCCCTTTGGGAAATCTGTTCAGCACAAAAAAACATTGTTTAAAGTTCTCCATGCCCCTTTGCAAACTGGCTGACAATATATAGGATCTGACTCATCATTGTGTTACTCCAGTTTTAAAGCAGTGCCAGTTAAATCAATGGAGTCACATGGACAAGAAACTGAAATATTCTTGTGGTAGAATCAAGTCTATATTTTCAATTATGAGCAAAGTCATCATTAAAGAAGGAAACACAAGCTCTGGCTAGTACATTTTTAAGGTTTAGAACTAAATAGGTTTCTATACTCTGTATAAAAGCTTTTAAGTTATACTTCATTTCAGGTTAAGGAAAGTAAATCGCCTGACCTAAACCAGAATAGAATACTTTTGACCTATTATCCTGCAACTGCAATCTATTCTTCAGAATATATCAGCTGCTGCTCATATAGATAGATATTGATTCCCCTCTCTCTTACAAGAAAGAGAAGGGCAAGGACCTTTCTTTTGTCTGTTTGTTTGACACACAGATCTCCCTCATATGCTATGAAGTGGGAGGAAAAACAGTAGAAAAGACAGTGGGGTCTGGAGTGGGTTGAGAGACCCCATGGCCTACAAACTCAACTTTTTATTATTGTATTAATCCCAATTTTCTCCAGTTTTCCATGTGGAAATATATCAGATGCTTTACTGAAATCCAAGTACATTAGATCGACTTCATTTTCTTGGTCTAGAAAATTGGTTATTTTCTCAAAGAAAAAGAACAGGTTGGTTATATAGTGTGGCAAAGTTCCTTCTTTGTCTCACCAGACTCAATTCCTTTCTGCTTTGGAGAGACGGTCTTGGGCAAGGCAGACCTCCTAGAATGCCCAAGGGCAAGCTCTTCCTTCCCTAAGTCAGTCCTTTGACTGGTTTTTCTCCCTTTCTGGTCAGGGAATGCAGCCTTCCTTCTTGGAGAGGCTCCCTGTCCTACTGCACCCAGCCTACTGGCAGCTTCACTCCTTCTCTCTCTCTCCTCCTTCTGGGACTGCTTACCACCCCCTTCCCAGCTTGTAGCTGTCTGTTCTGGGTTTAGCACAATAGTCATATTATGTTGTATTTTATCCCAATTATCATTTACCTCTATGTCCTTATTTTCTCTCTCTTTCTTTCTCAAAACTTGTTCTAAGGCCTTGCATACAAATAAGGTCAAATTAATGGGGCCCATAGTTTCCCAGATCATTTTATTTTTTTCCTTTCTTAAATATTGGTACTATATTAACATTTATGTAGTCCTAGGGTATTACTCAGACTTTACGCATTCGCTAAAATCCTTGCTATTGGAAGTGTAATTTCATTGTCAGTTTGTTTAATATTCTTGGATGGAGATTATCCAAGGCCCACCATTTCCTCACTTTAAATTGTTTGAGTTTAGCTTCTTCCTTGGATGTGGTAATTTCTATTTCCACATCCTTGTTCTCATTAGCTATCTTGTCACTTCTCCCAAGCGTCTCATTACCCATATTAAAAATGGAGGCAATGTATTCATTTAAGCATTAGGCCATACATAGATTTTCTTTAATCTTGATCCCATCCTCAGTGGTCCTTTTTCTCCTTTACTTATTTTCTTTTATATATATGGCCGAAGAATCTTTTATTATTGGTTTCAATTTCCTTTGCAGGGACCAACTCTGCTTGGCTTTTGGCTCTCTGGCTTCAGATTCATGAGAGTATCTGATGTTTGATGATGTTCCAATGATTATAAGAATATGGCTTGGACATGGACAGCTACATAAATCTCCAACCCTGCTGCTGTGATCCAGTTTACAGAAAGAAGTCCTGACCTGCTCATCCCTTTTCATAAGAGGAACTACTAATACTAGATCTCAGTCTTCTTGTAGCACCTACTCCTTTACTTCACGCAGACTAGAAACTGGGAGCTATGGAGAGCCTAATTTATATACTACCATGGCAAGTAGGTCAGGTACGAGGGAACACAATCATTGCCAGTCATGGACTTCAGATAGAGTGCCACCTCTCTCCTTACCTGTCCACTGCAGCCACCTTTGGATGGGCTCTGGCCTTTTCTTGTCCCAGACTGCTATTGCTATGGCTCTTTGGGCAAGCCAGGAGAGTCAGAGGCCCTCAGACGACCATTGCAGCTCCTCAAGGCATCCCATTCAAATAGAGGTCTCTGTGCAGTTTCCCAGCACTCAAGCAGAGGTCTATATGAGGCCACATCAAGCAGTCTAATAGAGCAAGCAATTCCTAGAATATAAAGCTCAGAGGGGTTATTTACCTCCTTCCCTATGAGCAGCAGACTCTGGGAGGAGCTGCTCCCCTTAACCCCCTTAGCACTGAAATCTGTAATGTCTGCCTGCCTAAGGAACAGATGTTGGCTGTGTCAGAAGTGGATGGGGCCCACTGTAAACAGCACTGCCAGGATCCAGTGCAACAGGATGGACCCCACATTTTTACTGTGTCTACAGTCCCAGATTACCTTAATCTGGCCCTTAGAGAGGCCATTAATATCTTGCCATGCTGCCATGCAGTAAATTCAGTGCTCTCTAGTCTCTGTTGGGATAGAACAGGCAGGATTTCATCTACCTTCCAGGAAGGGGTATGTGTGTATCTGGATCACATCTGATCTTATATGGGAACTCCATTAATGCTCTGGCAAAATGGATAAATATCTTGTTAGGAAAATGTGCTGCCGCTACTAAATTGGGAGGGATTGCAAACACCAGCCAAGTTCAATAAATAAAGTCAATGATCCTAAAGAGATTGGGAAAAATGCAGTGTAATACATCTGAGGGGAAATAATTGGAAATACAGATATTCAGTACTGTTATAAGAACCCTTTGCAGCTGACTTTTCTCCACTCTGTATGTACTTAATCTCTTCAACCTCAAACTTTCCAACTGATAAAGTCATCTTGCTGCACTGCTCTATGACAACTATGGTAGGCATGGTGCTTTATTGTAACAATGTAATAGATAATTGGTGGAAGGACCTTCTATACTTTCTTCCTCTCAAAGTACAGAACATGTAACGATAGGGCTCCTCTCTATGCTGCTCATCATTTAACACTTATGAGAAGTTCAATTAATTGACCTTTCATCTCTCCTTGTATATACAATACATCTTTACCTTCCTGTGGCTAACTGTCAGGCCAGAGTACTTAGCTTCTCTGTGATTCTAAAGCTTGGTCATTCACTTAGGAGAATGAAGTACAAACTGCCACAAAGAGTTGACACAGACAAAGAAGATAACCTGAATAACATTTCTCACCAGCTTCTTGACCTCCCTGTAGGATTTTTTATGTGTGCACACTGGAATAGGGAATGGGTTCATTAATTTATAAGACTCCCTACCATATTTGTGCTGAGTGAAGTTAACATACTATACTTAATCCTAAAAATGTGGGCACTACACTTTGTAAAGTGAATTACATATAGAAATGTTCATGTCTGGTACAGGAATAAAAGCCCATTTTTACTGGTAAGCCAATTAAAATGTTATCTTGGTCCTGAGAGGTTAAAATATTTGGGAGCTGGGAAGTAGGTTATTTTTTAGTAGAAATAATGAGCGGACAGCAGACAAAGGATTAATAAATTAGCCTAATCTGTGCTTGTTTACAAATGTACAATTCATACAGATGGCTTTGAGCAGAAAAGAGTTTTAGTAGCACAATTCAAGCATGCACAAAGTGATTATCAGCCAAAACTTTAATCACTAGTTTCTTCTTAGACAATTCTCTGTAAGTCCTTGTTTGTGCACAGCACAGATTACTTTCTGCACAGTTCAGTTGATACTACTCTGCTTATAGGCTTGCTCACAGCTTCAACAATGTGTTGAAACATCTCATTCCAAGCACACTAAAGACCATACTTTAGATTTTCAACCATGTCATGTACCCATTGACGAAGATGGGGTGGAAGAGGCAGATGTATAGTTATAACTTCCTGGTGCTCAAGGTTGTTAACTCTTTTAATACGTAGTGGTTTTCTTAAAGACCAAGCACCAGGAGGCAAGTGATTTCATGAGAATCTCTGCTTCCTATTAAAAGAAAAATTAAATTCCTAGCACTCATGCTTATTCAGAAATAGCCTGAAAACATGAGTCAGAAGTCTCATAAATTGGAAGGCATATAAAAAGGAATCAACATTTATAATTTTTAAAAATCTCATGATATTTAGGGGTCTCAGGCCTGGTTTTGAGTGCATGGGTTAGTAATGTTGCAAACTGCCACTAGGTAGCTCTAATTCCTAAGGGACCATATTGCAGTTGAGAACTAGAAGAGTTCAGTTAAACTCCACCTCACCCTGTTACACCATCTTTCACTCCTATCCCAGCCCATATGCAAGAGAGTGTGTACCTGCTTTATTCTATACATATTTACAAAAAAAGATGGGTGCAGCAAGAGTCCCAAATTTAATAATTTATCTATCTGAATTTATTTTCAAATACAAAATCAAATTTATACACTGAACACATTTCTCATTGAGGGATCTTCCAGAACAGCACAATGACCAATAATGTATAACTTTCTTTTGTCATTCCAGATCTAAGTGACATCATTTATGTAATTTTTCTCCACCCATAGTGGAAGATTCATCTACATCTTCAGACTGATTTGCAAATCTCATCCAAGGCAAGAGACAGACACAGAGAGAATATAATAGCATCCTGATCTTAGTTGGGGCCTTTAGGTGCTACTGGAAAAGCAGGTGAATTACACCAATTATTTTTTTTAAAAAAACCTATGCATACACATAGACGCTCCAACCAAGATTAGGACATCATTGTACTAACACTCTAGAAAGACACAGTAAGAAACAGTCCCTGACCCAGAGAATTTACAACCTAAATAATAAGCCAGACAAAGTATAGGAGAGAAGTATTATTATTTTCACTCTGCATTTGAAGACCTCTCAGACAAAGACTTGCCAAAGATCACATGGTAAGATGATAACAGAGCCAGAAATTTAACCCAACTCTTCTGTGTCCCAACATAATGCCTAACTTTCTTTTCACCAAAGTTTCCTCCCGTAAGAACTTGCATTTTCAAAATACTTTAGGATAGTAGTATATAATGCTTCTTGTTGGAAAGCTTCAGATATGAGATATTCTTTTGTACATCATTAGTACAAAAATACACAACATTGTTAATATCTCTGATAGTAAAGGAGAATTATAATCTTTTATTCTTGGCTGCCTTCTTCCCCATGTTGTATCTATGGTTCTCTCCTTCACTCACTCAGACACCTATGGTTAAAATGTACTACTAACATGGTTTTCTGTTATATTTAACAACATGAAATCTCCCTTGAGTAGTTTGAGAATCTAGGACCTTGAGAGGGAAAGTATTGGTGAAAGAGGTAAAATATCTGT
Source organism: Dermatemys mawii (assembly GCA_007922305.1). Lineage (NCBI taxonomy): Eukaryota > Metazoa > Chordata > Testudines > Dermatemydidae > Dermatemys > Dermatemys mawii. The sequence goes on from ML677354.1 coordinate 8,944,442, forward strand.
CATATCAGGGGGTGGGAAAGGGGTCAGAAGAGGATTTCTTCTGACCCCTCTTTCCCACCCCCTGATATGACAGATATTTTACCTCTTTCACTAATACTGTTCCCATCCCTAGAAGCGATATAAGAAGAAATCAGTAAAGAATACAACAATCCTAAATTCACTCTTACTAATATTTTTTAAAGCATTCTAGGAACTTAGCAATATTAGCCATAAAAGGGATGGTACCATGATATTGTAAGTAGTAATTTAGCACTAAAACAATTTAAATTATTTGTATGAAATAAATGACCGACTATTCCTATAAAATATAAAGTTTCAGCTAGCATTTCTTGTTGTCATGGTAGCAATCTCCATTCCTCCAGCCCTCTTTTATAGAAGAGGTGGTAGTGGGTTATTTACTGTTGCTTTTTTTGAATTGCCTAGAGTCATTAACATGACTCTTAGTTTTTTCACAATTCAATATCACTGCAATTATTAGCACGAATGCTTAATACTCTATGATCTGCTCTCAAGAATGACCTCCAATTTAGCGGATGTAACAATAAATGCTCCTATCCCTAGTGTCCACAATTAATTGAGCCCACAAATTAACAGGATGGATTGAGGCCATTTCCCAGTATCAAGCATTTTGTCCCAAATCCTGGGTCACTCAAGTAATGCGCATTCCTCTTCTCCACGAAGGGTGGAATAAAGAAGAAGCCTTCCTCTCCCCTTGACAATCTACTCAGTCACTCAGCTGAAATACCCCCTGAAGCCACTGTGTCCCCTTTACTTATGGGAGAAATAACAGACAGAAGTCATCTGGCTTTCAACCCCCCATACACTACTTGCAATGCAAAATCAGTTGGAATCCTGACAACCCTTATTCAATGAAATTCTAACTACCATGGAAGCCTCTGTGCCTAGGGATGTGGAGGCAAGATATGCTCCTTCATGTGGAAAGCATATCTTTCCCTTTTTTAGTTGCACATGTGTAAGAAGTTATATAATTCCTATGGCTCCACATTTAACTAGCAGGTACCACAGGAAGTGTCATCATGGATGAAACTTGTTCAGCTGCCTTGTGCATCGAGATCATTGTCCAAAATTGTCCAAAAGTGTCCTTGTCACTGATTTCTTATCCAACAGGAAACTGGCCAGCCTTAAATGTGCTACCACTCAGTAGAGGAGCAACAATAATATAAACAGCACAAAAATTAGATGACTGACATCAAGGTAGCTCTACAGAGACTGCACCCCACTATTAGCTATAAGTAGAGCTATAGGACTTACCATTATCCTATACTTTAGTAACACATGAGCTTGACAAATTATATTTATTAAATCTTTTCATTAACAAAATTGCAATACTAGAATAACTGATTATTCCTAAATCTGTTCTTAGAACATTAAATTGTTCCCAGCCCTTGAATGGCTTTCCACTTGGGGATGGGAAAGTTGAGTAAGTCTTTCCTGCATTTTCATGGCTCGGATAAGAACATAGGGAGTGCTACTGTATTGTTCCCCCTAGGAGCAAGTTGCCAAAAAGAAGTGAATAGGCAGAATTATAGTCAATCCCCCTACTAGAACTGGCCATTCATGGTCCATGGAGTCTAATTCATCCTTAAGAACATGGAGCCAGTTGCACTTTCTAGAACAGAACTCTCTCCAACCCAGTGCTTCCCAGGGATGAGGCAACTCAGTCAAAGTCCTTAAAATAGTTATGTCTAATAAGTAGTTGTGGTCCTGAATTCTGAGTGCAGCTCTACAGCTGTTTGAATAATAACAAGAAAAAACATTGAGTCATTTATTTTAAATCATTTCCTGAAATATATCAAATTATTTTTGGAAGGGGTGGGGAATAGTTATTCATTCAGCTCTACTAACATGACTAAGCTTATCAAAATGCCACAAGTCACTATCCCAAAACAAAATCAAGACAATTCTGTTGAAGAATGTGACTCTAGCATTGAAATCAATTAGTTTGATCATGATAGGAAAAATGTATCTTTAGATTAATTAGGCAATTACCAAAATTCACAGCTGCACTCTTTGACAACTGAGTCAGTGGTTTTGTATTAATGAAGCAGTCCATATACTTTACATGAATAAAAGTTTATGGAAGCATTCATTTCTTTGATGTTTATCATGAAAGCCCAAAAAGAACTTCCATTCAAATAAACCAAGCTTCTATTCACAGCTTATGATCAAAGCCAGTCTTTGCCTTCTTTCTTCTATTTAACTAATATATTGCATGTAATAATAAAGTTGAATTTTCTCCACATCCCATTTAAATGAGCAGCAAAATTCCCTGAACTCAACAACAGTAGGATTAGGCCCATTATCAGTTCTGACTTTTATAACTGTAGCATTTCAAACACAACCCATCTTAAACTGAAATACCTGCAGAAAACTGCAAAACAAGAACATGTATGGTAGATTCCTTGTTAGTGAAGTATATAAAATAATAGTTAATGTAATATAACATCATCTATCTTCAAAGTACAGCCACTCAGTCACATCAGCAGCTGATGTAAATTGGTTTAGCTCCATTAAGCCAGTGAAATAATGTTGATTTACACCAACTGGGCTTCTTGAGAGCTAATTCCATAGGCTCAAAAATAAACAAATCCTTCTAAAAACTTATAGATTTTTCATGTCATGTTTGTAGAGCCCTGCAATCTGAAATCCCTTTGTGGTTGTGGTTGTGGGAGTTAGGTCAGAAAGACAATCATAGTTAAATTCATTTCCTAATTGGGAGGAGTGAATGTGAGAGTTTGGAGCAATGCATACAGAAACAGAATTAAGTTTATACTGTGTATGTACAATACATTAGTTATTTACCCAATTTTTGTCCAAATTTATCAAGTATGTCCATGTGTGTAAACTGGAATTTAAAATATATTTGCATTAGGAGCATAACTTAATATTTCAATCAACTATACTTACTCATTTGTATAGAAGCCCAACATAAAAATAAGTTTCACATTGCTCCAAGATGAGCAAGCAGTTACATACACTGATTCATGCCTTCAAATTATAACTTAACAGATATCGACACATCCAAATGTTGTGTTTTAAGAAGTGTCCAGCTGAACAGTGATAGGGTTTGCAAGGAAACCCAGAACCAAATGATGCTTGGCTGGCTTTGGGGTTTCATTACAAACTCTCTACATAGCCCAGGTTTGTCACAAATGGTTTGGAAATGTTCACAAACCCTTCAAGTAAACCTGGCTTGATTTGTGGTTGGACATCTTAACAATGGGAAAAGTATGGTGTCAACATAGAGGGGTTTCTATGAGTTTTCTATTGTTTTGGAATCCAAAACAATGTGTTGGGTGGGTGGTGGAAGTCAGGGAGTTGTCTTTGTGATTGCAATCAAAAGGGAAGTGTAGGCTCCCTCATATTCCCAGTCGGAGGGAGACCCCTCGGGCTGGTCCGAACTGGCCAGATTCAGGCTTTGTAAGGCAACTCACAAGTAGTACAGTCTCTGACGGGCTGACTATGGCCTGGATGGGGCACAGGCAGCCAGCAGAAATAGCAGTCTCTAGGTAGGCTGGGACCTGGGCTTTCAGGTGCTCGGGCAGCCAGCAAGCCAGCAGTCTCTGTGTAGGCTGGGGCCTGGGCTTGCAGATGCTCAGGCAAACAGTACAGTCTGAAAGGGAGCTGGCTATGGCCTGGGCGGGGCTCAGGCAGCCAGAAAGCAACACAGTCTCTGGGAAAAACTGGGGCCTGAGCTTGCAGGGACTCAGGAAGCCAGCAAACAATACAGTCTTTAGATAGGCTGGGGCCTGGACTTCAGAAGCTCAGGCAGCCAGCAAATAGTCTCTACAGGACTGGCTATAGCCTGGGTAGGGGCTCAGGCAGCCAGCAAACAGTCTCTGGAACCGCCGGTGTTCCTTTGTTCAGGGTAGGGGCTGGCTGACTCGGAGAGTGGTACCTCTGCTGTCCAGTCAGCCTCTGGTTCCTTCGGATACATGGTGGCAGGTACTCCTGGCCAGTTGTCATTAGCGTTGGGAGTTGGAGCACAGCTCGGGCTGGAGTCTCCTCTGGGCAGCAGCAGGTCAGGCGGAGCGTCCTTCTCCTCCTCTGCTTCTCCCCCTTCTGGGCTGCAGAGCTGGCCTTTTATAGTTCCGATCCCTCCCCTGTACTACCGGCGAGGAGGGCTCCACCCTCCAAGGGGCGTGCATGGCTCCCTCGTGCTCCCAGTCGGAGGGAGAACACTCAGGCTCACTATAGGAACGTACATGCACACAGATATTTTACATAGCTTTATGCTCCAGTTGGTTGATATTAGGGTAATGTATATGGCTAACAGAAAACCAGAACAAGAACTTCAGCCTTGCATCCTGTGGAACAAGTCTTCATTTCAGGTCCTCCAGAGGCAGGAGCCTTTCACAATCATCTGACAGTTGTTAGTTGCACTACTAAATGCATTACTGGAAGGTGTTCATTCATTATAGTGATAAGGGTGATATAAGAAGCTAGACTGAATAGAATCACAGTCACAAAAGAGCCCCAAAGGTATAGTTACACAAAACTTCAAGCTCTTCACAACAGCAGGGTCTCATATAAATTGGAGAATTACATCACTGCTAGTTTAAATCCATAACTAAAACTTTTTCATGAACTGGGGTTAGAGTAATAGTAAAGAGTGAAGTTTAGACTTCAGAAAGTACTTTACCTAAGGAAGCTATGCTGTACTTTAGTAGTAATATTAATGAAAGGATGACAAGAAGATTGGTATGGGTGAAACCAGTGCTGTTGGGTTGACTGATGTCTGAACTAGGAATCTGGAATGTATTATGTGGATAGCAGTGAGCTTCGGAAGCCCAGTGGCATAAGAGAACTCAGAGAGCTTCTCATTTATTTATTTATTTATTTAACACAGACTTCCTGCCAGGCAGAGCCTTTGCAAACTCTCTCAGCTCGCCTCAGCAGTTTACATAATCTCCTTACTCATGGCTATACAAGCCTCCTCCGGCAAATTCTGAAAGCCGCTTTTAGATCTTGTAAAAACAGTAAACCCTCCCAGATTTATTGCTGGTTTTTCTACAAGGAATGGTCTGCCTGTCTTGGCTAAATCCCTGCTGAGTTTTGTGGATATTCGTGAAGGATAAATACAGCACGTGCAGGACAAAGCAAATTTGCACTTCCAGTCAGTAGGCTGGATTACTCAAATACAACTAACTGCAAGGAGGCAGAAAGGATATTCTACTTTGATTATGCCAAGCTCTCTAAACCTAAGCAAAGATTTTATAGGACAGTGGCCATATATTATTTTAAGCATTTAACAATTCCAAATGAAAAAAAAAAAAACATATTCCTGAGAGGAGGGAGGCTTTTTCTTATCTTGTTTTACATTTTGTTATCTATTCTTTATTGAATTCTCTGTCTGAACATGTTTGCAGTGGATATTCATAAATCCATGAAGCCTTTGGGAAGTACAAGATTTAGTTCCTATTTCAAAATCTGATTCCTCAAACTACTGTAAATATGTTTCTAAAACTTTTATTTTCATTGTGTTAGCATTATGCGTAAAAGAAGCAGATTTATCTTGTCAAATATACTTTGATATCATGCCACACATTCTACTTGTTTTTAAGGCCTTACAACTGATGCTATATACTGGCATTTCTGGAGTAAAAGTATTTCCTCCTTCTCACTCCATGTCTGTGTCAGTCTGTATGCCTAGCCTGTTGGAAGAGACCAAGCAGCTCTATCACTACCCATTAGAGTAGATCTGTCTACTTGGCAGCTAGGAGCAAGCCTCCCAACCCAGACAGATTGATTCACACCAACAGGGCTTGAACTAGCGCACTAAAAATAGTAGTGTGGATGTTGCAGCTTGGCCTGGAGCTCAGGCTCTCAAGCTGCAGTATATCTCAAGCTTGTCTTATCACTAGGTACACTAAACACTCATACAAGTGCTACCCTCAGAATTGGTCTGCTGTCTTGAATTGAGTTTTGGCAATGAGAAGCCATTACTTAATGGACAATATTAGCAAGGGGAAACATTAGTTCCATGGGGACAGCGTTACTCATAGGTAACTTTTATATCTCCTGGTAAAATATGAAATGTAATGACTGCTGCCATTGAAAATCTTACATTTGCTGGTGAAGTTAACTTTGCTACTTTATTCATGGCATGACTATATTTATAATGCACTTGAAATATGGAAGGTGCAGTGAGCCTTGCTCTCCACATCTGACTCTGAGTGCAGAAGTAGGGCAGGTTCCCATGCATATCCAAACTGTTTGGGTTGTAGAGCACCTATGGCTGCTCTAGATGTAGGTTCTTCTGTTTCAGGGGTAAAAACCTCTGCCTTTTGGGTTCTCTCAGGTATGAATGGGTGAGGCAAATAAATGTCTTTTGTATGTAACTCTCCCTTCCTTCACACATTCATGCAGAGAAGACTCAGTCTGGCACATGGTTTAGAGTTGTCCATGTTCCTATAACTAACACAGCCCTAAGGAATCTCTATGGAACCCATCATTGTAGCATCTGAGCTCAATATTTAGTAACTATCAGTTGCATTTAGATGCCCACAGTGAATTTGACAGCAGATTCTACTCTTTACCTCTCCCAGGTGTGACAGCTTTCCCTTTCTGTGCTTTATGTTTTCTGTTTCTCTATTTGTTGCTGCTGCTCTATTAATTTCTTGTTGGTGGTTATTACAGAAACACTTCTTTAAAACAATGAGTCTTGCAGTGGGCTTTGAAAACGTTTATGACAGAGCTCAGATTCATGTCTGCCTGTAGATTCTGACACATTGTGCCCTTGACAATGAACTCTCTACCTCTGGCTATCAAGACATTCAACATGGGCACTTTCCCAGAGGAACACAAGTCTTTTCATGGGTCATGAATATTGTAGTTGACCATCAATCCATTGAAGATTAAGGCTAGGGTCTTCAGTTGTCACCCAAAGCCAACTGGCAACCAGAGGTGCATAGGAAGCCTTGAAGCAATGTGTTCTTGAAATCATTTCCTGCTAAAATGGTGAGCTAGTATATTTTGCACAAATATAGTATTCTTTACCATTAGTCCATGATATAGTGAGTTACAATAATTCAACAATAAAACAGTTCAACGATAAATTGGGGAAAGAAGTTGACAACAGAAAGAATTTGAGTCGCTCATCAATAGAAAACTAGGCTTTTGATCCTCAGTAAGAAAACTGGATGGTTGTGATGTCCTATGTAGTGTTAAAAATATTTCAAAGTCAGGAAATATGTGTCCTTTTTTTCATATGGGCAAAGTGAGAATGCAATATTTTATTCTTTTTAAAAATCATATCGTATTCCAGTCTTTTTATAGCTCCATATAAATCCTAAGAGACTAGTGGAGTGGAACTTATAATCTAGAGGCATAATCCTTTTTCATTTGATATGCAAGTAACATCTATTTAATTGAGTCTTGTAGCAAGATACACCATCTTATGAAATTTTATAGGGGAGGGAGGTCAGAAATAGATATAATTTTTAATATCTTGCAAAATGCTATAAAAACAAACGCAACCCTAATAATTTCCTAGCTTTTGCTGCTTTCATTGCCCATTCTCATGTCCTAGAAGTTAGCTTTATCTGAACTCATCTTTTCTTCTGTAGTTACATGTGGCCAAATTCGTGACAGTTGCGTATGTTTAACTGAAATAAGAATTTTGCCTCAATTTTACACTTTCCTTGAAATTCTCTCCCTGTCATGTGCAAGTCTCCTTGTGTTCTTTAGACCTGATTAACTAGTAACAGGTCATTAGTAAAAGAGTCATATTTTATTAGTAACCCTCCATACTTTAGGGCATTTTTACTTCAAAAGCAAGTGCATTACAATAACTCCTCGCTTAACGTTGTAGTTATATTCCTGAAAAATGTGATTAAGTGAAATGATGTTAAGCAAATCCAATTTCTCCAAAAGAATTAATGTAAATGAGGAGGAGGGTTAGGTTCCAGGGAAATTTTTTTCACCAGACAAAAAAATTATACATACACACACAGTATATGTTTTAAACAAACAATTTAATACTGTACACAGCGATGATGATTGTGAAGCTTGGTTGAGGTGGTGAAGTTAGATGGTGAGATATTTCCCAGGGAACACCTTACTGATAAACGATGAACTAGCTTTTGGCTGAGCCCTCCAGGGTTAACACATTATTGTTAATGTAGCCTCACACTCTACAAGGCAGCACGAATGGAGTGAGGGGAGATAGCATGGCAGACAGTGACAGAGACACACACCGTGTGTGAGAGAGATGCACACTGCCCCTTTAAGTATGCTGACCACAATCTTAAATACATTGTCTTTTTAAGTGGATCAGGAAGTTGAGACAGCAGCTGCTGCTCCAAGCTCTCTTGATCTCTTTCAGTCCATGTCCCCACCTTGTTCTATATGGAGAAGGGGTAAGCAGGGTGCAGGAGCGGGGAGAGGGAGACACCCTGACATTAGTCCCTCCATTCCCCCGCCCCAGCAAGCAGAAGGCTCCTGGGAGCAGCTCCAAGGCAGGGGGCAGGAACAGCACATGGCAGTGATGAGAGGGACAGCTGAACTGCTGGCAATTGATAGCCTGCTGGACAGCTGCTGCACAGGAAACTTAGGGGAGCAGGGAGCTGATAGGAGGCCTTTCGTTCCACCCTGTTTCCAAGCCCCTCACCACGTAGCTCCAATGGGATGCTCTTCCTGCAAGTAGTGGACAAAGTAAGTGGCTGCCAAACGACTTTATAAGGGAGCATTGCACAACTTTAAACAAGCAAGTTACCTAACTGATCAGCAACCTAACATCAAAACAATGTTAATTCGGATGACTTTAAGTGAGGAATTACGGTACCTGCTTTATTACCAAGTGGATGATGCATCCACCAAGAACATCTTGAATACAAGAATCTGTACAATACAAATGAAACTGTATTTAATATTTTATAGCCCACTGTTTTCAAAGAACTTGTCAACGTACTTAATCACTGATCTAATAATGTCTTTAATATTGTTTCTGATTTTTGACTGTTGCCTATCATAAAATTTGTACATGCACAGATACACACTCACACACACACAGGTTGAGTTAGTTTAATCTAGAAGGGGTTCCTCTGGATACTAGTCTGTGTATTTATAGTAGGCATGGTACAGTACTGCTGCCTAGTGAAATGGGATTATACAGTACCTGATGTGTGTAGATCTTTTCAATAATCCCATCTCAGGAATGATATGCAACTGCATAGAGCATCTGCAAGTATTTTATCAGATATTGGGCTATATCTCTCAATTATGTGTATTAAACAGTCATTTGTAGTCTACGGAATTACAGTGGTTCTAACTGAGGACAGAATGTAGATTATTTTATTTGAGCAATATCAGGGTACTTGTTAACCACTGACTATTAATAACACAATTAAGAGAAGACTGAAGTTATGATTTCAAAACACATGTTGATATATTTTATCTCTTAACAGTGTTATAATTATTGTTCATCTTTGATCTCCAAGTGGACTCATACACAATAAGACTTCTAATAAAGAGTGATGAAAAAAGACTGACATGGAAAGGAGAGTTCTTTGCAATCAGCCATGTGCCCCAGGAATAAAGAAAATATGTATGTGGGTTGGTTATTTAGGGTGTTCCTATGTGGAGGCAGGCAGATTTTTCAGTTTCTACCTGTCTCTCCTTCCTTAAATCTCCTTTTTTTTTTTTTTTCAAAATTCAATACTAATGTTTCAGATGGCAACATTTTTCCTAATATTGTACTCCATAAAAGATACAATCACTTCTCTTGTTTCTATTGAAATCTTGATTTCTATCAGTCTCCCAGTATTTGAACTATAAACAGCAACTGTGTAAAGTGAACCACCGTTAGAGCATGGCTATTACTGTAATAAAAACCTTGTGCTATAGAAAATCTACTATTCTTGACTCTGGTAAGTACGGTCACAATGCAAATTAATTTCTGCATTAATATGTGATATATTTACTTGAAATTTACTTTTCCAGAGCTCTAGGAGCTTGCCCAAATGTGTGTAAAGAATGCATACAATTATAAAGTGCACCAATGTCAACAGTTAATAAGACCTAAATGTTATATAAAGCTTTCTGTCAATAGATCTCAAAGTACACAACAAAGAGATCAGTAGCCTTACCCCCATTTTACAGAGGAGAATTGAGTCACAAATAAGTGAAATGACTTGCCCAGGTCACCCAGTGGCAGAACTGGAAATAGAATCCAGACGGCCTCCATCCTAGTCCAGTTACTACCCATTAGGCCATGCTCACCAGAACAGATTTTCACTCCTGACCTACCAATCCTTCAATCTACCTCATCAGAGCGGCTCTTGGAGAACAAAGAGGATTGAAATGTACCCTGAAAGTCAAGACATTCAGGCTCTGTCAGCAGGGAGCAAATTCCTTTTTTGAGGACCCCTCACTGGAAACATCCTTATATTACCACTGTCCTGTTTAAATCTGTGGAGGTGTGAGCTTGAATGCCACAGATGAGTTCAACTGCTGCTATATGACACAAGCAGAGAGGTGCTTTCTAAATAAGCCAGGGCCTGATCTGTCTCACAAGGTATCACAATATGCTTCATCAACTCCACTCTTTTCAATGCCTTTTAATCTTCCTTTAAAAAATCATTTATGTGACTCAAATTGGAATGTGAATTATCCACTTATCCATCAGGTAAAGTGAAAATCACAGTCTCTGCCCTGTGCAAAAATAAAACCACTGAATATTTACCAGCTAAGAAATCCTTACTGTTCTAGTGTGACATTCCATCTGCCCAGCGTTGAGCTAACTGAGTAGCACTAAGCTGTGGCTTCATTGACAAAACAGCTTTGTTTTTATAGTGGATAACTAATGTGTGTTAGTTACATTGCTGTAAAAACACAGTGGAAGCAAAGCACATGCAGTAAACTAGAACAGGGGTCTCCAAACTTTTTGAGACGAGGGTCATATTAGATTTTTGAAGGGGCTTTGTGGTCCGCTGCCCCGATCTCCGCCCTTTGCTCCTCTGGCCACTGCCACAACCCCGCCTCCCCTTTGCTCCTCCAGCCATGCCATTGCCACGGTCCCCTTCCCCGTTTGCTCCTCTGGCCATGATGCAGAGCCACTCACCCCTGTGCTCATGGGGCTGCCGGCAGCAGCTCGCACAGTGGGGCAGCAGCGACTTCTCCACGTGCTTGCTCAGCTGGGGTTAGGGGGACCAGATGCACTGATTTTGTATGAACAGTCCTGATTTTGGGGGCTTTTTCTTATATATGCTCCTATTATCCCCACCCCCACTGTCTGTCCTGATTTTTTACACTTGCTCTCTGGTCACCCTAGATGTGGGACTGGACAAATCGATGCCGCGGGCTGGATCCGGCCCCCAGGCCATAGTTTGGAGACCCCTGAACTAGATGATGTCAACCAAGGGTGTTGGTTATAGTGCTGATCTATCCACCTAGCCTCGCCACCTTGTGGTAAACACTACAAGTGTCCAGTCTCCACTTACAAAATGTATGAGGCAATATCCTTCATTAGACCAACTTCTGTTGGTGGAAGACACAGACTTTTGAGCTTACACAGAGCTCTTCTCCCCTTAGGATTTTAAAGTGACATAACTATCACACATTTGTTATCTCACTGTAAAACTAACCACTTATTGTCAGAGAGGGCAAAGCCTAAGAACAAATATTCTTAGATTGTAATGACCAGTTGTCAAATGGGTGACAACTGGTCATTACAATAGTCAGGCAGGGAAAGGGTGGAATGGCAGCATCAAGAAACAAGCAACTGTGAATCTGCCAAGAAGAATTTGGGTAGAAGACAAGGAAACAAAATGTGGTGTAAAACAAGACAAAACAATGCAACAAGCTTTTCTAGCTAATCACACTTACACAGATGTCAAATTATCTGTATGACCCACTCTCATTTCAAAATCATGCTACTTTATCTAAATTATCTGTTGTATTTCTAAGGTATCCATCACAATAGTATTTATTTGCCAACATCTGAAGAGTGTAGTAATAGTAATCAACTGTTTCTACTCTTTACTGCTAAATTATTTCCTCTTTGCTTTTTATTATTGGAATTCACAGGTGAGTGAAAGAGTAGTTCTATAAGCAAACAGTAGAGGAATGTAGTACATGCAGGTGCTGTGGAAGCTTCCAGACCCAGCATTTTACCTTCAGGCCTATCTATTGCACTAATGAACCTCCACCCTACACCAAGGCTACTGAAATAGTGTGATCTGATGTATACTAAGGTCTGGAATGAGAAACACATTTGTGTTTATGACTAACCCAAAGACTTGACCTTTGGTTCCTAGAAGTGAAAGGTTCACACACTAAAAATACTGGATCTTTCCTTTCTAATGGGTTTCTAGTCTGAAATCTGGGGGGCAGGGAGAGAGGGATGAAGGGATGGAATCTTTTCTACCCTGGTTATTGGCTATCACTGATTTATTTTAAATTTGGATTGCTAGGTTGGAAACAGAAACATTTCAAAGGCTTTTGAAACATAGCTTCTGTGAATACAAACACATATTAACACAGTTAACTCTCCACTCTCTTGAAGCTAAATGCTAATCTTCAACTATTCTGAATTAATTCTTCCACTGGATTTATTTATTTCTAAGTTTGGCTTTGGTCAACTCAAGAAATAGTCTAATCTTCTCAGTCATTACTGTCTCCTATTTCATCTTTGAGCTCAATAAATAGCCGTATCTCTTAAGAACATAAGAATGGCCATAATAGGTCAGACCAAAGGTCCACCTAGCCCAGTATCCTGTCTTCTGATAGTGGCCAAATGCCAGGTGCTCCAGAGGGAACAGTTCTCTATTGCTGCTCAAGGCTATAGGCAGAAATTCTTCATCACAGACTTCAAGCTCTTAGGCTTGTTAACAATTATTTTAGTATTTTCCCCCTTGATTACTCTGATCAGCTCAACATTTCTACTAGGAGTTGAAGCTTGGAGAAGATCACAGCTATGATGTCTTCAGGTGCAAGTCTCCTTGGTGATCATTTTTTTTTCATTGTTTTCTTTTGAGAGTGATTTTTTTTTATCATCTTAACAGCATAGGTGCACCTTTCCAAAATCAATATTCAATTTAATCTCCTCTCTGCACATCAGGCCACACAATATAAAGAAAATTTGTCTTAAGCTCCTGAAGCCCCCCCCCCCCGCACTCTTTGAATCCATTTTCCCTGTGTTATTTCTTTACCAGCCCTCAACCTCTTATATTAAAATTACTTTTCCCTGATAGTATATTACTTTTCTTATTATGAGGTAAGCAGTCTTTAATAGCAGAGTTGCACTATGTGTTGGTGAGATGAAAATTATATCTATTTGATACACTGGCCCTGCTGCCATATGAGTACCAAAATATACTCAAATCCCAAAGCATTCTTTTCTGAAATAATGGACCTATGAATGATATGGAATAATGTCATAGAAAATCAACATTAATATTATCAGGGAAGACTAATTTGATGTACCAAACTGTTTCTTTGCTACATGGTTGGAGGTAGCGACTGTTACTATAATGAAACTCTCCCTGTGTGATGAATCTTTATTTATAAAACAATAATCACAGATACACATGGAATTTCACAGCTCAGTGATTGTCATCCATCGCGATTTTATGAGATTGAATCACTCAGGATTAAATAAAACATCTGCCCTGAATATGTGGTAGCCGAAGTTGCTGTGATCTTAGACATAGCAGTCAGCCATTCAGCCTCACAAGGATGGAGAAGAGAAATTATTGAGTTCTGAAACAGTGAGCTCTAACCAAGGCAGCTGTCAAAGCTAGAGCATATATATTTTAGAGGTAAGAATTGACCTTCAAAAACTAATTGCATCTGAGTTCACCACTCCACTAACTCCAAACTTGTATCTGTAAAATAAGGTCTGAGATTCCCACCTCCCAGAAAGAGATTTTAAATTGTGTTTTGTATTTATATCTATGAAATGGAGATGAACAATTAAATGAGTATATGGAACCTAAAGAGATTTTTCTTTATAAATCAAAACTCTCTTGCTGTAATCATTTTATAAGATCAGAGTGCACCTTGACTATAGGTCGTTGGCAGCACAACCATGGAATAATTTAACTTAATGTATGTGGTTCTCACCATAGACAATATAACAATATTTTGTGTCACTTTGTTTATGTAAACAATCACAAAACCACAACTTCTCTACAGTACCATCTTGTGACATTAGCTGCAATCCAGAAAATCATTTAGACCCATGTTAACCTTTAAGAGTAAGTAGTCATTGACTTTAATTGGATTATTCTCACACAAAGTTAAGCACCTGATTAAATGCGTGGTGGCATGGAGGCACTGAGAGGTTGTCATTAGATCCAGGCTTCTAGAATCTTCCCAGTAACACTTCTACAACCTTATAAAAGCTGTTTATACTCACATAGCCCAGAGGTAGATAAAGCAGTCTCAAGTCGAATGCTGTTCCACACCTCTTTATTCATGCACACAATAAAAAGTTGTTAATAAAAAAATAGGGGTATAATTAAAACTCTCAAAAAGATTATGTCATAAATGAATTATTTTACTTCCAGTAAATTTAATCCAGATTCTGCAATCAAAGAGAAAATCTCCAGTCACCACAGTCCTCTTCACACACCTGAGAATTGAGTTAAACCAATAAAATTTTCTCTGTCTCTAGCTGAAATGCTCTAATCTTTTCCTGGCTAGCTCCATGGGAAAAAAGTGCCTCACCTAGATTAAACTTTAAGACCAAAACTGTGCTAAAAAAAATATTATTTTCTCAGAAGAAAAAAACAGTACTTGGGGAAGGGAAAAAAACAACTCCAGAGAATGTTTTCCCCAAATGAAGTTTTTTTTATTGCAAGTACAGGCAGGGCCTAAATGCTCACAGGTAGACTGTGTATTCCTGCTTCACCACTACAAATGGGCCCAACAAAATAACTTTTCTATGCAACTCAACTGCTCTTTCAGTTCTTTTAGCTCTTAGGTAGCAACTCTACCTCAATTCAACCAAATTATACCGTTGGAATGTTTATTTATTAAAATGTACAAATGTTTGAGTCAAGATGTATGAAGAGTTCATGGACAATAAGTAGAGTTTTTAAAATCTGAGTATCACCCCACCCCATATACAGCTAGCTGAAACAGTAAAACAGGTTCAATCATAGCAACAACATACAAAATCATGAAGGTGTGAAAGTACCATTGCTCAATGCTGCAGCAATGATGCCTTGTGAAGGTTAATGGTGATCTGCATTTCACACCAACTGACTTAAAAGAGATAGAAGAATCATACTGGAATGAGCAGGGGAGAATATGGGCAGAGAAAGCCTCTGAAAAACGGCTTCTTTCCTCACTGGACCAACTCAACAAAAACTTGCACAGAATATAGATTCCCATAAAGAACACCTCCCCAGGCTGAGGCATTTAAGTTCCTGCACTATAAAGATCATCCCAAGTACACAGATATTATATTAGTGTGTTCTATGTATAGGCAGCTTTCTAACCATCAATAAAGAGAAAAGAATCCTTCACCCTAATTTGGAACACAGTGGATCCCAGAACAACTCTTCACCCTGCAAAACATATGTTATCCATGATTCTTGTTCTTCTCTTATGAGTTGCTTTGTCCATATCTTGGTACATGGTCTTTCTCACTTTTGTGACCACCAACACAAATCTTATCCCATTGCCTGGGAGATTAGCCCAGTAGAGCTATTCTTACTCCACTGACAAAATGGCTTGGCATATGACTATCCTGGCATCCAACCTCTTTCTGAGAACTACCTACCTGTCAACACTGATAGTGAAACCACAGAAAAGAATGAAATGTTTTCTCTAAAAGGACTTTTATTGGTTGAATTTCAAAGTTTTAAAGAAATTAAATCTTTTAACTAAAGTAAATAACTAACTTCTGAAATGACATGACCTTTATTTCATATACAGTGTGACAGTTTCCTCCCCTTGATATGTGATTCTCGTTACATTATTTTTTTCTCTTTAAAATAATTCAGAAATATAAAATGTTGATACTCTGATAAAGCCTAGCAGTCAGTTCTAACTTGTGACTAAGCATTTGAATGATTTGTCTCAAAGCTCCACTAAATCTGATTTTAACTCATGATCCCTAAAACAAAAACAAACAAAAAATGCTCCCCCGCAAAAAAAACCCAGAAAACAAAATATCATTCCATTTTTCTCAGGAGTCAAGATCAAAAAGTTAAAGATCCCAAGGCATCCTCAGGTGAGACTCCACTGAATTCATTGGTGTTTCAAGGGGGAAGAATTTGTCCCAAGATCATCAAAAAACCTAGATACGGACAAATCAAAATGAAGTGTATTCTTTACAACTATTCAGGTTATAACATCTAGTGAGTTTGCTCCTGGACATTCACATAGGGGATTCAGTTCTTATCCTATGCAGCAACAAAAACATTTGACTTAATCTAAGACTATATACACATAGTATACAATCACACATTCCTAAGCCTCATAGCACAATATACGCTGTTTAGCTCAAAATCAAACATAGCAGTCTTAATAGTACTTACAAACTCTATGATTGGAAACCACATAATATGCTAATCTATGCATCTGACTATATGCATGTTTATATAGGGAGCACAAGAATTAACCAGTGCATGCTTAACATTGGGTTAACTATAACTTCATTTTAGATTCCCTTTCCCATTCCCTTATACAGGTACTCAAGGGAAGGATTCGTCAGCGCTTTAACGTGACTTGTGTGGTCCTGGTGCTCTAAAAAAAACACCTCCACAAGGGGCGTAGTGAACAGCATGGGGAACATGGCTCCCCGCAGTGGTGTACTGTCTACACTAACACTTTACAGTGCTGAAACTTGCTGTGCTGTAAACTACCAGTGTAGACAAGCCCTAAAAATAGCTGCCTGAGAAAGAGAGGGACACAAATGAATTTCAGAAGATAGGAATGCAAAATTTTCTAGTTCCTTCTCTGTTATATTAACTTATTTTACTCTCCTTTTATAAATACTATCCCTTGTGATAAATATCTTGCTGGATACAGCTAGTTCTCCCTCCCACTAAGTCATTTTACCAGCTTATATAGATTATAATTTCTAAACATTAATATGTTGATGTATGCATCAATTATCCCTATGTATGCACAATGTAATATGCTAATTTATGTGCTATATTTATACATCCATTTAGAACACTGAAAGGGCAGGATTAATTTTCACTGTCTTCACAATGTCAAATTCTGCCTCAGCAAAAAGTTAAGATAGAGGTTAGATAAACAATAGTAAGTATAATTTGGGTAACAAATATGTAAATACAATAGAATCTTGATTTTATGAAAACTAATCTTATTAATGACTAATTATACAAACCATTTTTCAAAACCAACAAAAAAATAAAAAATAAAATAAAACCAACCCCACAACAAAAGTGATGTTGAGGAAGAACAAGTCAACAATCTTTCACATTCTGATGCCTGCAATGAACAGGAAATCAGTTTGTGCTGCTCTCAAGGACAAAAAGAAAATGAGGCAAGGCACAATAATGCAACACATGCACCATACCTACTGTAACTTTGAGATGTTCAGTTGTATTAACTTTTTTATTTTATCAGCCTCTCAGTCCCCAATTAGTTCATAAAAGAGGGGTTTTCCTGTAGTGGTATAACTCTGTATGGCACTTTACAGAATTTTTTTTGAAGACAGGATCCCCACTCCAAAGATCTGACAAACATAGTACATAAAGGTAACATAAAAAGGAAGGGGGTCAAGATATCAGAGGTGAGAAATGGAGCTGTGTGAAGTGTTTCAACAAATAGTTTATCCACCAAAAAATGCAGTTTCTGATCAACCAAAATTTGACATATTTTTTTTAGATGAAACATTTTCATGCTAGATTCATAACGGGTTTAGGTGCCCTTCACAAAATATTGATAGTAGAAGTAGTGGCTTCCCTACTCCAATGTGTTATTCTCAATCGCCGAGTG
This sequence comes from Dermatemys mawii, assembly GCA_007922305.1. NCBI lineage: Eukaryota > Metazoa > Chordata > Testudines > Dermatemydidae > Dermatemys > Dermatemys mawii. The sequence goes on from ML677354.1 coordinate 8,962,385, forward strand.
GGAATAGCACTTAGGCCAGAGAGAAAAAGTGAGAATGACTTCTTGAAGCTGGTGGGGAGAGCAGGCATTTGGGAACTGGAAGAACCAAGTGCAAGTCTTTGCTGATATGATTATTTAATTATTTATACACAGTGGAACAACTTCAACGGGAGACACTGAGATAGGCTTTTCCCACACTGCTCTATAGTCGTGTGGTTAGGATGTTGACCTGGGAAGAGGAACACTTGTGTTCAAGTTCCTGTTACAGACGAGGGATTTGAACCTGTAATCCCCACATTCCAGGTAAATGCCCTAATTACTGGGCTATTCGGGATAAAGGAGGCCCTCCCACATGCTCCTCCAGTTGTTTTGTGCAGTCCTTCATTTCCTTTGTTATTATCTTTAAAGGGGTTAAAAATGAGCAGAAGCAGAAGCTTTCGTTCAACCCAAATCAAAATTTCTGTTGACTTTTTTGATTGTTGTCAATTTTTTTTTAAAAAAAGAATCAGTGTCAGTTCAACTCAACCCAAAACTTTTTATTTTATTTTTCAAAACTGCCAGTCAACCAAAAATTCAATTATTTCCACAGCTCTATGGATAGCTAAAACAATGAATAATGTGAGACATACAGTAAACAAGATCTGATATTTTTAAGTAGAGACTGAGCTGGAGTCAAAGGGGAAACCACAGCACAGGGGTGGAGGTCAATAGCGGAAATTAAGTGGCATATAGAGGGAGGAAGTACAATTTGTAGGCTAACAAACAAGGAGGCAACTAGACCAAACAGTATATATCATGGAAGCAAACTTGGATCTACTGTGTAGGTAGGTTAAGGAACGGTAAGTAATACATAATACTAACAAACAAAAGGAGTTTGCATTGCTTTGAACCCATCAGAGAGAAGAGGAGTTTTAACTAAAATATATAAAATCTTGAAAGTATCACCCAGCGTGAACCTCTGCTACACAACATATATAATTGGGCAAAGACTTAAGTGGGAACTAAAGAAGAAAGAAATTAGAAGCAGAAGGCAGGAAACTGCCTTTTTTTTAATTTAAGAGAATCATCTGTGCATAGAATGACCTGAGAGGGATGAGGTTAAAGGAAAGCACACTGAGATCATTAAAAGCAATTTTCTAACTGGCATTTTAGGGGAAAGAAGAATGAAAAGGGGGATTATGATGGATTGAATGGCATGAAGATATTCACAAAGGAAAAATCCTCACTTTAGGAATATGGGTTAAACAGCAGAATGGCCACATTTATAAAAATGGTTCTGTGGCTTTATAAATTTAATTTCTACACTGAACACATATTCCTGTTGCTCCCAAGGGTTTTCATTCAGCCCTACATGGACAATCTGCATCAGATGCGGTGCAGCAGGTAGAACTGCAGTCACCCTCTATTAATGTAAGAGAATCTTAACTGTAGCTGAGATCTCACAGAAAACTCACTGGAGTGGGTTGCTCTTTAGTACTCTCTTGCATTTCATACTACATCAGTCACATCTATTTTCTAGGCCACACCAAACAGCTCTGCATTCCAGAATGCAGTGTGGGATTCAGATGGAAAGTGCCCTTGTGAATCTGTGGCCAGAAATGCAGCTATTGTTGCTATCAGTAGGAACTATTTGGGCATAAGTGTGCATGCAGTGAATGTGAGGAATAATATTATCTGCGGAAACAGGTAAGAGTGAGAAAAGGAGAGAGGGAAGGGTGAAAGGGAGTTCAAGGACTGTATCTGTGTCCAGGCATGCAGGACTCACAAAGTGGGAAGAAAAGGACAATCTAGTTCTAACTATTAGTGCCCCAAAGGAGAATCTCCCTCATCTCTTGTAAAAGAGAGAACAAATTGCAGAACAAAATAACAACTCCTATCTTCTCATCAGAAATATTGTGAAAGAAATATGGGGGAACCCAGACATTTCCTTCACAATAGACAGAGTAGAATATCGCTCTTCAAGGAGAATAAGGAGAAAAGCCAGTCTGCTAGTAAAGAAAGATTTTTTTTTTTATCTAACCAACGTAGACATTGCTCGAAACTCATCTGTATGAAAATCTGGTCTCTGATAGCGCTTCCAAGCAAGGTCATTGATGTCTTCAGTGATCAGTTGGGTATGTACAGATAAAATAACAGGATCAGTTATTATAAAACAATTAAAATGCTCATACCTTACTCCCTAAAATAAGTAAATACAAAATATTTGATGTCAACTGACAGTTTGAGACACCGTTGTACCCATTGTGTGACACAGGTCCCCTGCCCCATATAGGTGCTAAAGCTGCTGAGAGAGACACCAAGGACAAAATCATGCCTTCTCTATAGTGGTGGAAGGGGGCACAGGACACCTCTTTCCAGTCCCACCCTACAGGCACCAGTAAAACAGGATTCAAGAGAGCACTAGGTAGAGGACACAGACTAATGCACTACAGCCTCAAGAGGGTGTGGATTTCAAGCCAAGCATGGCCTACAAAACATGATATCCCTGTACAACTGCAGCGTAGCAGCAGGTGCCGAAAAGGACTCACTCTTCTTTTTGGAGCAGTAATAGGGAGCAATATCCCAAGCCAATTAATGACTTCAATGGGTTTTGCATTGGGCGTAAAACACACTGCACAATCTGTTCTCTGCCTCTATGAGTCATCTTGCCTGCAACTGTCTGGATAGCAAAGGGACCCTCCATACTGCCACTATTGTAAGGGCAGGACCTTGCTCTACATAATAAAAAAGAGAATACTAGATTAACATTGAGGAGAGAACTGTATAATACTCCTTCCCCCTTCCTTCAAATAATGAGACTATTCAAGCTAAAGTACACAACCCTACAATGCAAGCTCATCATTCCAAGGTTAATTGAAATGTGAGCAGAATACAATACACTGAGCACAGTATCCTTTTGTAAGATTATTTATTTTTCACGACAATAGAAATGACAAATTTTTAGTTCCTTTATTCGTTTAAGGAACACAACAGGACATTTCAAGAACAGGTCATCATTTTCCATTGACTTATTTACTCAACTTTTTTTTAATTCAGTTGAGTACAGTTGGGGAATTTTTATTCACCATGACATATTTACTGAGCTCAGTACACAAGACAGTGAAGAAGATGCTATGGCTGAAATAAACTAACCTCTTGTACTACTTGGGCATTCTTGGTTTAATCATCATGTATAACAAATACATAAATATACACATGCTATACATACACATTCAAGCACAAACTGCTGAAAGACAAGCTTATTGAATAGATTCCTCTGAGTATTTTCACATACCTCAAAGAGATTGATTCTATCATCAGTCAGAGTAAATCAATATTTATGTCAGCCAAGAAATCTGAGTAATGTTAGAATTTATTGAATAGGCAACTGAATCTTAGATACAAAATTAAATAAAAGTAATACAAGACAGGTAATAAATACAGCAGGTACAATAGAAACCACTTCAAAGAAAGATCTATTTCCTTGTGGCTCCTTCAAACTACAAGACAGATCTCTAAAAAGTACAGCAACATTTAATGCTCTGTAATTACCAGTCATAATCCTTTATCATGATTTATTTTTTCTCTCAATATTTATGTAATTTTTAAAAGAACATTAGGGTCATCATCCTGCAATTGTGCCCAAAAACAGTCCTCTGAAGTCAAGGGATCTCCATGCAACAGAGGTTTAATTACTTTACACTGTTCCACTTATTAACTTTAGGGTATAACTAATAGTATTTAGGTGCCTAAAGATTCTTATTTATTCCTAGTGGGATTTTTGAAAGCACCTATGCACCTTCCATATGTTTTAATGGGAGTTAGGCACCTAGATACATTTGCAAATTCTCCTAGATGCCCACTCTGCATCTTTTGATATCAAATACCTTTTTATCTCAATTTGAGATGGAGAAAAAAATAAATCTCAAAAAATTTCACAGGATGGGGAAACTATTTCCTGCTGAGCTCCAGTTCCAATATAATATCTGCCTGTTCTAATGCAAACAAGTTGAAAAACACTGAGGTGATCAACTACAAGAATAAAGGGGAGAGAGGTAGGGAAAAGTAATCATGTGGCTGAGCAGGATCTTGCTAAAAACACCATGGGAAGGGGGAGACTTAAGAAGCTTTTATAAATGGGGGAAAGAGAAACTGAGATGGATTTTAAGGAAAAGAGGGACAAGTAAACCTTATTTCTAGGTGTTCACAATTTCTCTTCTTAATTAGCATTTTATTCCAGTATCTTCCTTGTTGCTAAATTTTAGCTCCTAGTACTTCCTTCAGTTGTTTCTTAAACACTGACAATTTATAAAGTTTAACCCATTTCCTCTCGTTTCCAAAGAAGATTGTAATATATCACTATTTCATTTACCATTTCCTGAGGAAATCAGAGCTAGATCCAGTCTGGCCTTGCTGTTTTCTCAACCTTTCCTCTATAAATCTTTTTATCATTTCTTGATTTTCTAGCAAAATGTCTCCTCCTCTGAGCAAACATATGTTGATTTATGGACAAAGTACTGTAAGCATTTAATTATGTTTTTATGCAATGTCTCAGTACACCCTTCAAGGTTTGCCATTGACATCTTAGTCCTTATGTAGTTTAAGCTTTTTTTTTTTTTTCAATTTATCACAGCCACTAGTACATTCTTTGTTTAATTTTCAAATACCTTTCTTAGCCTTCAATGCTTTATGCACCTGCTTGGTCATCCATACTGGTCCTTTTCACACTCCCAGTAGATACATGCATACCCTTGAATATACACTAATCAATCATCCAACAGTTCTTCCTATTTTAAGTTATTTGTTTCTCTGTTTAATACTGTCTCATGGAGTGCCATGGCTTGTCAGACTCCCTCCTACTCCACCGCTTCCTCCACACACACCACCCCCGCCCCCGCTCGCCGCTAAGCCATTTCCCATCAACAGTTCCTGTATTCCACACTTGACTTTTCAGCACCTCCCGCTGTTCCGGATGTCATTTCTTTAGATACTGTAGCTTTGCTAACAAACACAGTTTACTCAAGACTGTCAACTCACTGCTATCGCAGACCAGTACAATGCAAAGATAGAGGCTCAAGAAATGATACAGTTGTGAGATTCATTACAAAGTTAGATGAGCTCTTTGTCATTTAAGTAGAGAGGAGAGACTGACATTAAAATATAGTTCATTAATAGTGAATTTGAGTCTTGCCATTCACAGGACCAAAACATCTGTAGATGATCTAATTTGTGCTGGAGTGCCTTAGAAAATATTTGATCTTCTAACTAAACACTGGGGATTTGGCAAGTAAAAGGCTGCAGCTTTTCTACTGCTATATATTTGGAGAGAATTTATTGCTTTGAATTCCACAGTACCATCAACCAAGAGACACACAGAGTGAGTTCCTGTCCCTGTTAATATGTTATTATTCCTAAAAGCAACACATTCCAGAAAATGCTGCAAATTGTTTGTTTGCTTTGACAAATATTGACAACTAGTCCAGGCAAATAAGCCCCTGTATCCTTTTCCCAGATTTATCATTTCTGTCTAGATAAGGAAGCAAAAAAATAAAGTCAGGGAAGAGAAACACAGGAAATGTGCAAGAGAATCCTACAGATAGGTATGTCATGGAACTGTCTTTTCCTGTCCTTGCATCTCAAAAATACTGAGCGATCTAGTCTAAATATCATTTTATTTTTCTCCTATATTTTGAAAGGCTGATGTTATTTACATGGTGTTCCATATCATCCTTGACCTTCACATTTTATATTCCTATGTAGCATCTCCGTGAAGCATAAAGTGGCAGCTCCTGGATAAAGTTAAGCAAACATTTTAAACACTTTTCTGAAGAGCTGGCAAGCAAACTCAAAGAACCTTTACCGCATGGCAGCCAAGTTCTCAATGTGCTTGTGCACCAGTCAATGACCCTTACCCATTAAGGAAAATAATTAAGCATATATTTGTGCAACGTATAAGTACATTAGCAAGAAAAAACATTTCCAAGGAAAGCAATGATACCAGGTGGTATGTTGTGAGAATTATGCTGAAAATCAGTGCTATAATCCCCCAACAGCACAGGCATGTACAATACCTGTGCAATTCTGTGCTTATTTTACACACACCATTACTATTATGCATGAATGTAGCTGAAACCACTGTGATGGAGTCAGACCAGAAGGATATAGGAGAGTGCTGGAAGGCAGGTATATTAGTCTCAGGATGTGCAGGTCCTTGTTCCCTGGATAGCCAAACAAAGGCTACTCCAGGCCAATCAAGACACCTGGGGCCAATTAAGAACCTTCTAGAAAGGAGTAGAAACAGCTAGCCTAATTGAGACACCTGAAGCCAATCAGAGACTGGCTGAAACCAGATAAAAACCTCCCAGTTAGTCAGGTGGGTGTGGGTGTCAGGAGCTGTGGAAGGAAGTTATGCTGTTGGTG
>ML677354.1:8968772-9182032 GCA_007922305.1 Dermatemys mawii
GAGTTTCTGAGGCCCCTAAATCTGCCAGGAAGCGCAGGACCCACAAGTACAGACTTGGAGCTTTGTCACACCACTTATACAAGCTGCACATAGATAATGATCAAGGACTGAGACTATATCCAGGGACAATACCCAACTTTCAAAATTAACAGTGCCATCTTAAAGCTGGATATTTTAAGGCCTAATTTTCATAAAACAAGGGCTATTATCTATAGTGCAGCTACTTTTATACATACATTTACTTTTGTAAATACATACAAAACTGGAGCTATTCTGTGCATATCTACCTCAATCCTGTAGGCAGCCATCCCTGAATTTCACATGCACCTGAAGTAAAGGCACATGCAAAAGTAGGCCTCTTTTTAAACATCAGACCCTTAACCTGGCAGCATCCGTTAGAAATGTTGTAAGTTCACATTCAGTCATCATTTTCATTGTGATCCCTTATGTATAGGATTTTATAAAAAAAAATCTTATGGAAAATGTGCTCTAGGCTAAGCGTGGTGCTCAGGAGCTCAGCCCAGAGCAGTTTTTAAAATTTTAAAATGACAAAAATAAAGCAAACCACCTCCACTTGTTTTTTTTTTTAAAAAATGTGTATTGAGAAAGATTTAACATAGTTTATAAATCATTAATGTACAAGTCTCAGAAATACGTCAAATATTGATGCATCAATTTTTGTTCAGAGACACTGTACACAGGCCAGAACAGAAAGCAGGTTACTAGCCTGGGATGCTCATAATGTTCCTGTCAAATAAGATTTTTTTTAACTATTAAACATTTTAGGTAATTAAATAATGAATTATTTCATCTTAAACAAAATCTGATACCAAAAGAGTTGTTTGCCTTTAATATCAGTCCCATTTGTACTTTACTTTAACATGCTCTACCTCAGCATCCTACCTAACTTACATGCAGTCTTACATTCTACCACTAAATTCAACTCAAGGAATAAGGTTCCTCTCAATGTAAAAAAAAAAAACCCAAAAAAACCCCAGTTTTTTAAAAAATCTCATTCTGAAGAGAGTCAGAGAAATTGAAGCAATTGCTATATACTCTACATGCCAAGTCAATTATTTTTAAACAACATTTATTTCATATTAATCTTTGAGCTCTGCCTCTTTTCAAATGTGCCAATATGCAAGTTTTTGAGTCTTGCTGTAATCTCAGTAAGACAAATCACTTCACATTAGTAATATAGGATCAGTTTCTCTCTTTAAATGCAGAAACATATATCTGACCAAAATAAGTTAATTGGACAGTTAACTTCAGTAGATTTGCCCTGGTGTAACTGAAATCAGAATGTGTCCCTTTGAACCATACATTTATCATGAAGTTAATTCCAGTACATTTCTGAATGTGTAAATATGTCTTTTCCTCGTTTGAGAACACTTGATTCTATATCACTGGACAAAGGAAGAAGTTAAATTGTTCAATATCTCTTCTTAACCTTTCAGACAATATGACTCCCTATTGATTTTCTTGCTGATGTTCTGATGGGGTACAACAAAACCAAACACAAGTATTTTATGCTTTACTAAAGAAAGTAAACACTCATACACTGAAAGTACAGAATAAGACCTTGGAAGAAGAGTAGCAAAGAAATGTAAAGAATCACCACAATCACTGGTTTTATTGTCAGCAAAAGTACTGGGTCAAATTCTCAGCTGAAATCAACTGGAGCTATGCAGATTTACACCAGGTGCAGATTTAACCAATTCTGTGTAAATGTTAGTGATTGTCTTATGAAAAATAAGAAATCTGATTTTAGCATTATTAAATGTTCCCTACTCAAGTTTAAAGTGGTTAACCTCTGGAATTTGTCTATAACCACAGTGAAGGGCCAAATTGTGCCCTGATCTTACATGGGGGTTTGAGATGGGAAGGAGGTACAAGGAGGTTTCCTTTTCCACTTGCACAATTTGCAGAAAGGTTAGGCACAGAGTCATCCCCTACACTCAGTTGCTTAATCCTAGGGCCTCTGGAGCTACAAGTGAGCCCAAAAGAAGTGAGACATTGGGGTGGAAAAAGGTCCCTTTGCACGTTGAACCTCAAAATGGAACTGGCATCCAAAATGGAGAAAGCCTGGAACAGGTACTGGATGTGCTTGCTTTCTCTGAATGCTAGGGAGCTCAGAGTGGAATTCTGTCCTAAAGGCAATGTGGTCCTGAATTAATTCTCCTTTTGGTTTAGGTTAAATTTACACAATCATCCCATTTTAAAATAACCAATATTTAGTAACATTCTGATTACAGCAATAGAAGCATGACCATATGTATGACAGACTTGATTCAAAACCCATTTAAATCACTGTGACTCATGTAGTGAGTTCAGTGTGCTTTGGATCAGGCCCTACATGTAATGTGTAGCTCTGAAAATATTATTTATTATACTGCTCTCATGCCTTGTTTGATTTTAATATTTCTTTCTTCCTTGACTTTTCTAGTGGCTGAAAGAACTGCACATTAAGAAAAAAATAACCTTGAGATATTACAGCCATATGCACACAGAAAATCTCCCTTTGAATGAATGCAGAGGAAATTGGAAGAATGATATGCTTTTATTAACTATAATTCGTTTTTAAGTTTTCAAAATAAGTTTAGAAACTTATTTTGAAAACTTGAAATAGTATGGGCTATTGTTTACAAACTGACCATCAGTACAATTACTGAGAGCACTAAGCCATCTTCAGAATTATTTATTTGTATTACACTAGTGTGAAGAGGCTGTCTCAGACAAGATCAGGGACCTTTTAGGTTAAGCAGTGTACAAACACCTAATGAGAGGGAGCTCCTGTACTGTAGAGCTTATAACAAGGGTGGGCAAACCTTTTAGCCCATGGGCCACATTGGGGTTGCAAAATTGTATGGAAGGCTGGGTAGGAAAGGTTGTGCCTCCCCAAACAGCCTGGCCCTGCCCCTATCCAACCCCGACCCACTTCCTGCCCCATGACTGCCCCCCTCAAAACTCCCAGTCAATCCAAAGTCCCCCGCTCCTTGTCCTTCGACCTCCCCCTTCAGTGACACCCCCCATCCCTAACCCCCCGCCCAGGACTCCACCCCTCTGCTCCTTGTCCCCTGACCACCCCCTCCCAAGACCCTCCATGCTAACTGACCCCCCCAGGACTCCTTCTCCTGCCCCCTGACTGCCCTGCCCCATCCACACCCCAGCTCCCTGACAGACCTCCGAGACTCCCATGCCTATCTAACCTCCCCCATTCCCTAACCCTTGACTGCCCCCCACAAACCTCCATCCTATCCAACTGCCCCCTGCTCCCTGCCCCTTATCCAACAGCCCTCACTCCCTCTCCTCGCCCCCTTACCATGCTGCGCAGAGCAGCGTGTCTATTGGCCACGTGGCCGGCTGGCGCTAGATACACTGCCCTGTGGGAGCTCACAGCCCTGCCCCCTTACCAAGCTGCTCAGAGCAGCAGGAGTTTAGGCCCCACCAGAACCAGCCACGTCGCTGCATCGCTGCCCAGCAGTAGTGACGGACCAGAGTGCTGCCCTTGTGGCGGCATGGCTCTGGGGAAAAGGGCAAGGAATGGGCTGGGGGCTAGCCTCCCTGGCGGGGAGCTCAGGAGCTGGACAGGATGGTCCCGTGGGCTGGATGTGGCCCATGGGCTATAGTTTGTCCACCCCTGGCTTGCGAGCTATACAGACAATATGTGTCAAACAGTAGGACAAAGGAAGTACTTTGCCCCCTATTACAGATGGGGGGAACTGAAGCAATAAGACCCTAAGCCTTGGTCTATACTACAGGGATGGGGATCGACCTAACATATGCAATTTCAGCTATGTGAATAGTGTAGCTGAAGACGACATATTCAGGTTGACTTACCTCAACGTCTTCACAGTGCTGAGTCACTCCCCCATCGACTCTGCCTGTGCCTTTTGGCACAGTGGAGTTCCAGAGTCGATGGGAGAGCACTCAGGGATCAATTTATTGCATCTAGATGAAACATGATAAATCAGTCCCCGAAAGATCAATCTCTACCTGCCAGTCGAGTAAGTAGTGTAGACCTGGCCTTAGTAACAGACATAAGTGCCAGAGCTGGGAATTGAAACCATAACTATAGTCCCAGTCCAGTGCCTTTTAGTCACTTTCAGTGTAACGTTGTTACCACTGCTATTTTAAATGATCAATGAGATTAGTAAAACAAATACAAACTGGGTTGGACCGCAAGAGCAGCAAAAACTTACCCTTGGGATAAAATGCCTTTTTCAATGATCCTTATTGCCTAAAGTCTTGGTGAACATTTTAACTATTTTAATGTACATGCAAAATTTTGCAGCTGTTGCCTCCAAATCCCATCAATATTTGTATATTATTTTCATGAGTTGCGGATAATAACTTGTCCTAAAGGACAAGCTGTGTCTTCAGAATCGAATATGTGGTTCCCGTTGACTTGGCAGTCACCAGTGAAAGTACATTATTTTCTTCCGCTGCTTTGTCTTTCTATTTCTAGCATGGAAAGTTGGAATTTTTTGTTTGTTTGTTTTTCATACTTTTCAAATAAGTCCTATATGGTGTTTGGTGCCCCAGCAAGCAGTTCAGATGCTTTGAAATCTACTAGAGTCCAGTGTGAATGTAGATTGAAGGATAAGTCAAAAACCAACGGGCTGTGATTTATAGGATTTGTATTGGTTTTACAGGCCTTGTTAAAACCATGAGATTACATTGTTTATCAATGCACAGGTATGGACAAACAAGTTTACCAATAACTGTAAATGAATCATTAGTCTGGATCACCTCTTAACTCTTGGGAGATTGCTATATATATATATATATAGCTAATATATGCACCTTCTCCTAAGCACATGCCAGTAGTTTAAGTGGTAAAAAATGACTCACATGCCCCGTGGCTAAGTTTAAAAACATTCTTCATTTTAAAGGTTTCCAGCTTCCCTCTCATGTTTTGAATAATACCGTATTTCCCTTATTACTAGGGACATTTAAATCAAAACAAACATATTTGTGTGCACCTGAATATGATTTTTGTTACCCATCATGTAAGCAGAATGTCACCAGGGGGTCATTAATGAAATTCAGTTCCTCCCAGGATGAGGTCCAAAGGCAGGATTATTATAGCATAAAGAAACAGCCATTTGGTTTGGGTTTTTTTTAAATGAATTAGAGCTGCTCTGAAAACAGAAGGAGTGGCAAACATTTACACTTTCTTCCCCAATGTTTTTAAATCAAATTTTGTATTGATGGAAATTTTCCAATCAGCTCTGTGAAGAGACTATTGTCTTGTACACCCTACCACTTATATCAGTGTAATTTGTCGCTCAGAGGTGTGAATAAGCCACCTCCAACGATGTAAATTTCACCGACCTAAGCACTGATGTGGACGGTGCTGTGTTGTCGGGAGAGCTTCTCCTGCCAACAGAGCTATTGCCTCTTGTGGAGGTGGTTTATTATGTGGACAGAAGAGCTCTCTCTCGTCAGCATAGAGCATCTTCACCAGACGTGCTACAGTGGTGCAGCTTCACCAATGCAGCTATACCAATGCACCAAAACTTCTGTGGGGGGGCTGTGTCAACTGATTGAAGATTGCAGGATTCAGGCTGTCGGGCTACAAAACTGCAGCAGAGATGTTCAGACTCCGACTGGAACTCGGGCTCTGGGACCCAGAATCAGTTGACATGGGCCAGTCATAGGTGTTTTATTCCAGTGTAGACGTACTCCTAGTGGACCAAATCCTGAAGTCCTTAAAAACAATGAGAGATTTGCCTGGAATAAAGATTTATTGAAGACTACTAAGGACTTCAGTATTAAACCCAATTGTATTTAGCATCAAATTGACTTGGCAAGTTGGTATCCATTCTCTAGGTAAGGAACCAGAGCCATGGGACAGTCTGTTTTCAGAGCAAAGACCCAAGTTGAGGAAGGCATCAGGGAAAATGAGATGAAGACATGGAAGGTTTCAGAAGAAGATGATAGAAATCTTTGTGGAGAAGAAAGGTTGGGTTTAAATTACAGAAGAAAAGGGGCTCAATTTAAACTACTCTCAGTTCCTAAATTCCACAGATTTCAATGGAAGATAGGAACCTTATTACCTTTGTCACTCTTGCCTAAATCCCTAAAAAAAAAAAAAAAAAAAAAAAAAAAAAAGAGTTTGAGAGAGGCATAAATCTCAAACTTTTTTATCCCTAGGGGACAGAATGTCACAAAACCCAGCTATTTCCTTTTGAGGGGCCAGAGAAACACAAAATCAAGCCTCTGATCACAGGGAAGAGAAACTAACACAAGAGAAGTGTAAATCTCCAGGAAGAAAATTCCTCCACTCCTCTTTGGGAAAAGAAACATGTCTGGGATGGAGTCACTTATTTCCTCCTAGCACATCTGCCATATCTCATCTGTAACTTCCTGCAACCTCCAACTGTATTATATATTTGTGTTTTAGAAACCTTCATATAGCTTTCCTGGGCCATTGTAGACTCCGGTGCCACTTTTTCCCTAATGCTTTGCTGCAACATTGCACCAAATCAGAATTATGTTTCAGTGACTACAGCCATAGAAGAGAGTTTATTATAAAACTACGTATGATCTAATAAACAATACAGGAATATCTTAGACACCATTTACTAAAAGAAGCTACAAACAGTACTGTCTTGTAAAAAAAAATTAATTGTAGAACTGTCTTCTTGTGCTGCAATGTTGACAAATATTCTTTCTGTGGCTAGTCTGCTCTGAGTGCTTTTCTGCTCTCATTAGATAAAAGGCAAACAGAGAAAAAAGCCAACATTGCCTTAGTTAGTATAAGAATCTGGATTTGCAGCAAGGGAACCTAGCAATTATTTGGTTTTCTGGGAAGGATTTTTTTTTTTTGACATGTTGCATGCAGTGCGCTTTTCTGATACTTGCAGATTTCCCCAGCATGCCATCAATTTTCAATATCCCAAAGGCAAAGGAGGGATTTTGCAATGAGGGATTCTTAAATGAGCAGAACACCCTCTATATGCAGACTAATTTCAGACATTTTGACAACTGTACACGAGGTCACATCTGAATTTCATTCTAGGTACCTATAATCTTCCTAACTTTAAGATATTTGCATGAAAAGCTGCCTTAAGAATGAACTCATTCCTAAGGTTCTGCATTTAAACTAGTAACAGTTTTCTAGATCCACATGGAATCTGAAGAGGAGCACAATGCTGTTTTGTAATATTTTGACCTTTTGTAATGTTCTTGGAAAGGAATTTGATTTGCTTGCCATTCCTACTCACCCTTGTTTGCAGCTTCAGTAACCTGGGAGAGAGGTGAAATGGACAGACGATAAAAGAGTATAATATTGAAAAGTCAAAAAAGGAGGTATTACAATGCAGAAGCTCCAGTCTCATGACAATGATTGCAGCAGAAATTAGGGACTAACAGCATGAATGTTTGCTTATGATATATGATAACATACACAAACGAAATAATACAGACCACTGTAGGAATGCACTGAAAGGGCTTGTTATTAGTGCAGTACTTCCAAGCACGATTCATGTAATCAGACCTTGGGTTGGCAAAAAGGGTGTTTCTGTTGTGTCAAATCACTTGAGAGAAAGTATACTTTCACTAACATAGCTTTTAGGACAAAGCACAACCTGGTGTAAATCAGCATAACTCCACTGAAGTAAATGGAGTTTATATCAATTTACAGTAGGTGATGATTTGGAACTCAAGGCAACATAGAAAGTATTAAATATAATTTAACATCCTTTCAGGATCTTCATTTTAGACAAAAGGACCATGTACCACTAGATGTCACTATAAACAGAACATTTTCCATTGCACTTATATTGCATTTCCTGATCTTGTTTTAGGGAGATGTTCCAAGCAATACTGATTGAATCTAGCACTTTGTCTGTTTACTCAAAGGCTATTAATTGCACATTTCTGCTACTGACTATAGACTCACTATCTGCATCCAAAACTACAAATAGTAACAATGTTAAAGATTTGCAGCATGGGGATTCTAAAAGCTGTCATTATTTTATTAATTACCCACCAGTGTTATGCATAGCCAGTTTATTATTATTTCTTAAGAAAGCATTATAAGTATCTGTCTCATTAGAGAGCAGAAGTAGCAGACAGATTAATGCACATATGCTACAACATTAATTAGAGAATCAGATTTTGCACAAGATTGATAATTTGATGGTGACAATTGTAGTTGCAATTAATTGGTCTCTTTTGGAAGGCTTGTGATGAGATGTAGTAAAGAAAAAGCACAAGGATGCGGAGACCCAGCTTTAGGTGGATGGAAGGCAGGAATCATCTTCAGTGTAAGATAAATTGCATCTCAATGGGAGTTTGCATGATCATTTTGCAATTATATTCCATTGTCTGTATCCACTTCTTACCCAAGGAAAGGAAAATCAAGCCACATTAAAAACAAGTTCTAAACCTGAAGGAATTTGTTTTTAATTTTTTTTTTAAATGGAGACAAAGGTTCTAATCAGCAATATAAGCAATCAACAGTTAAAATGCCATTAATAATAGGATGGTGGCAACAGAATAATGGGAGGAGAAAATAAGTATTCAAATTATCCTGCTCGGCTGACATTTAATAAATTCATATTTAAAAAGTGACATTTGGCAAACTAGATGAAAATGCAAATGAAGGCTATATTTACGGAAGGGTGAAAAACAACTTCTAATCTCAAGCATGTACATATCCATTGGAATACCTGCTAGGTACTGGTGCCTGGGGACAAAGCCTCACAGAATTGCCAGTATATGCTGGCCTAGTGGTGTTGTATTGGAATTGAATCTAGACAGCTGCCACGGGTTCTCCATCCAATCAGCATTTTCATTACTGAAATCATAGTTTTATAGCTCTGTTTCATTGTTTGTGGTAGAGGGTAGGGAGGGGCACAGAAACTTAGCAATTGTATTCCTTACCACTGTTGTAGGACTCAGTCCTATCACACCTGCTTTCCCCAAAGCTGACGAAGCCTAGACCAGGGCATAATGTAAAAGTGTGGACAGAGCTCCAGCTAGTCACCTTCAAATGTCCAGTATTGGTACTTGTGACATTTTCTCAAGGAAGCCAGAACTGTAAGCTACATTGTTACCCATCTCAGCAAGAGAGACTTGATGTAAAACTGTGTCTCAGCTCCCTGAAACCCCAGTCTGTTAATCATCCCAACAAACTCCTCAGGACTCCACCAGTCCTTACTTCAACTTGTAGGTAAAACTTGGTGCAGTTCAGCTCCTGAACCCACCTGAATAATGTTACCCTTCTGTATCCAACCCCTGTCACTGGACATTCACAGAAATTACCAAGTGCATGGAGGAAAAAATATAAATTAGATTGTTAGCTCAGCTGAGGATTCACACTTTAGTATATTACACTGAGATGAACTGAAAGTAACACGAAAAATAAGCTATTTATAAAGAACAGAGATTCAAGTGATACTAAGCAAGGATAACAGAAACAGAAATGGTTACAAATAAAACAAAGGTACAACACACTTTCTAGTGACTAAAACTTAACAAGTTACAGTCCTTTTCTAAGGGAGTGTCTGAACGAAAGCCTCCTCTCAGAGTCACAAAACCCTCTGGGCCAGGATCTAGCTTTCACAGATGCAAAAAGCACTGCTTCTTTTGATCCCTCAGTGATGGATAACCACTATGCCTTTTTTCCTCTTCTTATATTCCAGTGAACCTTTGAAATATATTCTTTGAAGTTCCTCTCTCTCCCTGTTTTTCAGGGTGCAGATGCCATGCTGTCTATGCTATTCTAATAGTCTCGCCCATTGGTTAATTTGCTTTTCCTGTTGACTCAATATACAAGCATAACTCCCCTTGTCTCTGGCCAAAGCTCCTCCATTTACATTTGAGACCTGGGCAGAAGAGCAAGCCAACATTCCGTTGTCTGGAAAGCCTTCGTTTATCAACCCAGCTTGGTTTAATTGGTTTAAACATATTTTCAGTAAACATATATTACTTAATTGTTGTCCCTAAATACATCACACAGTGATCACGATGGCCACAAAAATGATATACTTTTTTTTTTTGATACCTTACACAACATTCTTTGTGGACAATTACCATGACAGCGATGTGTTAGCATATAGTGTGTTGATCAGACCAGCTAGGAGTTGCTGTTACTTCATAGTTAATCCTCTATTAGTGGATATTAAGGGGCTGTTAGAGTCACAGTATTTATTAAGGAGATGTTGTTGACTTGCTTGGCTCTCACAGAGTGGCCCCTCACCTTGTGCTTGGGAGGTATATGTGCCAACTGATAACACAGAATAATGCATCCAGAAGTCCATTTAGAGAGCTTCTGGGCCAATAACGCTTGCCAGGAGACAAGTAGTCTTGGTGTTTTCCTAACTGGCTTTGTTCTTTGCAGGTAAAAGACCACGGCCCTCTGACATTAAGGGAGCACAGCCTCTTTTCTTTGCTGGAACCATGAGGCTTTGGGAAGAACACTTGTCAATAAATAAACTGGTTCATGTTGAAATTCTGAAATTACCTTGGGAATTAACCTCAGGTGGAGATGAAGGGAGACATTTTCTCTATGAATGTCTACCATGAGTGCTCCAAGTTTGCTCACCCATCTGGCCAATGTGATGGTGTGACAGGGTGTACCAGGTCCCTCGAGCCCCGCTACTGGAGCCTCACAGTCCTAATGCTCCCTACCCCAAGAATGGAACAGTCAAGGTACATCCTCTAGGCCTGCTTAGAAAGTCTTCAGGGAAGCAGCCAATCAAAACCCAGCAGGATTAGTAAAAAAGGAAGTTACAGGGCCTGAGTAGGTCAGTTCCCAGCAGGGACCAGAAGGATGAGGAAGAGCTGGTTTACTGTGAAACGCTCTAGGCAAAGAGGTATGAGAGAGACCCTGCTAAAGCAGGGATAAGACAGAAAGAACCCAAGGACTGTAAACTTAAGGTAATGGGTGAAGATGACTGGACAAATTGGGAAGCAGGCCATGGAATGCAGCAGCAACTATTTAGAGAAGTAGTATGTGACTGCTGTTTACAGTGTCCCTGGGTTGTGACCCGGAGTAGTGAGCAGACTTGGGTCCCCCCACTAACTAGTGGGGAAGTGGCCTGAATCCTGAAAAGGGGTCAAGACTCTTTGCTAAAAGCCTGAGAAAGGGGATGGAATTTAAACAGCATTTGTTGACCCCAGCCTTCCCTAATTAGCATCACTGCACTGTACAGAGATTGATGCACTCCCAGATGCTCAGTACCTCTCTTTATTTTATGAACATCACAAATTCAAAACACAGTCTGCACATCTGTCAACAGGAGTGATCACAGTTTGGTATATGAGCCATGCTGAAGGTCAGAAATAAGAAATACTAGAAATGTTTTGTGTGGGAATTCAAGCTTGTACATCACCTAACACCTGGCAGCTGTGGACCTTGTTTGAGTCAGCCCCTATTCAGATTTCTTTCACATCAGCATTGAATCCACTTACAAATATAAAAGATAAAAAGGTTAAGCTAGCCTTTGACATTAGCACTCCATTAAGATGAATGTGGTGTAATATTACATTGCTACAGAGCAAATATTACACTGATTTCCTCCCTATGCATTCGTATGTGATGGGGTATTTTGTTTTTTGGGTATTTTTTAATATACTCTGGATATTTGTAGCCTTGGAATACTCACTGACCTATGGAAAATAGTTACATGTTAAAAACAGTTTTCCATAATGCAGGAATTCTTTGGATGAATTTCCAATTCCGATAGTCTGTGCACCAAAAACTTTCAGTGAAGTCAAAGGATTGGGACCTTAATGAAACCAATTACCAAATATTTACAGATGCACATTTTGTCTGATGTAAAGAATTATAGCTGCAGGTGGTGAATTACACAGGTGCTGATCTACAGTGATAGTCTGGATATTTAGATATTGACAAAAAGTTTCCTGCTAATTGCTGCAAAATTATTTGCAAATTGTTTACATTATTGATCTAGCTGTACAACTGGTTGAGTCGTGTTAATCAAATAATGTTATTTACAATCTCCCTCTCCCCCAATAAATCAATGTATTAATTATTTGTGATCTTTTACTGTTATTCTGCCAGCTCTACTCATCTGGCTTCTTTCAAGATGTATAAATGAAGTTAGCAAATATAGATGCTGATTCTCCATAATCTTGCCCTTTGATAGTTATTTTCTTGTTCAGAGTGAGTGTAAAATGCTTCTACTCTCGTCTGGCAATATTTTAAATGCATTGTGCACTCACATGGCAACAGAACACAGGGTACAAGAAAGACATAAAAAGTAGAGAAGAAACTGGGTATCCCCAGGAAAATGCAATATACTATAAAAACCACTAGCAGAGCTAGTTTGATTTCACTGGGTCCTCTTAGAGCATTGAGAAAGGGACTCATGCATTCCGTGACTGTGAATTCTGCGCTCATGTTAACTCCATGCAGCCACTGTATCTAGAGAGAGCTGGTGCCAGCACTGAGTATTATAATGAACTAAAACTGTGGGTTTGCTTTTGTTTTTTTTTTTCAGAAAACAGTTTGGGTCTGAGTAGCACAGAGAGTTTGGTGGAAGATGCATGAAATTTGGGAGCTTTTTCAGCAACAGGTAGGGGTTTATAACCACAATCAATCTGAAAGAAATACAACTCACTTCTGCTCCCAAATATGAAGGGCGGCTGCATTCCCTCACCCTATCTCCCAAGAAACTTTAAAGGGAAACTCACAATAGGAACAATGCTCACAAGGGAATCAACAACACATATAAAACTGCACCAGACCACCATAAGTGAGAAAGTCCTTCTTAGATGACTTTATCTGAACTAATGAGAAAAACTGAAAATAGAAAACTGGGAAAAGTCTGAATAAATAGTTGCATTTTAAGGAAAATATATTTTCCCTAGAAATTCAGTTGAATCTTTTAGTTTCACTTCAGTTACTGGACTTCAAGTTTACATTAATAAGCACTGATATTGTGCATAGCTCTTTTCAAGAACACACAGGTACATTGACTGCCTCCCTTGAGGTAGGATTATATTTTCAAAAATGAGTGCCTAAATTTAGATGCCTAAATTCATGTTTTGAAAAATGTCAATCAGTCAGCAACTCTTATGGGCTTTAGTAGATATTTTTGGTCACTTATTTGCATTCTAAATATGGGTGTCGGAGCAGAATTTTAGGAAATCCATTTTTGAAAATCTAAGCCACAAGTTTCAGAATGACCAGAAGAAGTGTCTATCTCACACCATTGCAGGGGTGTTACTTTTTCCCCCAAAATGACACTAGTGCATTAGTTCCATTCTTGAAAAATGTAATGGTCTATTTTAAAGGGATACACTGCCCCCAACTTCCTGCAGCCCCCACTGCAGTGGGACAGTGAACCATAGCCAGTGGGATTTGCGATCAGCCAAACCTGTGGGTGCGGCAGGTAAACAAACTGGCCTGGCCCACCGGGGGGCTTACCTTGGTGGGCCACATGCCCAGGTATATATAATAATGTAACTTGTAGCATAATAATAATAATAAATGTTTTGCACCAATGGTGAATAAGTTATAGGCATCAAGTCTGCAAAATCAACAAAAGAGAATCTAAAATTAGACTGAGAATAAAGGGTTAAATTAATTACACTTACACAATATTCATCTCATGAATCTCCTACCCCTTAGAAAGCTACATTTTTTAAATGGAAAATCCAATTCCAGTTTGTTGAAACTGAAATGTTAATTACTGCTCCAAAACCATGTTAAAATTACTCAGATCAAAAATCAACACATAAATCAAAACCATCCAATCAATATCACCACTGTAATGTATTTGGCATTCAATTCAGTGTCTTGATCAAAAATCTTAGCTAGAATAATTTGAAAAGGAAATAATCAACATCAATCATTTAAATCAAATTGATAAGCCTTCAGATTTAATCAATCACAGGCCTGAGTCTCGCACAATCACATGGGGAATTCAGTTGCTTTGTTTAATCAAGTAAATACCAACCCAGTTCCTGAGTCTAAAGTTAAAATAACATTGTAATTTAGACTCAATTAAAGCATGCCAATTAAACAGGTTAATAAAGTGCTATTCAATAAAGAAAAACCTCCTATAATGCAGGCTGCAAAAGATCATCTCTTCTAGTATATTTCATCTGTTAGAAATGGAGGAGGAAATTTAAGGGAGGAATGTTAAAAGTTCAACTCTTTTACAAAGGAAAATACAAAGGACAAACACATTTACAAGTGTGTACATGTACTAGCCAGGTCGAATTGTCTAAACTTCATAACTGTCTTCAGCTCACCACATTTCCCCTTTAGGTATGGTTAGAAGAAGAATTTGCTCTAGGGAGATTTCTACGCTCTCTGCCAGGAAGAAAATGGCAAGACTGTGCCCATTTGGGACTGTTCAGCCCTCAGTTCAGTTACACGGCTGTTCGTACTGTGTGAACACGCATAAGTGAGATCTATTTTGTCAGTATCTTAGAAATGAAAATACTCTCTTGCTTGCCTTTAGTTAAAGCAACAGTAATTCTCCAAGGGAAACTTGATGGTTCAGAGGACCAGAAATAGGATATAGAGCATATCACCTCTAGCTCACCTCCTCCAGTCGAGCCCATGTCAAACAGAAAGGGCCTGAGTATGCTCTGGTTTGGTATAATGGCGTAAATGTTGACTTCAATGGGCTTAATCCAGATTTACACCAGTGTAACAAAAAAGCAAAGTCACCTGAGTAAAGAATATGGGTATACCATGATCTGATTAAGCTAGCAATTAAGCAAGTTAAAAACAAAGCTACTTTAGGGGGTATGAAAATCTGACTCTTCAGACTGGGATGAAGAACTACATATGGGCTATTAGCTATAATGGGAGAAAAATGGTTTGAAAAAGTAGTTGACCACAGCTAAGAACTGCTTAATTATTTATTCACCTAAACTAACCCATCAAGACACATTTGAGGAAGAAAATATGGATTGAGTTGGGAAAATGAAACTCAAATATGGGGTAAACTATAGCCTGCAGTAGGAGACTGGAATTTTGGTTTGGCAAAACTGAAATTATGTGCATTAAGTCCTTTCTCTAGGCTTCACTAGCTACAAAAGAACCTCAAAGGGATCACAGCAGTATAACAAAACAAAGCAAAAATCAGCCAAAGGGTGTTTAATGACGCTGGACCTCAATTTCAAAGATGCATATCAATCTGACCCTGAAATAAAGGATCTTTATTGCCACAGGGTGCCAGATAGAACTGGAGATGTTAACAGAATATTCAGCATGATTGCACTCAGAAGCCTAAAGCTTAGGATGGGACACTGAGAAGAACAGATAGTGAAAGATTTTTTTCCATTCACGTTAACGTACTGGGCAATGTTTTAACAATGACATTGTATCCTGCTGATCTAAGACTTTGCTTAGTTGCTTCACTCAGCCAAGTTGATTCCATTTAATTGTTGTTCTCTTGAAAAGTTCTCAGTTTTCTGATAAGCCTTGTTTTTCTTTAGGATAGCCTGTTTACTGGACTGATTTATTGGCCTCTGCAGGCCATTCCAAGAAGGAAATGAATTCCGCTGTGATGACAGATGTGGTGGAAGTAAAAGGTTCCTGGCATGGAGCGCTTAGTGAAATTGGGCTGGGCAAAGGCTGCCCATTCTTAGAAGATACCACAGAGATCCAAGGTAAAGTAAGAGACACAAATGTAACACATGAAAACTGAGGCATGTTACAGGGCCTGTTTAAATACTTTGCAACAATCAAATCTTTTTTTTTTTTTTTGAGACTAAACCAACAGGTCTCAATTTACTGAGTGATTTTAATATATTTAGCAGGCAAATAAGGCTTCTTTCCTTCAGAGATTTAAGCATAAATATATTTTCTATACAGCACACAGAGAAATGGTCCTTTTATTATATATACACATTACATATGACTACATTTCTTCACTGTTATGCACCAGATAATTTCTATTAGCACAAATGTAAATTCTGTTAATCTAGCAATGGAGGAATCTACAGTTAAGAATTAATATAGACTAACTAGGATCACTCTAAAACATTAAGTAGGAAAAAGACAGAAAAAAATGAGAGAAAATCAGAGTTAAGTCTTTGGGGGATAATTTAATTGCTAATCATGACACGCTACCATTAACGATTGCACAATTTTATATATATAAGATTATTCAAAGTATCCTCACTAGTTTTCTAATATACTGCAAAGTGGACATGGCTCTTTTGATCCTATATGTCCTACAGGCTAAATTTAACTTGCTGGCCAGCTAAATGCCTCATCATCAGGAGTGGCCTCTGTTCTAATGCATTATTTGGGGATCTCTGGGAGACCTGCAACTGAGGCATTCCAGAGGCCCTTGCATGAATATTCCCCAGCCAGCACTAACCACACTTCTGGAGTTGTGTTGGCCTCCTCTGAGCCCTGCAATTTTCATCCCACTTTGTGACAAAGCTTTTCCCCCAAAATCCTCGATATTTTTTTCACAGAAGCGAAGTGTAGTTGCTCAGCCAGTTTAACCTGTGAATACAAGATCTGTTCCTCAACAAGTGAGATAATTAATTAGTGGGACTGTTGGGTCAGTTGTGCCCTTGAAATACTGTTTGGGTTTTGCTAATTGTTAGTTGTTTGTAAATATATGACTATTATGTTTTTTCCACAGATAAAAGATGGAGATCCTTTTATATTTCTAAGTACCCTGATGTGTTTGTGACAAGGGAAGAAATACTAGGAAAGGTGATGGTGAGGGGTGGGACAGTAAAATGATAAATTCCTGATGTCTGAGGTTAGATAAGGTTTTAGGTGTAGACTTCAAACCATTTTATTGATTTTAAAAGTGACCCTACGCAGCATTTGTCCTGGTTCTTAATATTGCTAATGACACCTGGCAGAAGGCCTAACCATTTCTGAGCCAGGAATAGAAGCCAGGATTCTCAAATTCCAGTCACCTGCTATAACCAACAGTATCATTCAATATTTCCCAAGCAGGCCTTGAACGGGTTGTAATCAGCATTTGTTGCTATTTCCTCACTTTTAGGAAATAACACATCACTCAACATAAAGTAAAATGTTACAAAGTAATTGGGCTACTATCCACACATTATGGGTAAATGACTATTTAACTGAAAGTTAATGGCCAGGTGAGTAGTAATTTAGGGCTTAATTGTCTTCGCATTAAATATCCACAGGCAAAGCTCTTGTAACAAATTGTGTCTAACAGCTGCATAAGATACAGAGGTGATGTTTAGATCTCTGAAAATTTAAGGGATCTGCATACGGTCCAGGCTAGGCCTGCACACCTGGAATCGGTCGATACAGAAGACACAATTCAATCAGAATAGCATATCGGTACAGAAAAATACTTGCAAAAACTAAACAGAAGATGAGCAAAGCTTTCTTCTTCTTGACAGCGTTCCCTTTACTAATGATCTAGCTAAATATACACAGCACTTGCATGTGGTCTTATTCACTTAAGGCCAAATCCAATTCCCATTGATGTCAATGGAAATTTTGCAATTTACTTCAGTAGGAACAAGATGAGTCATTAAAACATGGATAAATCAGCAAAATATTGGACTGGAGTTATACAGGGATGACTGGGGCTAATTATGATTAGAAGTGCCTTGTTGAGCTTTCAGAGCAGTTTATGATGCTCAGGGAGTTTACTAAAATGTAATTTAGAAAGGGAGAACCAACCCTTAATTATTGGCAGCTATATTTCTATTGCATGCTGCTGTATCCTTGAAAACCATAATGGTTTTCTTTTTTAAATAATTGGAAGTTGTATAAAACATAACCAAGGACACGTTTTTATCAACATGGATAAGAAGTACTTTGTAAATGCATATCTTTACAAGACTACAAAATGTATTATAGTCCCATGTGGCAATACTGAGTTGCATTTATAAAACACCTTTTATCCGACTGAAGCTTTCAAGATGTATTGCAAACAATGATTAAATAAAACTCTCAACAGACTTGTGATGCTAACAGTGCACTCATTGTACCCATTTTCCAGATAGGTACATTGAGACTTGGAGAAGTTACCAACATCACTCAGCAAGTCAGCAGTAGAACCAGATGGAGTGGAATCTCAGTCCACTAGTTTTACCTCTAGATTAAACTACTAATGAGACTTAATGATTATTTTGCTGGATTTAAAGCTTTTAAAACTGAAATCTGTACAATGCTATTCTAAAATGTAATGAAGCAGTACAATGGCACCTGCAGATATACACATTGCTTACCATTGGCTTGTACAAAGCCACACAGAGGGGAGGGGGCAAAAGGGGCAGTTTTCTCTGGATTCCCCCAAACCAAGTAGTGCAACAGCTCTCACTAAAATTTTACCAAGTGAGGCTCTGTCATGACTGAACTTGAGTGTGATGTGACCCAGCAAAACCACTCACTGAAATTTCTCTTGGTGGCCCCTTCAGCACAACCAAGCTGCAGAGGAGCTGTGACCACTCACTGAAATTTATCCTGGCTGCTCCTCCATCCCAAGAGAGGCAGCCTAGCCAACCTGAGTGGTGCCATGCTGAGTGAGAGTGATTCAGCTGTGCACACCATGTGAAACATTTCTGGGGGTGCCCTGAAGCAGTCTCACTAGCACAACATACCCAGGTTCCTGGAACATTCAAGTCTCCAGCCACGTTGGAATCACATCAGGAAACAAATTATGCAACCCTGAATGACATTGTGAGATCTGCACTAATGCTTCATAGATTATTTCTGCTGATTCACATCACATCTTAAATTAGTTGATATCTTACTCATTTCTCATTAACTTCAAAATAGCCCCTCTGTCATCATGCACTTATTCTTAGAACACGAGATTCTGAGCTATGACTTCAGAGAAAACTGTTACCCACTCAATGCTACTGTCTAAGCAACAGTGTACAGCCAACTTGTTCTTCACTTACTAAAGCAATATCAGATTTCACTTCTGTCTAAAAGGGGGATACAGATCATCATCTACATTTAGTTGGGGATTGGTCCTGCTTTGAGCAGAGGTTGGACTAGATGACCTCCTGAGGTCCCTTCCATCTCTGATATTGTATGATTCTATGATACACTGCAATAAACAAAAACAAACCCCGCGGCAGTGCATCTCAGAGCTTGGGTCTACAGACTTCAGCTACTGCTATAGCACCAAAAATATCTGTACCCTAAAATAGCTTTATAAGTTAGTGTAACAGAATAGGACCTTTGTGCCAAGCTATAACGACTCGTGGTGGATTCTGATTTGAATTGTGACTTGTTGGAGCTTCACTGCCTCAGAGTAAGTCCACACCTTCAAAT
Organism: Dermatemys mawii; assembly: GCA_007922305.1. Lineage (NCBI taxonomy): Eukaryota > Metazoa > Chordata > Testudines > Dermatemydidae > Dermatemys > Dermatemys mawii. The sequence continues at coordinate 8,988,010 of ML677354.1, forward strand.
TAGATATGATCTGTACCTCTGAGAATAAATTTAGAGAAGTAGATGGTGCTTGATTTTGTTGAAATGGTCTGCACAAATGACTTTGTGTGTGTATTCTCAAAAGGCTTCCCAAGCTTGAAAATAATAAGCATAATTGCTACACCTTAGATTGCAAAATACTGTACCAGACTAATCATAGATATTCATAGTCTGCACAAACTTTGTGTGTCCATCCATGGCAAACATTTAATAAAGCTAGTTCATCTGGAAAGGAAGCTAAATTAAATAATCCAAAATGAGAGATGCATATTCAGAAAAATAGGGCGTTCATAACTAACAAAAAAGAATCTAGGCCTAAGTACAAAGACAGAGCCTGTAATTCATTTCACATTCTTTTCCTATATTTTCTTCCACTACTAAAAGAATCATCACCTTTGAAAAGATTAGTATTTTACCACTTTCTATAAATTCCTCTCAATATTCAGGATCTTTAGGGGTCTTCCTGGATATACATCAGCTAAAAGTACATTTTCATTCTGATATGAGGCTAAAGGCCAAATAAATACATTATTATATGATTCTTATTTATATTTAATCTTACTCCCATTCAAAAGCCACTTGACACCAGACTGACTGGAACAGAAACTCCAACTTTTGGAGGGGAAGAGTGCCTATGGTCCTGAGTAAGAGTACAAGAGACCTGAATTGGTGTGCTTTAGCTGCGTAAGCAGAGTCTGAATGAGTTCTCCCCTGACAGCTAATGGTGAGCTGTGGAAAAAGACTTCAGAAGCTTGTTTTCATGGACACAACCACCCTTTCTAGGTGCTCAGCATGACTGGAATTGCTTACCCAAATGATCAATTGTGGCTGGTGTTGGATCCCCAGTCTCCTTTTTATTGGGCAGAAGTAATAAAGGGTTGTTATCCTTGTTGTGTGAACCGAGGATAGAAGAACTGTACCTGGCATACCCCAATACACCCTCAACTGAACAGCACTCAGTAGGCAGGGGTCATGAGTTCCAAAGCCCAATGAACTGAAAAAGGGTGGGGACAGGTATTTTTACCTGGTGATGTGGGCCTGGTTTAATTTGACCCTTCCTCTCTCCATGATAATAAAAGAGGTAATTGAGAATTTTATTAAATAATGTAGAGCTGAAATCACTAATACCTAGGTCTAAGTATTAGATATACTTTGGGACAGTGTATCTATTGCAAGAGACTGCCCAGTGTGCATCGGTAGTTAGGCTCCCCCACTAACTGCTGAAATCACTGAGAGGTGTGTTGGGGGCGGGGGTTTGACGACATCTTGGAGAGTAGCCAGCCGGGCATCAGAGAGGTTGTTGGAGAGGAGTGGCAAGCAACCAGAAGAGCAGCTGGCAGAGAGAAGTGGTCCGCAGGGAGCCTGATGGAGAGGGCTGCAGCAGAGCCCCACAGAGATGCAACAATCTGCCATTGGGGCGATGAGCGAGAGCAGAGCAATGGAGCATGTAAGGTGCCTCCTTATCCCCATCCTCTGTCCACATATGGTGGAAGGTGAACTCTGTGAATGAAAGTCTGAACTCTGGAGCTGTATTGGCCAAGGACAGTAACTGTGAGTGGGATACAGAAAAGTGACAGGCACATTAAAGGGATTGGACTTAAGAACCCGAGGGGAAAACACTACCCAATTTACTTTGGGGTGGGTCTTTTGATCATGGTTTGGGTTCATGAATCCTAGTCGTGGTGCTTTCCCAAATTAATTCTGAGTTACTTCCCTCCTTTTGTTAAAATTTTTTGCTACACTCAGACTCTGTGCTTGTGAGAGGGGAAGTATTGCCTCTTAGAGGCACCCAGCAGGTGGTGTGTAATTGTCCCAGATCACTGGGTGGGAGCTTGATCCAATTTTGTGTTGTATTGTTGAAAAGAAACCCATGAATACTGAACTTGGCCCTAGTTGCTGTTGGCTCCATCTGGCAGAAGGTTTACATCTGCAAGGGTACTTCTACCTTTTTATTGAATTCACCCAGTTCCAGCACAGAAGGTCATCACAAGCCAAGAAGGAAATAAGCACAGAGGACATACTCCTTATCTCTTTACAGTCTCTGCAGCCTGGTCTTATACTTCTGCAACCTCACAAAGCAGGATACAATCTACAAAACACTGACAAAAGTAGCCAGTTTTTTGTTACTAATTCACAGGCTAAAAGCTTTACACCCTCACAGGCCTCTCTAGGAAGACTCTTAGTCTGCAGCCACTATCAGTGGTTCTGAGCCTTTCCCAGGGAAATCAATTACTGGCAAGCACAGGAAGGCTAAATTTCTGTTTTGATCTGGGAAAGCTAAATTTCCTGTACTGTCTGTACCAAAGTAGATGTCCAAGAGGCCAAGACTTTGTTTAGTTTTATTGATAAAGATTAGATCTGAAATAGAGATGTCTCCCTGGCTGTAGAGAGACTTCTAGAGTTCCAAGCTTTAGAAGTAGTAGCAAAAGGATGGATGAGTATGCGATTTGCTGTCCCTGTGTCAATTGCATAGTTAGTCTAATTCTCCCTCTAAAACTTTCTCTGTCTGTGACGATATTAGGCATGGACAGACACGATGGCTTAATAGTCACAGTTTACAAAGAGAATTCCTTGGTGAACACAAACATAAGCATTCCCAGGCAACCAACTTACAATGAATTCTTTAGTTCCTTCTGCTCCTGTTTCTCTCCAAGAATTCTCCCCACTCCCTGATTACACACTGCAGCTGTTTCCGAAACAGATGCAGCTGGGTTTTCCTTAAGAAAAAATAAATAGCAGAGAAATATCTATATAGAGATATTATTTTAAGTTCATATTTTGGGTGCAGAGGATCTGACTCCATATTTGAATCCTTGGGATTGGAAGTACTGAATTCTATATATTTGCAACATTCAACTTCTTAATAAATTATGGTTTATGCACTTATATTCCTCACCATAAATACTCTTGAGCTCAATATCCACACCACTGTTCTATTCACTATGGAAATCTTTTAAAGCTTTCCCTTTCTGTTTTCTTTAACGTAAGGGTCCCTTTAATTATGTTAGTACACTACTGAATTCCATTTGCCATGCTATGATTCTTGTAACCTGGGTTGCATTCACTCTTAAACAGAAGCCTAATGGGTTGTTGTTGTAAGCCTGCCTCCTAACCCATGCTCGTCTCATATGACTTTTGGTCTATTTCAGGGATCGACAACCTTTGGCATGCAGTCCACCAGGATAAACACCCTGGGAGGCCAGGCAGGTTTGTTTACCTGCTGTGTCTGCAGTTTCTGCGGATCGCAGCTCCTACTGGCCATGGTTCACCTCTCCAGGCCAACGTGGGCTGTGAGAAATGGAGGCAAGCACATCTCTCAGCCCCTGCCACTTCCTGCAACCCCCATGGGCCTGGAGCGGTGAACCGCGGCCATTGGAAGCTGAGATCAGCCAAACTTGCAGATGCGGCAGGTAAACAAACCAGCCCAGCCCACCAGGGGGCTTACCCTAGCAGGCCGTGGGCCAAAGGTTGCCGATCCCTGGTCTATTTCACCATCGTGAGTCAGAGGTCTGCATTTCCAGTTAACATTAGCAAATGTGAAAATGCATTTCAGGAGCTAATGTTGCTAAGTTTTTTCTATTTCAAGTTATGAAATAGGATATGACAAATCCACTGATGCAGAGGCAGTACCAAGTTTATTTAACAATCAAAAGGGTTGTGTTGGACTGGGGAACCATGAGCTCTTTCCCTAGAGGAGGTGGAGGGAGAAAGGAACAATTCAGCCTAAATGTTGCTTCTGCTTCTTTTACAGAAGGAAAATGGAAATTGTGACTGAAGGAAATGGAGTGGCAGGAATCATGCTGCTCTGATTGAGGACCATGGCATTGCTGGTATTTTTCACCCACACTAGAAAGTGTTGAGGGATATTTTCAGGGTATGTGCAGTAAAATTAATGCAGAGCAATGTTATTAACTTTTCATTAGTAGTAGTTTAATTTGCTCCTAAAAATGTGAACAATCTACCTTTGAAAATCTGTCCTCATCAGAGCTGCTCTTCAACAGTTTTCTCTACTTTTAACTTGGCACAGTATCAAAGTAACAAAGGGAGATACTAATAATTTTATTAAACTTTTCTCTCACATCTTCCTCTTTTTTTTTCTGAGATTCTACTTATCCTGCCTTTAGCATTCTGAATACAGATAATCACCTGACATTTATTAACTGGCAGAGCTGAATTTTAGACCATCTCACCTTGCTACCTTTGTGTGGGGAATTTGGGGCATTCCAGCTGCTCTGGTGGTCTTTAGTTTTTACTGTGTGAAACATACCTCTCTGTGAAGATTCTAATATGGGATACAGATCCAGAATAACTACACTGTGGTGTGACAAGCAGGGTCCAGACCTCCAAAAGGGAGAACAGAAAGTTTTGCTCCAAGAACGAGCCATTGAACCAACTGATTGCATGCTATATTGTACTATGAAAGTATATTGAGTAAAGTCTTCCACAAAAGCTTGTCATGTTCTAAGATTAATAATCATGATGAGATATGTATGATTAGGCTATGATTATGAATTTATGTATTTTTGTAATTAGATAACTGTGCTCATAAACTTTGGCTCCACCTCACAGCAGGGTAGTGGAGCGATCAGACAGTGAGACGTATCTCCCAAGCTATGTGTTTACATAAAACTAGACTCAAGTAATAATACATTGTACAACTCAGGGAAAAAAACAATGATGGGCCACTAGAGATAATGGAAAGACTTTGAGATAACTGATAATTTCCCCATTTTGAATATATGTAATGACTGAAAATCCATCCAGAAATTGAGGGACAGCCTTTAGGCAGAAAGATGTCCATGAAGGCTGGATACCCTCGATAGGGGGTACGCTGGAAACTGTTAAAAGGAATAAGTAGCTTGCATTAGAAAAGAGATTTTACCTGATATAGAAGTGTAAAGCCTGAGATTGAATCATTATGTTTATTTTCTGTGTAGCTTGTATGTTTGTTTTCCCTTACTAGTTTGTATTTGAATGTGGTTTTTTTTCTGTTTGATCAACTTTTTATCCCAAGCAAGTCTCTGTTGTGCCTAGTGTGTGTGTGTGTCGGGGGGGCGGGGGGGTATGTCAAAATGAGCTGATAACTGTGGGGCTGGTTTCATGCCTTCAAGGATGACAAATCACAGAGGAATAATCTGATTGTCTGGTACTAAAGAACTGGGGAGGATGAATTTGGGGAAACTTGGAAATGGAAGGACTGCTGGTGTCACCCTGCAAGAAGTAAAATAGGTTGGTGGAAGCCAGGGTGAGATTTTGTGCCTGTGGACAGGTTTCAGGGATCTAAACTATAGCCTCACATCAAAGCACCCTAAAAATTACAGAGCAGGACAGGACTCCATACTGGTCTAGGTGCTCCCAAAATATCACATGTGGGAAGCTAGGAAATGATATTTGGATTTATTCATATTTAATTTAATACACATAACTTTCCCCACAAGCTTAGTGATATGAGTCTGCGTCTCTAATGTAATTAACTTAGAATGACAAAAAGTGAGCTCTTGCCATCACAAACAAACTTATTCTTAATTCTGGGTCTAAATGTAATGAGCCATGTCCCTTGGAATGAAGGACAATTAAAATGTACAGCACATAGCTGGATGTGACATTTCCTATTGATATTATAGAGTCAAGTGTGAGTATAGTCCATTAAGAGCCTGGTCTTTCCCCCCTCTAACAGATTCCACATTGGGCCTCCAAAATCAGCATTGTTTTATGTTATGATTAAATTCCCAATGAAGGGAAGTTCAGTCCATCACTTTATGTACATAACAAGGAATCAGGAACTCCTAAGTAGCTATCTTGGAATCTCTAAAATTGAGATATTCCTTCTTACTTAATACAACTTACCATACGTGTCAGAGAATTAATTCATATTTTCAAATTATTTTGAAAATAGAAAACTTGATAATTGCCTAAATATTTTTATTAAATAAACTTAAATCATTTACTTAAAATTGGACATGAAATATTATAATTTTAGTGACCTGGATGATGTCAAAGCAGATTTTTCTACATGAATTTCAATAATCAGACCAGGTAACACATGGTTTAGTCCTGATAAGGAGAACATATCATTCTTGTGTAGTTTTCCTGAAAGATGAAAACTCTAATATGTGTCTGTTAACAGCAATAATAGTAGTTTCTTTCCAACAACTTCAATGGCACTTGGATCAGGCCCATAAAGTACAGATCCAAAGTCTTACTTTATAACTTTTTGAGACAGATTGGTTTTAGTATGTCACTGGGATTTTTTTTTCATTTTTAATATTTAAAATGATTTACTTATATTGTATCTTCCTTTATTCTAGTGACGTAATTCTACAATACAAAGTTATTTTTAAAATTTCATTGTCCGTCTGAATTATTTGTATATGTGGATTGAGATACATATTATTATCAGTATTGATTTACAACCAAATATTGTTTTGACAGAACTGGGCAATACTTGTTTCTCTAACCCAACTGAAAGATTATTTAGCAGCACTGGATTTAAGCAATTTTTAAAATAGAGACTATACTTTTTTCTACTACTATTTGTTCAGGTCTCTTTAGCAAGCTTACTTCTATCACTGGAAGCAAAGGAAAATATATGTTAGCAGGCTAATGTGTGCTTGCTTTAATTTCCATTTAAGCAGTAAACAGAATCATCAAGAAAGGAGGAAAAACAAAGGAAGTTCAAACAGGTGATAAAAAAACAGCACGGAATATCCTTCAACATAGACTCTATCTCCTGAGTCTCATCTGGAACTGTGTTTCGACAGGGGGATGGAAAATATAAAAAGGAGGGAGAAACATGCGAGGAGCCATCTCTCTCTCCCTCACCCACCTCTTTCTCTGCACCTGAAAGGACAAAAGGAAACAGCCATTGGACTCTGAGGGGGAGGGTTCCTGAGCTCAGAATCTGGTTAGTAATCTGCTGGAGCATGTGTTTGTGAAAATTTATTTTGCAACTAAGATAGATAGTTTAAGTAAATACTAGTAACCATTTTATCTTTAGTTTTCTTGTAACCATTTCTGAGTTTTATGCCTCATTACTTGTACTCATTTAAAATCTCTTTGTAGTTTATAAACATGTTTTACTGTTTTACCTAATCCAGTGTGTTTAAATTTAAGTGCTTGAATAACTATTTAAGGTAATAAGATGGCATATTATTCCCTAAAATGATTTAATATATTTGTACTGTCTAGGAGACGTCTGGGCAGTACAGGACATAGATTTCTGGAAGAAGATCCAGTTTCGGGGGTGGGTTAGGGGTCACCCTGCAGCATAACCAGGTGAGAGCCAGGGTGTAGGTGCCAGATTGCAGTTGCACACAGACAATAAGGGTATGGTTTCCATGATGGAAGGCTGTGTGTGTACGTGTTGAGGAGGTGGGTGGGGGGGAATGGCTCAGGCCGTAGCTACTATTGCAATGTACTGGCAGGCATGCAAGGTTGAAGGGCAGGGATGACAGCCCCCCACTAGTCTTGACTGTGTCCCGGTATGTCACAATATATCATATTCTTAGGTGACTCACTCACAGTGGATTGGAACAGACAACATAGAAACTTGTTCTCTTGATGCATATGCACAACTCATTAAAGAAGATATAGAAAGGCCATACTGCATGCATACAGTCATCTCCATATTGCTCAACTTGAAACACCAATCCAACATGATCCATGGACCTATATGGCCCATATGGCATCATCAGATTCTGTTTTTCTGTTTTAAAGAGTCTAGACCTCATGGTTGCAAAGAAAAAACTTCCAACTATAAACCTATGTTTTCCTGAGTCTGCTGACAGCCTGAAACAATAGCTTTTAAAGGCATGAAGTCCTTCGCCGTGTCCTCCATTCATTTCATTGGGGTGCTAACTCTAATGAAGACATTTAAAATGTTACTAATTATTTCATTGCTGATCTTGAAGTGGATAGTGGTGGAAGAAGCTACACAGAAGAAAGCAATGGTAAGACCAAGGATGAGAAAGAGAGAGGCAAAAAGAGAAGTACATGAGAAAGGAAGAGAAACAAAGGGCAGAAAAAAGCAGTGATTCTAAAAGGAAGCATATTTTTTCAGTGACTGATGTTAAACGTAACAATTAGGTTTTGAACAAATAATAACAAAACATGTACATTCTATATAAAGGACATATTCTCTCTGTAATTTTTTTTTTTTCTAAATCTCCCACCAACAGTAGGTCTTGGGATGTGGTTTCAGGGGCAATGTGGAGTTCAATATTTATTATTCCCTGGCCCTCACACAACCAATTCAGCTATCCTCACAGAATGAAATGGACATCTTGGTGTGCAGCAAAATATTAAACAGGCCCTAATGGGAAAGGCACAAAGAATAAATTAACTGTATTGTTAAATTAAACTTGCCAAATAATCAGGCTTTCTAGGGGGAGTGTTGGGCAACTGACAGACGGTATAGAAACTCCAGCATCTTTTGTTAACTATAAAAACACACTTAGAATAATGTGCTAATGAGGGAAGTTAATAATGCAAGGATTAGCAAATTCTAATAAACCAAGGATCCATAAATTTGCATAAGTGTGTAGCAGTTTCAGGGGAGCACATTCTGTCCCAGGAAATAACTTCTTAGAGTGAAATATCAGAATAAAGAGGAAACAAAGGTTTATTTTTAATTTTATTGCTAATGTGGAATATATTTCATCCTTAAAGGCAGAATTCGCCATCTATGTTTGACGTACAGTGACACCGAAACTCAACCGAGGAGTTAAAGAGAACGTAGTAAACATCTGAATAATCAACTGCTCCATGTAGTTACAGAGTAGCTTTAACACACCCTGTTTGAGTCTACTGATATGAGCAAAGTTAGAGGCATAGGCACTAAAATAGTTACAGGATCAATCCCTGAAAATATCGTTGTGTTCCAACTATCATCTGCAGGAAGTGGCAGCCAGTACATCCCTTAGCCCGTGCCACTTCCCGCAGCCCACATTGGCCTAGAGGGGTGAACTGTGGCCACGGGGCGCTGCAATCAGCCAAACCTGCAGACACAGCAGGTAAACAAATCGGCCCGGCCCGCCAGGGGTCTTACCCTGGTGGGCCATGGGCCAAAGGTTGCTAATCCCTGATCAGAAATATTAATTACAGACAAATCCTGCAGAACTATTACAAGCAAAATTCCAAATAATTTCAATGGAAGTTAGAACATAAGAATGGCCATGCTGGGTCAGACCAAAGGTTCATCCACAGTATCCTGTCTTCTTACAGTGGCTAATGCCATGTTCCCCAGAGGGAATGAACAGAACAGGTAATCATCAAGTTATCCATCTCCTTTTGCCCATTCCTAGCTTCTGGCAAACAGAGGCTAGGGATATCATCCCTGCCCCTTCTGGCTATCTTCCATGAATGTATCTAGTTCTTTTTTGAACCCTGTTATAAGCTTGGCCTTTCCAACATCCTCTGGCAAGAAATGCCACAGGTTGACTGTATGTTGTGTGAAAAAAATACTTCCTTTTGTTTGTTTTAAATCTGCTGCCTATTAATTTCATTTGGTGACCCAAGGTCTTGCATTTTGAGGAAGAGCAAATAGCACTTCCTTATTTATTTTCTGCACACCAGTCATGATTTTATAGACTTCGACAATATCCCCCCTTAGTTGTCTCTTTTCCAAGCTGAAAAGTCCCGGTTTTATTAATCTCTCCTCATACAGGAGCCATTCCATATCCCTAAATCATTTTTGTTGCCCTTTTCTGAACCTCATCCCATTCCAAAATATCTTTTTTGAGATTGGGCAACAACAACTACACACAGTGTTCAAGATGTGGGCATACCAGGGAGTTTTAACAGAATAAACTCTAAGATAGTTACATTTGGCCTTATGAGACAGATAATGCAATTCTGAATCTAATTGTCTAAAAACAACCACACATAAGACATCTACTCTCTCTTAGCTGATGGGAAACTCAGAAATGAGAAAATAGACTATGTTCACAATTTGTAGGTATTAAGGCTTCCTTTTCAAGTACATAGATCTTTTTGTGCCTTTATAAATTAAAAAAAAGTCAGATATGGGTATGCCCAATGTTTTCTAATAAAACAAACAAATGAAAATATATAGAGACCAGTGACCACATAAGCTAAACAAAACTGTGAATAGTATTTTCCCCATCATATTTTTTTTCTATTGCCTATTTTCTATTATAAGCAAAGCCATAAAGGCAGAAAAAGGGACAGTTTCTTGTTTAAAAATAACTTTTAAAGAGATCTGCATATAACAAACAAATATGATTCCACAAATTATACCATAAATACAGAAGGTGTTTATTGGAAGCCTGATAATTTTCAAGACCAATTTGTCATCCTCAATATTTTACCACCATCATATATACAGCACATTGGTTACTATCAGTTAAAAGTAGACTGTCAATTTTTTTCATCAGATAGGACAGATTTATCGTGATCTTTGCACTGTAATCTTGTGTAAGAAGAAATATTTAAAGACTCTCAATATTTCTACACATCTGTATGTTTAGCACAATAGTTTAAAGTTAAAATAAAACTGTTTATGGATAGATTTTCACATCACAGCATTATATTATATTCACATGGAAGGTCTTCATTTTCATTCTTAAACATTAAATACGTGTTTGACAAATGGTAGGGTTTTGGTGAAACATATGCTCTGTAGAATTTCTACAGTGGGTTCACCCAGGAGACTGCAATCATGAATTTCTTATTTAAGCACCCACCTCTGGCAAATAGAAGTTTCTCAAAGACCCATGGCAGATATATATGGGCTGATTTTATAAACATGTATAAAAGCATGGGACTGGACTCTGCAGTCATTAACATAGGCTACATCTGTGTCACATTTTCAAGATTTTCTCTGGAGCCACGAGGGCTATTTTTTTTAAAATGAAAGCTGGGATCCTCATGTAATCTCTTGCCTCTGGGAGCTGGGTCTTTCAGAAAAATACCAAATACCATGAGAGTTGGCAACACTGATAATTTCACTGCAGTGACTGCAGTGACTGCAGTGTAAATCTGGAGTGAGAACCAATAAAGTAGCATTCTCTTAAATCCACACTATAATTAATGATACACCTACTTAATTGGAAAGATTATCAGGGAATAGGTTCAATGCAATTAGTATCTATGATTCTTAATGGTGAATAAATGTACAACTAATCCATTTAAATGGCATGCTTACTGTGGTCTGAAAATCTATTCACAACAGTTACCAGGGATGAATTTGTATTTGATAGCATGAGCTTCCAGGAGCGTTGTCCATGGTTCATCATGCTACCAACATGGCTGTTGAAGGAGTTGGGTTTTTTAAATAGATGGAGTTTTTTAAAAATGTATGCTTACAAATTAGAAATGGCACTCTGCACATGGTTTCCATAATCCTCTGGCAAATAGGAAAGTCACTCAGGGACAAATTTTGTCACCAACTCCCTAGCACAGAAAGTCCCTGGAAGAGGAACTGCTGCTATTCTGCTGCACTTGGGGATGGGTTGCATGGTTTAGCAAGGCAGCAGAGGGATACACATCCCCTATACAATGCAGAATCCAATTTTAAAAAAGCTCTTCAGGGCAGGCACATGTGGCAGGAAATTTGAAGTCTGTCCTCTTCATTGAAATCATGCACGTTTGGTGATTGTTCTTGGAACAATTAATTTCAGATATCTGAAACCTCCTTTAAGGGTAGAACTCAGTCATAATTATGGAGCTTCTAAAGGACTGCTATATAATTTTCAGATTTGTATATAGCTCTATAGTTGCACATGGGGTTTGCTCAGTGAGTTAAGCAACAGTCCCTGCCCCAAAGACTTCACAATCTAAATTGCTTATGACAAGGAAGTACACTGCAGGAAAAAGACAATGCTTGATTTAAACCCCTCTGCGGTACTTCTTAGTAATTTGCCCTGAGCAACATACAAGTTTTCTTAGAAAAGCAGCATACAGACAATGCTTCTGTGCAGCAGACCAAGAAGAGAATATAAAGGCTACAGACCATCTCAGAAGCTTGCAGTAAACAATTCTTGCTTTGGCAACAGTTGTGGAAAAATGTATGAAAAGAGTAGCTAAACAAATCTTTGACTTAGAATGTAATAAAAAGCTTACTTTACTGTTGGACCATTTGCAAAAATCTGTAGTGAAGATGATTAAAAAGGAGCAAAAAAGAAACAATATTTGCATTCATTCTGGTAATAGAATATGAAATTAAAGCATGAAAGGATTAATGTTTTAAAGCTTGACTTGCAGCGATAAAGCTAAGGTATTAGAAGAGACAACATAGCCGTTACAGGACAGAGAAGCAAAGAAAAAGCAGCACATGCCTTAAAGATGAGCAAGTCAGCCTAGAATGGAATTACAAACTGATTAATCAATACAAATGAGAAATTGTACAAGGAAAGAGAGCTTGCAGGGACTTCATATGGGACACAACACTGCAGCCGTTTAAAGATAATGAAAGGAGCACAGCAAAGCCAAAGAAATGCTTTCATTCAGTAGCAAAGTCATTTGTGAACAGTTTAAATTACCCTAATCACCTCCCCTCCAGCCGTCAGTATGCTCTGTCTCTTTAGTTATTTAAAAACAGAGTTTGGGGAAATGAGTTCTGCGAATCTAAGCTGCAAAATAATTATACACACACCGTTTTAGCATTTTAACAATGCAATCCCAAACATTTGTTCTCATTAGAATGCAAATCGACTCATTTAATAATCCCACATGAGAATTCTACCACACTCAGCTTAAAAAGCTCAGTAGTACTCAAAATATTATTAATAAATGCCATGTATGGAAAAGCCAGTTTGTTTTGCCAACAGCTCAGGGTAGATAAAAATAAATATACTTACATTTCTAACATTTTTTTCAATCAAATTTTAATTGACATTTAACAGTGGGAATGGTCTGGGACAGTTAAAAAAATAAAAGGTAACATCCCTTCCGCTTAAACATTCACACTTCTCATAGCTAGAGAATTACAACTTGTCATACAAATCAGTGACATCAGTTATTTCAGGTAGAATCTAATTTCAGTAAGCTACATCACTGTTAACAGTTTTAACCTCTGGTACAAGTTCAAAGCAGCATTCTGAGTTGTGTCATTTCCCATTTATCAGCCCAAATGGTGGTGTCATACAATTATCTTCAGAAGTTAGATGATTGCTGGAGGATTAAAAAAATTAAAGCCCTTGAAATACCATCACAATCAATTTTTCCAAACTATGTACATTTTCCTAGAATCTTCTGTATTTCCTCAGTGAATATATTCAAATATTTATAGCCTACAATATTTTAAATATGTTTTTGATGAGCTCTTTGTGGAAATACTTTAGCTTTTGGGGGGTTAGCAAAGATTATCATCACCTGGGTCTGAAACATCTAAGATAAGAGTGTTTTAAACAGTTTACTCTCATATAAATATTTACTGGCAGAAAGGCAGAAGTGGCTGTACTGTACCTCATGAGGTCTTACGAGTGAAGGTTCATTTCAGAATTTAAATATACTTTTGAAAATATACTTTGGGGCATATAGGACCTTTATACAGTAGAAATGTGATGTGGGGGTTGAACTGCCATAGCTCTATGACCCTTTTTTCAGCATCTGTTGAACCAAATCATGGTTCAGAGGATATTTCCTTCTTGAAGAGCTAAGTTCCACACCCTTACTCACATCAGGTATTGCCATACTCTGTGAAGCATGCCATGCAAGTCAGTATGCTGAGTGACCAATTACTCAGTGTGAAGGATAGCCAAATCTGTTCATTTCCTGCTCTGTTCTTCCAGTTCCCACTCAGTGAGACTGTTATTAGCTTCCTCCTAATCACCAGATAAGTGCTTGGGCAGACTTCTCCTGTGGACTGGAGGAATCTAAAGAGAATCCGTGGGATAACATATTTATTCAATAAGGGGCAATTTTCCTATACTGGTCGCTACAGCAGCCATTGTTGATATGAAAAGTTTTTTAAAAGACTCATCTGATGCAGCATGACAACAAAAACAAAGTAAATATTGTAATTTGACACAACACATTATTATTCTTGACACCAAGTTATAGCGATTTTCAAATTATTTGTTTTGAAAATGTTAGGTTTTGGTAATTATGAAAATAAAGAAATCTTCTATGGCTTCCTTGATTGATTTTACAAAAATACGGATATGCATATAAGACAAAAAAGTCAAACATGATGAATTATTTTAGGTGCCTCAATATCTGGGTATTCAGCTTGGGAGCTCATTTTTTAAAACCTTGGACAGACATACAGACACACACACAGGCGAGATTTGATTTTCCTGAGTCTGGACTGCTGAAGATCTACCACATTCTTCCTTATGGTACCATTAAGCTGTATATCATTCTGCTAATAAAAGTAATTAGATTACAGATATGCACAAAATAATCTTCATTCAAGACTTTTAATAAGGTTATTTCTGTCCTTGAGGGGGCACAGATTAGTGTTCACGTTGCACTCCCTATCAGTACCCAGCTGCAGAAGCTAATGATCCAACCAAAGGACCAAATTCGGTGATGAATCCTGGTGACATGCCACTGTAGGCCCATAGTGCATATGCTAAGAAAATTCTGTCTTTGTTAATTATAAAACATCTTAGCTAGTTCAGAGAATACTTACTTTTTCAGAACATCAGAAAAGGGAGTTAAGAACCTTCCTGAAGGTATTGTATACCTTACAGGCTCAGCTCCTAAAGCCAACGCAAAGAGTTCTCTTGGATCTAGGATTAGTACCAGGATGTCCACACTTTCCACCCTGTTTTCCAACCGTGAGATAATACTGCTACCTGGAATTTTACTACATGGAGGAGTTACCCATTATGCAATATTTATTAATACAGTACTTACACACTGTAGTAACTCTCAGTTAAATAAACAATATCTACCTAGTTCACAGCACCTGTCACCTTTAGGTCTCAAAGCATTTTATATAGGAGATTATTATCATTTTTCAGATAGGGAAACTGAGGCACAAAGAAACAAAGTGATTTGCTTACAGTCACCCAGCAGGCCACTTGCTAGGAACAGAACCCAGATTTTTTGAGTTGCAGCCAGGTGCCCTATTCAGTAGTCTATATTGCAAATGTATTACAGTGACCATGGAATGTGTGTTTGGGTATCAAAGAGCAAAATTTAGCCCTATTCACTCACAAGGAGACGTACAGGGCCTGCCTCTCCACTGCCTTCCGCTCGTGCTGTATTTTACATATACTTTGCATAAGTGTAAATGACTCATGAGAGGCAAGACGATAGCAAATCATGCCGATGATGACCTGAATTAATAACATACAGGGATGTGGCCTAGGAAGTGGGGCGATGCAGGGGCAGTAATCGACAGGGGCATAGAACTCCCTGCGGCTGCAGTGCGGAAAGTGAGCCCTTCCAAAAGTGGTGGAATTCAAATTCCTGTGCATACTTCTGATACCACACCAAAAAGTGCCCTGATCATGATGCATCTAAGGCCCAGACAAAGTTAGACTAGTTTACCTAAAGATGCGATTTTACGTCCGTTTACTTAAACACTCCTATTAGTTTAAGCCTGGCTTATAATGATTTGCTTAGGCTGGTAAATGTAGAGATGCAAGTAAACCAATGAAGTCAGTTGCAAAAACAATATAAAGGCCCCAGTCTTGAAAACACTTATTCAAGTCCTTAACTTTACTGGAGCGAGCAGTCAGACCAGTCACAGTAGTAATATTAATCATGAGAGAAATTTGCATGAGTTTATCTAAATCATTTTAAACCAGTTTAAGTTAAACTGGTGCAGCTTATATGTACAGACAAAACTTGACTTTGGCCTGTGGAATAACTCCAAGGCAGCACCTTCTTGAGGTGCATATCTGGACCACTCTGTTGTCACATACTTAGAAAGAGGGGATAGAGCTCAAGGGGAAGTGAAGGAGCAGTCCCTGAGTTCTTCTGGACTGAAATTGTGGCTGTAGCTCTTACCCTCTTCCAAGGATGTGGCACCATCTGGTCCACTGAATCATCATGGAGCACACACATGGAGCACACACACACACATGGCACACATGGAGCATCATCATGATGATGATCACTGAATCATCATGGAGCACACATCATGGAGCACACACATGGAGCACACACACATGGAGCAGAAAACATTCACATTGAATTGAGTGTTATAAAGTACCTACACTTTTGCAGTTTATGAAAAACACTGGGAAGTCAATGTAATGGAATTTAACAACACTTTTATTTAACTAAACAATGTCTGCGTGCTTCTGGCTTATGCAGTTTATTTAGTGTTGTGTTCTCCCTTTGTATATCACTTATGCAATCGCACATGACACAATGTACAATTATTTTGGAAAAACTACTTGCTAAGATTGTATTTGCCTTGTGCTTTCAACCACCCTAGATATACAATTATTACACAGTTGTGTCTGGAAAACTATCAAAACAGTGTGTTTATAAAAACAAAAACAAAACTATACATATGAATTATCAAATTAAACTGCTGAGATGTGTTTTTTTACAGTGACTGTACATTTTATAGCAAGACAGTTCTGCAATAGCTCCCTTGTTGGCTGATGGGATTCTTACACTTGCAGTGAATCAGTAATCACTGAACAACACACTTTTGCTGATTTGCATCCTTATGGTTCAAATCTTGTAAATGTTCATTGTGTTTTATTACTTACTCTTTAATGGTTAATGTGGTACCAGTGCCCTAGGGAGTCCCTCCCTCCTTTTATAAAATGTGGATTTGGTGAGTAGGAATGAGATTTACTTGGGGTGGGTTCAATTATTTGAGCAGGGAGGGTGCGGGAATGTAATTTCCCATCTCATCTTCTCCCTCTCCTCACAACCCAAGTTCATAACAGCCTGTTATTTTCCTGGATGCATCCCACCCCATGCCTCCCATTCCACTAAAGCCTGGAATAAATTATGACCTACTCCTCTTTTCTGAGGCACAGGTTAAGTCCCAGGTCAAACAGCAAGTCAGTGAAAGAGTTGCCATCCAGTCTAGCTATTCAACAATATTACTTCCCCATTGTTGCTGCTTCAAGAATCCTTCCCCATATGGATACAGAAACCCAGCAGGTTGGTGTCTGGTAAGTCCACTATTATGAACCCTCTCTTACTAAGAGCTCAGATAGTAGATAAAAGACAAAAGAGTTTACTATGATTTGACTATACCTAAGAGGATCTATAGGGCTATTGCTATTCTCAGCTTATCCAGAAAAATACAGTAACAGACTTATAACTAATTAATGAGTCCAATAAGAGACAGCTGATTTATTTAAGGCTGCACCAGATTTTTACCCTACTCAATACACATTGGATTAATGTACAAAACTCACTCCTTCCCAAGGTTATCCTTTATTCTTAACAACCAAATGCAAACCTAAACCTGAGCTTCTCATTCTCTTTGACTGCCCAGTACCAATCTCTACTTCTTGGCTTTTTGTTCCAGTCCCAGTCTCCTTACCTAATCAGTTCTTATCTTCTCCAGGCTTGCTGTCTCAGTCCTAATCTTCGCTCCCTCACTTGTCCAACCAGTCCTAGGTATCCCTCACCTGGCTCCTCATTTGATCTGTCTCTCCCTTATCCCCACTGACTTTCTATCTCCCTCCACCCTGGCTCTTTACCCTAGTCTCCCCTTTAACAGTTTCTTGACCCCATCTCTTTGTCCAGCCAGTCTAAGTTCTCCCCGGACATCCCAGTTCCTTATCAGCCTTTGTCCCTGTCCCAAACCTAGTTACCCCTTTTCCTGTTCCTAGTCCCAGTCTCCTTGGCTAGCAAGTTCCAGACATTCAGTTTACCCCAGCAATCCCAGTCTTCTTGCACAGCCAACTAGCTCCCTGCTGTTTTCCTCACTGGCAGTGAGTCCTAACTTTCTTGTTCTGATTATGGCTCTGATCCAGAAAATAACTAAATACATTTACTCATGCGAATAGTTCTAACAATAGAAGAATGGGACTATTCTAAGGTGGTTTAACCATCTCGCAGACACAGTTCAAAGCAGGTATTGGGTGAATTCACTTTGGAGATACATTTCACTTGCTAAAGTTTTTTTTAAAAAAGATAGGAATGCAAACCAAGAATTACACAAGCAAAAGAGTAAGCACAGTATGGTCCATTATCAAGACAGGGGAAAAGTTTGCAAGTTAATCATAATAACTTTGAAGAGGAAGAAATAATTTTACTGGGAAAGCCATACAGAGAATATTTTGTATAGATTTATTGGTGAAATAATGTAATGGGCTTGTTTAATATATTTACATTATAAAAAGCCTAATATTTATAATTCACTAAAACGTTCAGGAATCTTTTCCCAGTTTAGCATCAGTGTCTTTACAAGACACCAGACCAGCAATCTGCTGTGTGTGGGCAGACTGTCTCTTGCACTAAGCCCAGCTGACTTTAATCGGGTGCCACATGAATGCGGAAACTCTTCCTGCAACAGTTTGCAAGATTACAGCCAAAATTATTAACTGTCTCTAGTGCAATAAATTGTTTTCTGAATCGTTTAGATTTTTTTAATGCTACATAAATTGCATTCTTGCTGCTAATCGTAATATTTATATCAAAGATTGGCGACAAAACTATTTATTACGTAGAGAAACTTGAGAGACCACAGAACTGTTATAGAATTACTCAATTTTTTTATATTTGATAGAATGATTCAATTTCATTAAGATGATTGTACCTGATATGGCTATGTATACATTTCATAATGGGATAGTTAATTCTCATTAAAAGGGTTTAATTTTTTTTCTTCCAAATATACTATGCTCTGAAGTTTGTGTATTTATTTCTGCATTGTCTTATACTGAGTGGAGGGAGAGAGGATAGCTGGAATAATCATCACTGGGGATGGAAATGTGCCTGTTCTGAAATGTTTTAACTTTTTGTGTGTGTGCAAAACAAACGACTTGTAACAAAGATTTTCCTACTAAAATCTCTGAAGTCACAGGCATATGGGAAGGGTTCAGTGCAGATCAGTGGGTTTGATTTCTGCAGTTATATAATCACATTCAAAATAAATGGCCAATTCAGTGACTTTATTTATGCCATTCACTCATCCACATTACCCACAAAACTATAAAACAAGCCAACTAAAAATATATTCCTGGAATGTTCATGGCCTTAATGAACCAACAAGGGTAAAAGTCTTAAGATATTTCAAATCAATGGAGTATCAAATAGCAACATTGCAAAAGACTCACTTGATGGAAAATGATGGCAGTAGAATTAAGAAGATTGGTTAGCTGGCAAAACATACATCCTTTTACTCCAAGAACAGCAGTACTTAACAAAAAATACCACATCTGTTTATTAAGTCTTGGTGTGACCTGGAGGGCAAATAATTCATAGCTAAGACTAAGATATCATCCAATCTGAAGAATTCCCTCTGACCATTACATATTACCCAAGTGGCAATACCTTAGTTCTTCAGGGAAGTTTCACAGATGTTACCCCTTGGAAGAAAACAAAACAGGAGTTTGGAACTCTGTTTTTAACAAGCATGTAGACAGATGCAAGGTCACAAGATCCAACACCAGTGGAGATTTTAACCAGCACAAATTCTTCATGGAGAAAAGAAATCCAAAGGACATTTGACAAATCAGGTGTCCAAGTGATTACATGTGTTCTTTTCAAACATGAGCTTGTCATAAGAAGAAACAGACTTTCACTTTTTTGTTTCTGCTTCATTACTTCTTTCTACATATGTAGAAAATATACTAATATTAGGGCATGTCTTCATTTTGATGACATGTAAGAATTTTAAAACAGCTATGTGGAGATTTAACATCTCCCTACTAACATATTTAGCCTTTTGTACTCAACATTGCAAAAAACTCAATTATATCCTGATATGTGAAAGAAAATTATGGTTGTGCATATTCAGAAGCTAAGCTATGAAAGTCATGGATGTGGTAGAATGTTTGAATGATTTTATAAGGGGAAAAAAAAGCAGAAGCCTTTTGCCAACTAGTTGATGAAATGGAAAACCTAGAAACAACACATAAAATGTTTTACAGCAACTTATCTACATAAAATATAAAACACGGTCAATGTCTATCAGGCCAGATTAAATTTATGTTCCACAGAGTTAAGCAACCATACTAAAAATGGAAGGATAAAACATGCAAAATACTAGCAAACACCATTAAAGCAGAGCAAGCTGCCAGCTACCTCTCCTTTGTCATTCTAGGAAATAAAAGTTTCAGTAGACTCTGAAATCATTAAATGTCAGGTCAATACATTTTATCAGGTCTCTTTGTATTTCATAAGGACACTTTGATGAAGCTGAATTGACACATGAATGATGTCATCTTCACTAAATTTCAACCAGGTGATAGACAGGGAGCTGATAGAGAATAATGATATGCACGCTGAGATATAATTCATTTGTGAATGTTGAATGGTGAGTGAATGCTGAATTCTGATCAGTGAGGGAATGCTATTAGATTTTGGGATTACAAAACTTCAGTATATGAATGCATTCACCTAACACATGTTGGGGTCGGGTAGGGTGGAATAGTTATTATATGCTGTGACGGAGTCAGACCAGAAGGATATAGGAGAGTGCTGGAAGGCAGGTATATTAGTCTCAGGATGTGCAGGTCCCTGTTCCCTGGATAGCCAAACAAAGGCTACTCCAGGCCAATCAAGACACCTGGGGCCAATTAAGAACCTTCTAGAAAGGAGTAGAAACAGCTAGCCTAATTGGGACACCTGAAGCCAATCAGGGACTGGCTGAAACCAGATAAAAACCTCCCAGTTAGTCAGGTGGGTGTGGGTGTCAGGAGCTGTGGAAGGAAGTTATGCTGTTGGTGAGACTGAGTGTTGGACAACATATCATACTGAAGGAAGGAGGCCCTGAGGTAAGGGTGAAGTGGAGTTTGAAGAAGCGGGGACTGCTGTGGGGAAGTAGCCCAGGGAATTGTATTGTGTTTTGTGCCTAAAAGGTCAGCCATCTTAGCTGATACTATTAGGGTCCCTGGGCTGGTGTCCGGAGTAGAGGGCGGGCCCGGGCTCCCCCCTTTTCCATCTTCCATACTGGCCTGTGATGAAGGTAACTCACTAGGTGGTGACTCTTGCCAATTATACTGAGAAAGGGAGGTCACTCTGTGGCCTAGATGAGTTTCTGAGGCCCCTAAATCTGCCAGGAAGCGCAGGACCCACAAGTACAGACTTGGAGCTTTGTCACAATGCCTATAGTGCTGAAATTCATTTCTGACTGTACAGGAAGACCACACGATGGATCCCCAGATAAGCAATCACCCAACAAACATGGCAGCGGGGGCAGTTACAAATCAGTGACATGCTCTCAGGTTGAAGTATCAAGACTGGTTTGTCAACCTAGAGAGCATGTCACTGATTTGTAATTTGACACTAGAGATCAAAAGAAAACTGAGGAGTTAAAATGCCTTCATGAAGGGAGAAGGGGAGAGGTCACTTGCAGGCAGTTGTCAAGGCTGGGAGTGAAGAATTGGGCCTTTCCAGATCCAGGGAATACTAGGACTTATCGAAAAACTAGATATGCATATAGTCAATTTTATTGTCTTTAAGACATGTTTTTATTCTACATAAATCACTTCATTTTAAGGAGGCTGTTTGGTCACTAGTTACTACTACCATTGTTGAGAAAATAACTGAACTACAAGATTTGAATGTAAGAGCTGGTCTACACTGGGAACTTACATCAGCCTAGCTACATCTCTCCTGGTAGTGAAAAATCCACAACCCTGAGAGATATAGCTCTGCTAACCAAATCCCATCGACCTAGCTACTAGTTCTTGGGGTGGTAGATTATAAATCTATATCTACACTGATGGGAGAACCCCTTCCATTGTTGTAGTGTCTACATTGAAGTGGTACAATGCACTGTGCTGCAACAGTTTCTTAAGTATAGACATATCCTGTTGAGGTGATCATGGATAGTATCAGGGGAGTGCCGCAAGGGTCTGCTCTGCAAGTGGGAGAATTGCTTGATTGCACCCAGAGACAGATGACAGGCAGAGGCTTGAGTAAACACCAAGAGGACTCAGAGGTGAAGTTCATCTATTAGTTGTGACAATCAACATTATGAATAACTGAATACCAATTCAGAAGAGAGGAAAACACCTTTCAAGGTCTGACACCAAGTGAATCTCCAGGTACCCATCTGATTTTATATGATATTTCAAAAACATGGCTTTAATCATTTACCTTCAAAAGAGTTTTCCCTGAACTATTCCGAAAAGTAGCATTCTCCAAGATATTAAAACTGACTAAATTATTGTAACACTTAAGAAGGCAGAAACTTTCATGTTATATCTTATCTGAAAATTGAATGGGAATTCTTTGGAAAGATACTCTTCATACAAAAATGGGACTAGAAGAACTGTTTGTCTTCTACATCAAGCTCAGGTAAAGGATATCTATTTTCTATCAATGGATGCAGAGAGTGCATCTGGCAGCATTATATGGTCCTAACTACCCATTTTAAAAAAAAAAAGACTTTGGGAAAGCCTTCCTTGAGTGACTCAAGACTTTTGTGTTATTTACCATTAGCGTTACTATTAACACAAGGCAGAGGTACTTTCCTTCAGTTGTCATAAGACCTCTTGGTATGCTGACCAGCCTAATAACTATATAATTATTTTGCCTAATCAGCAGAGTCAATGGTTCCAATAAGAATAAAATATTAGATTTCTGCATTTTCATTATTTTTATTCTGGCGTCAGTAATAACTGTTACATTCATTTAACTGTATGGCTCATTGCACAGTAATTTGTTGTAATTTTCTTCAAAATTCAGAATGCTCAAGTGCACCTGGCTTTACAACACCTGTCTTTATAAATTCCACAACATACCCATAGCAACAGAAGCTCCAAGATAAACCATTCAGCATATTCCAATCTGAACTTCCTTATTCTTGTAATTTATACCGCTGCATCTTCAGCATAAAATTCCACCTATAGGGCAAAGATCTAAGTCTATAAATTTTCCATTAAAAATTCAGTGGAAAATGGATTTTTGAGAGACATTTTGTGGGGGAGGGGGAATGAGTCATTTTGGGGGGTTGGTTGGAAAAAATCAATTTTTTCTATTAAGAAAAGAATTTTCTGCAGAGAGAAAAAAACATTTTCCAAACAGGTTTACTACACTGTAATCTTACACTCTGCCCTGATTAAGGAACAGCACATTGTTGTGTTATTCCAAGAGAAGAACAGTCACAATTGGGCTCTTGTGTTACCCCTGGATCCCGGTGGAAGTAGTAAACTGCACTAGATTTTTTTCTGGAGCAGTTTCTTTTCCTCTCTGCCCTGGTTCAGCTAGGTCCCCTGCCCATTTCTGCCTGCTACAGTTGGAGGGGGAATAGCAGCCATATAGCAGCTGGGCTCTTCACGAACTGCTGCTTGTGGTCTGGGTAGGAGGAAAAGGAGCTCTCTTGTTTTTCTTATGCCCTTTTTTCTCCTCAGTGAGAATACAGAAAGACCTGGCTCTTAATGCAGATCACGGATTCCATGACATACAGGCATGGTATGATAGCTACAATATAGGAATGCAATCAATTCCAAAATGCACAAACATTCAGAAAATAACCTCCTAAGACAAATCTACTGACCCTATTCATTCTATTTCCAAGTTTTAACCCACCTGAAGATGCAGGAGAGGAAAAAAATAAAAATACAAAACCCCTCATTGCCAAAGTATTTGGACCCCCAAATGAAAAAAAGAGCAAATTTCATGCATTAGCCATGGAATGAATGAATTGAAACTGGTGTTTCAATTAGTTATTATTGTACCAGACGTCGGTAGAGAAATGAAACTAACAATGTATTGACACAAAATGAGATTACAACTCTAATAAAGCAAAATCCAAGGAAGCTGGAGGCTCTGTCTCTCACAATCATTAGCAATATCAATTATGTTAAAGAATTTGATAGATTCCACTGGTATTAGCAGCCACTAGAAGACCTTACAGATATAAAGTTGATAGTATTTGATCAACTATACTTGACTAATTGTTTCACACAGCCACTATAATGGCCAAGTGTGGTACTCACTTAGGGGCCTAATCCACAGTCCATTAACTCAAGGGAAAGACTCCCATTAACTTATCCGGGTTTTGAACCATTTGCACCACAGCGCTGTAGCCATGGTGCAGAAAGCTGCATGCCTCTTACTGAGATTTTTTTTAGAATGCCGCATCTGCGCAGTTTCTGCGCACTAAGTGGCTTGGCAGTGTGTACACCTCAGTATTTACAGTTCCCAAAGCTGCTTTACTTTGCACAAACTTGCAAGTGTAGACAGGGCCACAGCACCAGCTTTGCTGGGCAGGCTTTTGCCCTACACCAAACCAAAGAGAGATATTATGGCCCTTATGACTTTCTGAACCAGAAAGAGATAATTACAGAATCAACTTCTTATTTTCATTACCTTCTATTTCTGAACACAGTTTGTGTTGGGGGAGGGAGGAATCTCAGCAGAAAAGATATTGGATACTACAGACTCACTCTCAAAGGTATTTTTTTACCATAACCTAATTCCAAGTTCATCTAATAAATCATTCCCTGGCCCCCGTAAGAGTCAAGAGAAAAACCATAATTGTTTTACTTCTTACACTTAAATGGGGACAGTGTTAGTGATTATTTACTTTCTATTTAGAATCACCATGTACCCTGCTGGCATTATGTGAGTGGTTTGCAATAATGGAAAATCTATTTGCTTTTATTAGAATGTAAGATACTCAACTGTTATAAAATTTACTGTCAAACTAGTGCTGGCTTAGCATAAAATGAACTAAGATTTTTTTTCATTTTATTTTATTATGTTAAACAGATTCTCTTAGTTCAATTGTTCTTCAGTGGATGATTATAGAGATAATAAGCCAATTATCACTGTTTTAATTGCTAAAGTGTGAAGAATCATTTATAAGTAGTGAAAAACCTTAGTCAAAAAATTCTGAACATCCATTAAACCTAGTACTTTACTTATGTAGTGAGGAGAGCTTTATTACAGTACACTAAAAACACCACATTTGTTTTTTTTGTTTTTTTGATCTGAACACAAACACACAAAATGCAGAAGGGAAAATTCTTAGCTGGTGTAAATCAATAGAGTTCTGTTTAAGTCAGTGGTGCAATGCTGATTTAAATAACCTGAAGATCTAGTCTGAAGGTACAG
This sequence comes from Dermatemys mawii, assembly GCA_007922305.1. Classification (NCBI taxonomy): domain Eukaryota; kingdom Metazoa; phylum Chordata; order Testudines; family Dermatemydidae; genus Dermatemys; species Dermatemys mawii. Next base: position 9,013,153 of record ML677354.1, read on the forward strand.
AATATTTTTTGTGTTGTGTTTATTAACAAAACTGATTGAGTCCTGCCAATGGTTTATACACAAATATTTTCTATATAATTCTCAGCAGTGAATCAACTGAAATGATTGAAATTCTGATCTCATGTATACCTGTGTGGATCTGAATTGTCTTAATTTAAGAGGCTGATTTATGCAGGAGTAACAAAATTAGGCCTGCATAATATGGAATAAATCAATATATATTAATTAATCTAGAGTGAATATTATAAAGTTACACACTATGTAGCTCTTTGAACAACAGTTATATTACCAGTCATTACATATATTGAGTTTATATGGAGACAGATTTATAATTCTGATGGACCTATACATCTGTGGCCTTCTACAACAGCTTACGTGGGAACTAAACAAGTACAAGTACATTCAGGTTTTCTTGGAGATAGGAAGATGTGGTGCTGTTTCTGCTTGACCTGGCTTAGGGACAGGTGAGTCTTTACAACTGAGACTCTAACACTCCCCAGGAATACCCAAGGTTGTGAGGTACTTGGCTAACACACATTGTTAGCGTCGGGAAGCCTGGTCAGTGCCTGCCAAAGTTCAGCTCCTTGACTCTTCCTGTTCTCATCTCACACAGGCTAGTGATAGGCATGCTCCAATCCCAAGTCCTCTGTGTGTCCAGCTCCTTAGCCTCTGGACACTCATAGAATTAATTACCAGATCTGCTGTTCCAACAAACTATGTCCCACAGCTTACCAGTTACACCTTAGAACACAGCCCCATGTAACATGCAGCACTAGATATGTTTATAGTGAATATAAGAGACAGCAGAAATGGTTAATGGGAACCAAAAGGTGCATATCAAATAAAATCATAATGCATTCTAGAACCTAAACTCCACTAACCAGGTGCCCTCTTGTCTAGTAAGGTACTGCTTACCCCAAAGTCTTTCTTACAGCATTGTCAAACCAGGATGACTGAGACCTTCCTTCCATGAGATCAAGCCTGCCGGCAACTTGTCTGCCCTGATGGAGGATGCCAGGGCATCTTCCTGCACCCTAGATATACCAGACTAGTCCTTTGTTCTTCATCACTAAAACAGCACTCCCTCCCCTCCACTCTTTATGTCTTCTTTTTACTTTTCTTTCTTTAGCCCCACAATCCCTTCATTAGTGTTTGATTCAGTGTACAAATAGGCGCCCATTGTAAGCCATCCAATACACAATGGTCAACCAAGGAGATAAGTCTATCCTAGCAAATATCTGGTGGAATTTGACTTAAGGCACACTATCATTGTATGAGCTGCCTTTAACTATAGGGCCGTAAGAACATTATTTTCAAAATATATACATATCTCCTTGCACATTATCTGCACACGCATTTTGTAAAGATTATGACCACCACTGTGACACCGACTTTTAGTAGAAAACTTGCATAGACACTGTCTGGTGAACTGAAACATAAATACCAGATCCAGAGGTATCTTATAACCTGCCTGCACCCCTGTATCCTCTGTCATTTGGCATCAAGAGGTCCTTAGGTCACAGAGAATGAATGACAGACAGAGTTCAGATATTAATGCTAATTGAGAAAATCCCTCTTTATGAAACTCCAGGCTATATCTTCAAAATGTTAGAAAGAGAATTAAGTCTTGAAAAAAATTGAAAATGGGGCGCTATGTAAATTTAATTAAAAAGCCTCAGTATCAGATGATTGCGCTTTATCACTTTCACTGTGTAAGGTATTTTATGTACTGAAGTTCACTTACTGGTGATACTACAGATGTTAGAAATGGTGGGCTCATACATAGTTTACTCCTGTGCCTGAGACAGGAAACTTTTAGGTTTTACAGTAATAGCAAGTAGGTCTTTCCTCATCAAGAAGAATCAGAGGACAAAATCTGTTTCCAAATCAATATCTTCCTAAAAGTGAACTAGAAATACAGAAAAGCTGGTGAGAAAACTTTTGCTTTGTGGCCCTATCCCGTGAGATGCTTGACAGCATAATTTCCCGTCAAAGTCAATGTGAGTCAAAGATACTCAGTACCCTTCAGGAAATTCTGCAATCTCAAGTATTCAAATTTTTGTCTCAACCAAATCTGCATTCCAAGCCTTTTGAGGTATGACCATTGAATAATCCTGCTGCAAGGAGGTTTTTCAGACACACTTTGCAGACTGAAGTGAATTGACTTGTTCAGAAAAGCATAGTACACTTTGCTTATACCAAACCAGACTTGTTATGGCTCACATATCCCTAGAAATAATTTCTATCTTCTTCTGAAAGACTGAAAATCTAATTGGTCATTTTAGATAAAGATCAACAAATTGAACAATAAGCTACAGTATCACAAGAGCTTTTAGAGTTTGATTTGCTGTTTACACGTATTCATATGCAAGAATTACACCCTTCCATTGCAGAAAACTACTTTTCAGTTCCACAAAAAAATAGAAGTTGAAGGTGAAAGTGACAAATCAGATGGTTTCCATTTTTCCATAAACACTTAATTTCAGTTTGCTCCACAGGAAGATTTTTTCCCCATGAATATTTATTTACAAATTACCAGTAACACAAACTGATACTTATTATCTTAGTAAAGATTTGGGAGAGAGTCCTGGAAATCCTTTTTATGCAAATGGATCATGTTTACTTTTTATGTTACACTGTAGACCAAAATTCATACTTGTTTAAGTATTTGCACTATTAATCATGTTTATTATGGTACTTCCTAGGAACAAACTAAGATTAGGATCCCATTGTGCTAGGTATTTTACAAACACAGTAGAAACACCTGCCACAAAAAGTATATAATATAAATGGAAAGACAGACAAAGAGTAGGAGAAAGAGGTGTAACATAGAAGCAGAGATCCTCAAATTCTTCAAGTCTAAAATGTACTTGCAAACTAAAACCATTCTTCTCATTGTATTGACACGAAATATTTGTACATTGTTGTGAAACTTTGTATTGCCCTATAATCTGCACAAAAATAAAACAGCCAATGTTTTACACTTTCTATTTGGGGCTGACAAAAATAAATCCCATAGGCTGGAGTGATATTTAATTGAACTCACCAGTCACTAGCAACCTAGAGAGAAGATTTTACATTACTCAGTGGCAGGTTCATGAAAAGAAAGCACAGATGGAAGTTGGTTAGCTTCAATGAACAAAGATCACTTTGGGACCAGAAGTGCTCTGCTTTTTTTCCATTTGCACTCCTGCCTGTCAACAGTTATATCTGGATATCACAGATGAATAAATTAGTTGGTGAAAATGGAGATCACATGTCACAAAAAGTTGAGGTATCCATGGAGAAGAAAGGTCACAAATATACAATAAATCCAGCACTACTATTTTTTTAAAAAAGTTTAGAAACAGTTCTCTAACGTTGCAGGAACTCTACACTAATCTTCCAAAGGTACCATGCTGCATATGTCCAAAGCAATCCAAAAGAGTACTATACTGCATCTGAACAGCTGTTTATCCTCCTGTTATAGTGCTGAAGAGGAAATTGAGCTATATATGTTTTTTTTATTGGCATAGGATACCTACCTACTATCTGAAATTACTTCTATTTCCATATCCATTATGTGAATAGGCTGTGGAAATTGTAGTTTCAGGTTTCTTGTGGCATCTGCACATTAATGCAGCTAGTGTGTGGACTCAAACCCATTGGAAATAATTATATGAGATCACTCACACCATTACATTTGATGCATTAAGTCTATTACCTCCTCACAGAGATCTCGGTTCCCACTTTTGTGGGCTCTCTCTCCAATAGTGCTGAGATCAGGGATAGAAATTCACCTCTTATTTAATTATAATAAATGTAATATTTGAGGGTAAAAGCTGCTCCAAGTAAAATCAACTTCCTGTTGATAACAGACTTGCTGATCTCATCCAAAACAAGACTGGCATCTTTTCCTCTTCCATAATTGCAAATGTCAGCATGAAAATGCACTCACTGATCATCAAGGCAGGCTTGTGCTTTTCCCTGCAACTAGAAAGTCATGTGTATACATAAGTTATGTAATAGTGCATCAAGTTAACACGTACGCCATACATTCTTCCATGTCAGGCCCACATAGCAATAGTCCTTGATTATGAAATGTTCAGCTACACTTTTAAAACATCCATCAGGTGAGCTATACAGTTTTGTCACTTCTTTCTCAAATTTGTAAGATTACAAACCACTGACAGAAAATTAAAACAAATGTGCATATACATTCTGTTTTAACAGGCAAAGAACTGAATATCCAAATGACCATATAGCCACTTTAGTTACATTCACAATTTGAGTAACTGCCTGTAAAAATGACAGTAAGGCATTTGAATGCAAAATTAGCAAACTTGCACATGCACTTGTACTAAATACTTATGTAAATTAGATGCAAAAATTGCATGCATATTCTGCATGTGAAATTTCATATCTAACTCTTTAATCAGCAGGTACCAAAGTTTGAAATGTTTGTTTTATTTTTAACAAACCAGCTGAAAATCAGTTATTCCTTCCTTTTGTATCAAAATCTTAGTTCACGGCTCCATGTTTCTCCTACAATAATTAACATCACAACCACTTAAAACAGTGTGCAGGAACTCCTCACTTAATGTTGTCGTTATGTTCCTGAAAAATGCGACTTTAAGTGAAATGATGTTAAGCGAATCCAATTTCCCACAGGAATTGATGTAAATGAGGGGGTTAGGTTCCAAATTTGTTTTTTTTCACCAGACAAAAGACGATATATATAGCTGAACCCACCCACCAGTTAGCTGCAATGGTCTGCTCTTCCTGCAAAGAGTGGACAAAGCAGGCGGCTGCCAAAAGATGTTAGAAGGGAGCATTGCACAACTTTAAACGAGCATTTTCCCTAATTGATAAGTAATGTAACAATGAAACAACGTTATCCAGGACGACTTTAAGTGAGGAGTTCCTGTAGGCAGAACTTCTGATTAAAGATGGACAATAAGAACCCTCACTTCTCATCAGTCTTCCTAATACTATGTACTGTGGTGCCTTTAAACTCTGAAAAGACAGGTCAGTGGGTCTGAGCCCAGGCATCCCTGCATTCAGATTGCTGCAAAGATTTGTGTACAAAGTATGCCTTGTGAGGTACATTAGGAAGAAAAAGTCTGTGTGTGGTGTGGTAACCGTGGAGGAGACTCAAAAGAAAGATCAGTTGACTTCAGACAAGCATATGATCTGATGTTTTGGGTGGTCATCCAAATCAAACCTCCACAACTTTTGATATTTGGCCATCACTCATTGTAATGCTATCAAGTGTTGCAAATAATCAAGGAGATTTGTACTACCTAAGTCTAGAACTGTGCCATGAAAAAGCTGACAGCTTTGAAAGATTTTACCCAAATTACCAACTTTTAAGATCTCTCTCTAATTGGTAGAATATTTCAAACTAGGGGAACTTTCTGTGATAGTACTTTCTGGATGGCTACATTCTATTACTAATTCCAAGTGTTAACTTAAAAAAAATCAAAGTTTTAGAATGCCAAGGGAACTCCAAGATGGAAAAGTCTTTATATCACTTTCCATTTTAAACTGTATGGATTTCAGAATCTTTTCAATATTTATATTGTAACTAATGCCATGATTTTATATAATACTCTCAATACATAGCTTTCAAAAGTGATTTACGAAGAAAGGTAAAAATCCTCTATTTACAGATGGAAAAGGTGAAGCACAACGTTGTGAAAAGACTTGTTCAAGATCATATAGCAACTCAGCAGCAGAGTGAGAAGGAGAACCCAGGTCTCCCGACTCTGGTTTGTGTGGAATTTCTGCTTCAAACCCCAATCCCAGGCCAGTTTTACCGAATGACTCTTGATCCTGGGCCAATGAATTTGAGTCGAGTACTAGGGATGGATTTATGGGTTTTGGTAGAAACCAGGGAAACCTCTAGCTTTTTGGTTGTGCTTCTCTTTCATCTTCATTTCAACATTTAAACTAAAAGGAAATAGAGAGTTGGACCAAAACCGGAATACAGTTTCAAACAAACCCTTGCAAATGGTAAACAAGCAAGTTTTGCATAGCTTCTTGATTTTAAAGGGCTTCCCTTATTTTATTGCCTTGTATGATAAAACACAAAATCATTTTGCCAGGAGAGATCTTTCTTCAACGTTCTTTTTCTTCCCTCACATTTTTAAGGGGAAAAATCCTTAATTGCAGCTGCAGTATTTCTAAGGCATATTTTGTCAGTCTGACAATAGATCTGTGGGATACGGCTTTTAATAGGGATGGTCTCCCACCTACAAAAAATTGAACATTTGATTCAAGAATGGCATCCAAAAATTCAGAAGCCTATGTGAAGTAGTGAAACTACTCTGAATCTCTTGGATCTATCATATTGGAATAAAATTTCTGTCTGGAAAGAGAAAATATAAACCCAAGTGAAAACAACAGCAACAAAAACCAAAAATCAAATGGTTGGACAAATTTCTCCAAACCTCAAAAAAGGTTCAGATTTAGACCAATTCTTATTTCATTTGCACTAGTTTTTATGAGAGACTATTTGCATCATCCATCCATAAAAAAAGTTGTTTGCATAGATGTATACACTCAGGGTTTGGGCTACTGGAAAGCAATACCTGTAGAAGTTAAATATAGTAATATGAATTAAAATTTGATGTCAACTAATACCATATGAAGATATCTAAAGAGGAGATTAAGATTAAAATCTAATGATAATAATGACTGTGTTAACCCTGTGCCAATACCCATTTTTATTATCATTTCATATGTTTGTGACAATCTTTGTCAGAGGAATAAGATACTGTAGCCACATTTCTTCTCCTATATATTCTGTTCATTTATAATGGTGTGTGATATTACTTACACAAACCTATTCTGATCTTACTTGGCCTTAGTGGTTAATGTGTGTGTGGGCAGGGGAAAAAAGAGGGCAAGAATGGGATAGACAATCTGATCACTATACTGTGAACACTAGAGGAAACATCTTTTGTTCTATTTTGCAGAAAATATATTAAAATTCAAATACTTTCTCAAGACAGATTGTTACAAGAATGGGAAATGGCACAAACAATCCATTACAATGTCAAAGATTTAACAAAGAAAGGAAGGTTAATTATAATTGAGCATTCCCTATGGATATGTCAGGAGCTATGTCTCAGCCTAGCTCTTATTGACAGGTGGTAGTGTAAATTAAATGTGGTATTATGAATTCAAATTGGATTTCAACTGCTCATCGTCCTTGCTATGGCATTAGAATAGTTGGAGATGATTATAGTCTAAAGACCATAATGAAATTGGGTTACTTTGTGCCATTTTCCATTCTCATTGATTTTTCATGAGGAAAGATTTATGGTTTTCTTTCAATTTATGTCACTCAAAAAGTGTATTAGTCTGAATTTTCTGCCCTTGATACCTAGGCAATGGTATCAAGTACAGTATCAACTCAAAAAATAGTATTTTTGAAGGGTGAGGAAGAATTAGGTCACATGAGTAGTGGGGTCTTGGGACAAATGCCATTTCCAGGGGCTACACAGTGTTATTGCAGCTGTTTTGGTCCCAGGACATTAGAGCTGCAGACACAGAAATCACTCATGTACAGAAGAGGGGTAGCATGGAAAGCAACAATGCAAGCTTCCCCTGCTCTAGTTCTATCTACCTGACTGCTTATCAGAATGATCATGTCTAGGACCTGATCCTAAAACAACACATATCAGAGAAAACGCTACAAAGATGCATTGAAAGTGTAAACATCACAAGCTAGGAACATCACAAGCTAGGAAGAGCACGCCACCAACCGACCACTATGGCATCATATCCTCCATCAGGCAGTGGCCCGCTTTGAAGAGAAGTGCCTTGCCCTCAAAGCTGAAAAGAGATACAGGAGGAAGGAAAAAGAAATAACTTTCTCTAAGCAGTCCACTGCTTGCCACAAAATATCTGTGCCTACTGCAGGTGGATTTGCAGTTCCAGATCAGACTCCTGAGTCATCTCAGGATCCATATGTAAATCTGTGATAGAGATCAGCCTCGAATCGCAGGATTGCGAATCAATCAAACAAGCTAACATATATCTGGACCATCCTATTGACTTCAACGGAGCCACTCATATGAATAAAGGTAAGCATGTGTTTAAAAGTTTCTATTATTGGGTAACAAAGTAGTTCAGCCTTTAATCTTATTTTCATCTTGTCCTCTCTAATGGAGATGATCAGTACAGTAGATACTATAGTGACAGACACAATTTACATATGTATATTACATATAAACAAACCTGTATTCAAAGAACTTTTTTAAGATTGCAAAGTCTAGCATGAAAAAGTTAGGAAATGTCAGAATTAGGTTAGATGGCCAGCTTTAATTCTGCCCTCTTTGTGTATGCATTGTGACGTGCTACTAGCTCTGCCTGCACTAAATAGGCAGAGCTAATTAGTGTCAATTATTGTGGAAGCAGCAACTTTACAATGTGCCTCAATAATGTACCAAATTTTAAAAAAATGCCCTTCCTCCTCCTCACATTTCCACATTTAATTCTATTTCATACACAGTAAAGAGGAAATGTGTCATATCTGATGTACAGCTGAACAATTTAGTATGAAATAATACTTAAAATCATAGGAGAAAATAAAAAGCAACTAAATTTTCAAACTTGGGTGGATCCCTAAAGCCCCGTATCTAATATGGCAGAGATGACTTTGCATGCACAAATCAGATTAATTGTTCACCAAATTGATATTTAAATGCATAATTACCTGGTTTGCACACAAAACATGTGGTCTTTTGTAGGTACTAACAATCAAATCTCATTCTATCAATCATACCTACTGTGGCCAGGTTTGAAAATTAGTCCCAAATTATTTGACTAGAAATGCATGTATTAGCATTTCACAGAACTACACAAAATAGCTTAATCTTTCACTTAGTGTCTGGTTCCCAACTATCTTTACAAGACAAGCCAATTGTAATAGTATCTGATTTAAAACACTTCAGCTCAACAGAAATGCCTTTTCCCTCCATTATTATTAACAACATGTAATTATTCATGACATTTGGGATTATTGAACATAAATAGAAGAAAGGAGAGACACGTTAAGCCTTTCTGGAGATGAAAAGGAATTGTATATCTTTATTGTGCCACCTAATTTAATTAATGTATTCCTATGCCATCTGGTCAGATTAATTTAAAAGTTAACAAAAGAGATCACTCTGAATTAAAACACAATAAGTGGAAAGCAACTTTAAAAAGAATATTTTAGATTATGTCATCACTATAACAACTGGGCTGTCAGCAAAGTGATAGATACCATAGCAGCCAATTCTTTAGAAACTTTATGTGTTACCTTTGTTACATGCTTCCACATATGAATTTCCATATCACCATTTTTAGATAAAATAATTAGAGGAGTAAGGGCCTAATTTAGGGACATGCAGAAACTGTAATATTGTTCATTGTTTAGATTTTGGTTGAAGATGGGTGAATACCTGAGGAAAGAAAATATTTCGTATTTGCAGAGAACCCCTAAACCAGGGGTGGGCAAACTATGGCCCTCAGGCCACATCTGGCCCACGGGCTCTTCCCATCCGGCCCCTGAGCTCCTGGTTGGGGAGGCTGCTCCCAGCCCTTCCTCCGCTTCCCCTTCCCCCCCATCCCCTGCCTCAGCGCGCTGCGCGAGCAGTGCTTTTGGGGGTGAGGTTGCCAGCTGCAGCAGATTAGCGTGGCAGTGTGTCTGACGGTGTGGTAAGGGGGCTGGGCTGGGCTTGGATAGTGCGGTTGGATAAGGGGCAGAGGGTATCAGGGGGCATTCAGAAGAAGGGGAAGGGAGCAGGATGGATAGGACATGGGAGTTCCAGGGGGCCTGTTAAGGGGCAGGGGTGTGGCTAGGGGTAGGGGCAGTCAGGGAGAAGGGGGGTTATATGGAGGTGGGATCCTGGGGGGTGGTTAGGGGTGAGGGGGTCTCTTGGGAGTGAGTAGTCAGAGGACAAGGAGCAGGGGGCTAACATAGTTGGTGGGGTCCCCAGAGGATGGTTAGGAGTGGGGGGTTTCTGGAGAGGGAGCTCAGGGGACAAGGAGTGGGGGGTGGGAGTTGGATGGGTTGGAGGTTCTGAGAGGGGGCACTCAGGGGGTGGTAAGTTGGTGGGAGTCAGATAGGGAGTGGGGCCAGGCTGTTTGGGGAGTTCCTGCCTTCCCTACCCAGCCCTCCGTACAACTTTGAACCCCAATGTGGCCTTCGGGGCAAAAAGTTTGCCCACTCCTGCCCTAAACACTTGACAAACACTAAATTGTGCTTTGCAAAGCCTCTGAGGCACTATATTCCCATTTAACAGATGGGGAAAATGAGAGGCAGAATGATTCAGTGATTCAGTCACCCAGCAAGTCAATGATAAAATTGGACACAACAGACGGACCTGTGTTAAACCCATTAGACCATGTCACCTCTTCCAAAATATGAGACATTCTAGCAAGTGTAATGTACTAAAGCCAAATTTCACAGCTTCCAGCAGTCTCAGACAATCCCCAATGTTGTATCCTCTTATGATGCAATCCTGAAAAAGTATGTACTATGGGATGCCATCGATGTAGTCTGAACAGTGGGAGTGAAGTAGCTGTTCATAAATACAGATAGCCACACTGACCCTGCAATATAAGAGATGAAGGAGAGGGATGGACACTCCTGAGAGTTCTTTGATCTATCTATTTCTAATCAACCCTATCTCTGGTCATATTGACAGTATTGGAATCAATGAAAAAAAAACATTTACATGAAATCTAAGAATTTTAATACTACAAGGATAGTAGTATAGATGAACATATTTCTCCTGATTATCAAACAATGCTCAGGTAGGATGGAGTGGTTTAAAAAAAATAAGCTAATTGTCTCTTATGTTAGTTCCCACATTACTTGCATCACAAATGATGCCATTTAACTTGTCAACCAACAGCAAGCACCTGAGAATTCATGGCTGTCCTGAAAAACTGAGGTCACACTCTTGAAATTTGATCCACAAAGGGCCAAGTGTTTTCCAGTTAAATTGAAGCACAGGATATAGGCCTTACAATTCAAAGTGACCTCACTATTTCCACATGGAAAACTATATCACATCTTTCTAAATTTTCAGACTAATATAAAAAAAAATTTCTGCTCAATCAAAATAAATGGCAAGTATCACAACAAATTATCAAACTGCATTTGTGTTGTACTAAATCCTAAAGGCAGTAAAATTTAGGGATGGATGCCAATTGTGTTCTTCAATGCCTATCATAGTGCAAAGCTTGGTTATATTTGATTAGCTATTCAACACTTTGGCTATCCAACACTGCCATATTATTCTTGAGATTTCAGCATTAAAAAAGGAGTAATACTTTCTACCTCTTATGGTTTTGGAGAAAACTTTGAAAACATTAAAAAGTGAAAAATATCACAATGCTGCCTGCCTGTATCTGCGAAGACCTGGGAACAGTAACTGTGGCTTTGTAGGACTTTTTTGCTCCATGTGTTTCTGCTGCTGCTGCTGCTGCTTTCTTCTTCTTCTTCTTCGTCTTCTTCTTCTCCTCTCTCCCTCTCTCTCTCTCTCTCTCTCAAACACACACATACACACACACAGAGTGTCATACACCCCTCCACCAACAGTGCCCAAGCTTCTGCAGTCTCAATCTCCAGTGACTGGAGGGACCACCTGGGGGCCACATGGTACAGCTTCTACATGCCTGTGGTTTGAGTGTTGACTCCTTCTGCTTCAGTTATCTAGTTCCACAAAAGAGCCTGATTGTTTCTTATATTTATAAAGAATGAAGAATGGAAATCACAATGAGGTTTTGCCCAACCCTCCAGCATAAAAGTACTGTTCGTGCTAACTTCCCACAGCATTGTTCTCATTGGCTGCTTGGGCCCCTCTCGTGTTACTTACTTTCAGCACAGCTGAAAATTCAGCACTAAGGGTATGTCTACACTGGCAGAGTTATAGCGCTGGCAGTTACATCGCCGCTCAGAGCACGCTGAAAGTAAACTGATGTTGTGTATCCACTTTCAGCTGCCTGCGCAATAGTGGGTTCACACTAGCGGCACTTGCTTCTCTGGGCACTTATCCCACAGAGCATCTCTTCTGTTGCTGCTGTGAAGAGTTGTGGGAAGGTGGAGGGAGTTGCCTGGCATCCTGAGCCCTGTCCCAATGTCCCATGATGCATTGCTTCACATCCCAGCAATCCCTGTGCTTCTGTCCATATTTGGTGCCATCTTTCACTGGTTTGTATACTGTGCACTCTGCCTCTTTAGCCTGCAGGAATGGATCCTGCACTGTTGACCAATATGCTGTTCACTCTCACTAGCACATCATCAATGGCAGTGGAATCATTCCTTAAGCTACAAAGGCAAGAGGAGTTTGACACTGATCTCACCACACATAGTGGCTATGACACGAGATTGCTTGTGGCATTCATGGAGGTGCTGACCACAGTGGAATGCCGCTTTTGGGCTCAGGAGACAAGCACTGAGTGGTGGGATCAGATTGTTATGCACATTTGGGATGACGAGCAGTAGTTGTAGAACATTCAGATGAGGAAAGCCATAATCATGGGACTGTGTGATGAGCTAGCCCTAGACCTGTGGCACAAGGACACGAGAATGAGAGCTGCCCTGTTGTTGGAGAAGCACATGCTGATTGCTCTGCGGAAGCTGGCTACTCCAGACTGCTACCCATTGGTTGCTAACCAGTTCGGAGTGGGAAAGTCGACAGTTGGAGTCATGTTGATGGTAGCGTGCAGGGTAATTAACTGTATCCTGCTCCGAAAGACTGTGACTCTGGCCAACGTGCATGACATCGTGGATGGCTTTGCACAAAGGGGCTTTCCTAACTGCAGAGGAGGTGATAGACAGCATGCATATTCCAATTTTGGCACCAGACCACCTAGCCACTGAGTACATTAATTGCAAGGGGTATTTCTCTATGGTTCTCCAGGCGCTTGTGGATCACTGTGGGCGTTTAACAGACATTAACACAGGCTGGTCCAGCAAGGTGTATGATGCAAGCATCTTTCAGAACTCTGCAGGAAGCTGAAAGAGGGGACCCGTGGCGCTCCATAACCTTTAAGAGCCACTCATGTTGTGGCATGCTGCATTCTCTTTTCGGTCCCTCTTCTCGCTATCCCACCACTCCTTCAATTCTTGTTTCTCGGCCATGGAGTGCATCATGATATCACGCAGAAAGGCCCCTTTATAATTCTATACAGCCATTCAGCCAGCAATAACAAAGAGAGAGGCTGGGCTCCCAAGGTCATATTTGTGAAGCCAAAATGCAACATTTTACAGAAGTAGTATTGTATTGTTTGCAATACACAGAGCACTGATTCAGTGATTTAAAACACAGCCATTATTCACATACCTGTCACTAACTAACTGACTCCAGGCAAGCACACATGAGCCACAAGACCTCCAGAATGGTGAATAACTGCAGGAGCTGGGAAAATCAGTGTTTCTGGACTGTACTGCACACTGGGCTCATGGCTCTTGGGGAGAGCCAGCACTGTAGGTGGGAAGGAGGCTTATAATCATTACTGTCCCCACATTTTCCATAGGCTGTGTTCATTATGGAAGATATCTCGCTGCTGAGGGTGAGAAGGGAATCAAGGGAGGGTCTTCTCCAAGACTGCGGCTTCCACCCTTACATGTGGCTCCCCTTGCTCCAGTGACAGCAGAGTGGTGCGGGAAAGTTACCCTTAATAGCATAAGAAACAAAGCAGCTCTACCAAAGAACCTGCAGCAGTGAATTGCCCAGTGTCTCCATGAGAATTCTGTGGAGATTTGTGAGGCAGATTCCCTGTGAAATGAGGGAATCAATCAACACACTGCTCCGTTACTCAGACTAGGCATGTGATGGTATGTGCATCATACAAGCCTGCTTTCTGCAACCCTCCTGCCCCCAACAACTTGCTTCAGCGATTCCCAAAATCCAAGCCACTTACCAGGAGCCTCCTCTCCTGTTTGTGCTTTGCCAAGCTCTGACAGCTGTGACTAACTAGCCTCCTCCGGTGTACTGAAGAGCTCTTGGATGCATGCATCTTTGATCACCGAGCCATCCTCTGCTTCTGGGTGCACCCCACTCCACATCCTCATTCAAGATCCTCTTGGCTTGGTCCACTCTCAACTGGCATGCAAGTCACTGAAGTATCTACAGTGGCCTTCACAGTGGAGGTGGGTCACCACTGAGTATTGCATCCACCTCTTTGCAGAACTGGCAGCTCATAGGCACAGCACCAGAATCACAGTTTTCCTCCCACGCCTCGAGGTAGACATTCTGCAGCACCTTCACTTTGACCCTGCACTTCAGTGTGTCCCAGTCATGGCCCCTTTCTGTCATGCATTATAAAATCTGTCTGTAGGTATCATAATTACTACAGCTGGAGCGCAGCTAGGACTGGACAGCCTCCTCTCCTGAAATGCTGATGATGCTCCAAGCAAGGGATTACCTGGTGCATGGAGCAGGCATGGCCACCTACAAAGATGTGCTGAAACCACTGCACGCATCACCAAGCAAATAGGAAGGAGCCTTTTAAAATTCCCAAGGAATTTAAGGGGTGGTGGGGCTCACAATTGGTCACCGGAGGATAGGGCAGTAGAGTTCAAACCAATGCCCAGAGAGGCGAGAACAGGCGTGGTGGAACACCTCCCACTGACCAATGGCAGTGCTGTAATCAACCTGGGTGTCTACACTAGCCCTGTGGCACTGTAGCCCTGGTGCAGAAAGCTGCACACCTCTTGTGGGGTGGTTTTTTACAGCGCTGCAACTGTGCAGCTTTTGCGCACTAATTGGCTTGGCAGTGTGTACACCTCGGGAGTTACACCACAGAAAGATGTTTTACTGCACAGAAACTTGCCAGTGCAGACAAGGCCTAAAGCTTTCACACATAAAAACCTACAGGAAATGTGTTAAGACATAAAATATGTCTTGGGGAAGGATTTAATAGGAGGACACTGACAATAAAGGAACTCACAGCAGAATTGTAGGAGCAAACAGGCAGTGACTGGAGGGAAAAGAAGGGACAGAACTTGGTTCATTGCAAAAGAGTGAACGTTATACTGTCCTTTCCACACAAAATTGCCCTTTGAGGAGGTTGATGCCCCATCCAGCTACTTTGAACCTAATCTCTATTTTAAATGCTAAAGATACATAGCTGTTCTACCAAAACACTTTCTTTTGAGAAAATTGCTGGGCCACAAACTGCTGCTCAACACGCATTCCTGTTTTCTCTTACCCTTTTAGTAGACACTACATTTCTCCCTGGAAAATATATGAAATTACATTTTATACTTCTTTTTTAACTTTGGATAACAAAGTGAAGGGAGTGTACTCCCAGAGCACCAAGTCATGCCACGGGCACACCAGACAGCAATTGGGGCTTGAACCACAGTGCTGACTTTTCTCAACTCCGACTAACAATTATGGCCTCTCAGAAGCATTCAGCTATGTGCAGAATATAGCCCTTAGTGCACTTCTTTGGCCTCAACCTCACAATGAACCTGACCATTACAACAGTGGGATTAGGTTATAATGCTCATCCTTTTTTGGTTTATTGCTGTAGACCTCCTATCCTATTTACACACACTGCTGTTGTAATCGCATCACAAGCATTATTGTTAGAGGGTCCTAATACATATTAATATAACAGAAGTGACAAAGAGTCCTGTGGCACCTTAAAGACTAACTAAAGTATTAGAGCATAACCTTTCGTGGGCTAATACCCACTTCGTTGGATGCATGCAGTCCGATGAAGTGGCTAATACCCACAAAGTGGGTATTAGCCCATGAAAGCTTATGCTCTAATACTTTTGTTAGTCTTTAAGGTGCCACAGGACTCTTTGTCACTTCTGCAATTCCAGACTAACACGGCTACCCCTCTGATTCTTATGAACATAACACTTTGCTTTTAGCCATCTTGTTGGTAACCAAATGTTGGTAACATGCAAAAAACCCTGTCAAACTACTAATGTTCAACTTGATTAAATCAGCACTAACCCAGTGGAAACGCAGAAAGGATTGCTCAGAGAATGAACTGTAGACCCTTTACTTCTGTGTCATATATTCAAATTTGGTTCAGGTCAGCAGGGATTCAGTGGCCTATGTGAAAGACAGAGAGATCAACTAGTTCCTAATGCCTAAGGTCTGTATCCATAAAAATCACTGGGAGCTTTTGGTAGTCTTGGGTTTTTTTGGCAGTCTCACTAAAAAGGCCAAAAGCTGAGTGGTCATGGAGTTTGAACCTTTGATCGAGAGACACTGTTGGGGTTTGTGAGAGAAGTTTGTGCAGTATGATAGATAAATTCAACATGTTTTCTCTACAGCTGTCACCCCAATACCTTTCACCAGTCCTAAATTCACTTGAATGAAGGGAGGAAGAAAGGAATGTCCATAACTAAATAGTGTCCAAAGTAACAGTTTGGTCACTAAGTTAAAGCAGGTGGATCACATCATCTGCTGCTCATTGTAATCGAATACAATGTTGAAGTAGATGTGAGGGACATCAGTGCAGATTTTACTTACACTAGTAGTTTACTTACACTAATAAGTCCCTGTCCCATCCTCCCTCCCTTCCCCCTTCTCACACCCTTTCCTGGTTCCAGGGAACATACAGTTATATATTGTGATTTGCATTGTAGAGTAAGTGTGAGTTGCTTTTGTTATTCATTCACAGGTTAGATTAACTTTGTTTATCAAGCCATACATAAAAATGTAATCATTCCATTGTCAGGAGCCCAAAGCTAATGTTAATTACAGTTTGAAACTTCGATTATTAATGCATCTTTACCTACTGAAGTGTGAAATAAGCAATAGTAGTTGGAATACACCAATTAAATTAGCTTCTGAGACTGGAATTCATAAATAGGATACTATCTGGCATTTACAGCTAACACTAACACAGCATGTAAGAGTTACAAGATTCTGTATTCAAAACAATATACCTTACAAATTGCAGAAATGAGGAAAGAGAACTGTGCCTTTTATGTAAAGGTATAGATACATAACATGCATACAGCATGTTTTATATGTTGTGGATGATGTTGCTGTATGTATATTCAGCTGACCATCTACAAATTCAAAATAATGTTTCTCTAAGTCTTATGGCATACCTACACATACACAAAGTCACATAAGCACTCACAGGAGAGCTGGACAAACATTCCAAAAGCTTATGAGAGAAAAAAAAAAAACCATTCAAATAAAAAGCATAAATGTACTTTAAAGTTAATTCAAGTCTCCATCTATTTTATTCATTTTCTAAGATCATTTGTAAGAGCAATTTTTTTGTTGATAAGGCTAGTCTTTGCAGAAAAAGAAAGGGTCACAGTTACTTGTGAGAAAATTAATTCACTAAGCTTACAAATATCCTTGTGAAACAGTTAAGAACGTTCCTTATCTTCAAGTGCAAAGAGGATGCAGAGAGATAATGCAGGGAGATAATAAGGACCACATTTTGAAAAATATGTATGCAAAAGTGTGTATATTTTTTTTAAGGACCACATGCAAAATTGCACACAGCAAGACACGTGAAAGGAGAGTGCCAATCCCAAACATATATTTGGCCATCCTAGCTGGGTGTGTACTCATATGACCACCACACACTTGCGAAATGTAGACCTAAATGAGAGTCCAAGATCATACAGAACATGTATGAGAAAGTCAGGAACAAAACCCATGCCTGTGTCCTAAGCATTAGAACAAGAGAAATATTGAGAATTTCTTGAGGATACTTTTAAAAAATATAATTTAATATTTTAGTTTGTAGAGATTTGTAAACTAAAAGCAAGGCGAGAAAAAAGATAAAACAGACAAGAGTGCCTTATAATAAGAAAGGAAATTAGATTTGGTACATGCATCTCTTACATAAAAGAGCATAGCTGAAATTGTTATATAATCTGTATAGATAAATATAAAATAGTAACATTTTAATTATTTTCATTGAATGATAGAACTCTAGGGTTAGAAGGGCCAACAAGGGTCCTCTAGTCTACTTTAATAGACGTAACTGATCACTGGATCTCTGAAGCTAAGAGAAGACTCCAACAACTCATGTTTGAGAGGATTTATGCTACCAATGTTATGCCATAGAATGGAATATATCCATAAAGGTTTGCTGAAAACAACTTTTCTAATTTTGTGAAGTACTTTCAATTACCATTATTGACATAAATTTAAAGCCAGAGGAGACTATTAAATCATCTCTTCTGACCTCCTCTATATCACAGCCCATTAAACATCACCCAGTAACCCCTGTATTGAGTCCAATAGCTTGTGTTTGACTAAAATGTACTTTGTGTTTTGGCTATAGTATATTTTTTTTCAGAAAGGCATCCAGCCTCGATTTAAAGACTGGAAGAGATGGAGAATCCACTACTTCCCTTAGTTGTTTGTTCCAGTGGTTAATCACTCTTACTGTTAAATATGTGTGCCTAATTTCTAATTTAAATTTATCTGGTTTCAGCTTCCAGCCACTAGTTCTTGTTATGCCTTTCTCTGCTAGATTAACGACCCACCTTAGTATTCAGTATTTTCTCCCCATAAAATCATCTCTTTATCTTCTTTTTATTAAGCTAAAACACCTGAGCTCTTTGAGACTCATTGTAAAACATTTTCTTCTGCACCTTCTCCAGTTTTTCAACATTCTCTTAAAAATGTGTACACCAGAACTGTACGCAGCATTATACTATTGATCTCGCCAATGCTGTATGCAAAGGTAAAATTACCTCCCAATTCTTCTCATTACTCCTCTATTTATACATCCTAGAATTGCATTAGTCTTTTTTTTTTTTTGCCAGAGCATCACACAGGAAGCTCATTCAGTTGCTTGTCTATTATAAACCCTAAATCCTTTGCACTGCTTACCAGGATACATGTTTGACATGACCTATTTTCTACAAAATGATGTTGACTATTATTAATTATATTTTTATCCTTTAAATATTTATTAATTTAACCCTGTATAAGCTTTTCCATTATTTGGCCCAGGACTGATGTCAGGCTATTTGGGATATGTTACCCAGGCCATTCTTCTTGCCCTTTTTGAATACTGGTAGCAACATTAGCACTCTTCCAGTATTCTGGAATTTCTCTGATATTACAAATGTATTGAAAATTATCATCTATGGGCCAGAGGGTGATATTTATTTAAGTTTGGTGATTTACAAAGTTTATCCCTAGTAGATGTTATTTAATATCCTCCTTGGATACTAACAAATATTTATTTATCCTCAAAGTATGAAATATAATTATACTTTTGTTTTTTCTAAATACAAATGCAAAATATATATTTAATATGTTTGCCTTTTTTGCATCATTATCAATTTTACAATCTGCATCTAGTAAAGGGCCTACACCATTGCAAGAATTTCTTTTGTTCCTAATATATACTTAAATTTCTCCTTGTCCTTGGCTGTGCCAGCTATGATTTTTTCCTGAAGTCTTTAGCATCCTTAATCAATTTTCTACACTTCATCACTTCTAATTTATGTTGCTTGCACTCTGTTTTCACCTTTTACTAAAAAAAAAAAAATGATCCCCTTACTAGCTAGGAAGTCTTTGAGCCTAATTTCCCGCTCACACCTAAATAAGGGATAACTCAAATTCAGTGACTAGAATTTCATTGGGATAAAATTTATTTAAAATTTAAATGCAACAACTGTATATGCCAGTCATTGTCTTGCTCTTCATCTGTGGTGACAACAAGCTTCCAGTGTTGGAGCCATTTTGTCCAGATATGAAGTTCAAATTATTCGTCTAGTATTTATTTGGCTTCTATTAGCACTTAACTACTTCATGTAGAAATTCTTTAGTGCTTTTATTTCTTCCTTCACCATCCCACTTTCCCTTCAACTTTACTACCCTCTCTGCCCCCACCCACCAATGATTTAGATCATTTAGGTTCAGATTTTCAAAGGGGCCTAAGGAGGTTAAGCATTAAAATCCCATTGACACTTAATGACAGATGTGCTCTGTTATCGTCTTTAAAAACCTTGACCTTAGCTCTTAACAAGGTGTGTGGGGAATTGTTTTTTTAGTGCTGATTAACAGTCTTTTCTACTTTTGTCTCAGCTATTTATAATCACAGGAAGACTATTGTAATTTTGATCTCATTTCTGTAGCAACTTAGTATGCTATAATGCATAAATTGTTTCATGCTGGCCATGATATGTTGGTATAATACAAGAGAATGTGCTGCCACACAGGAGTAGTAAAATCTATCAACATAGAGTAATTGTCCAACCAGTTCAATTTATTTAGTCTATTTTCATTTTTTTTTCTCAGAGTCGCAGGGAGGACTTCCGTCATAAGACTTACTCCAACATTTGTTTACTCTCTCCATTCTAAAATGTGTCTAAAGTACCAAATAATACTGAGCTGTCAAAAATTCAGTGAGTTTTACAATATCCTGGCTCTGAAGGTAGACAAATGCAGACACTTCCGAGAAAGGCATAATGCCTCCTAATTGTGCATTACTATACTACAGGGGGAAATTTTACCCTAACTCCAGCTGGTGATTAGCTTAAAGCCTTCAGTATGAGGATTGATAGCCATTGTAATTTTATACTAGATAATGTAACTGCAGATGTAAGCAGTGTCAGGAATGAGATATATTCTGACATCTGGTGGCGAACTATGAGAATTGCAGTGAGTCTTGAAAAATAACTTGGGGGCTGATCAATTTGCATAGACACATCCACTGTGCCTAGCCTGAGCCCACAGCAGCCCACATGGCCACTTTGGCTGATGAGGGAGCCCCAGTTTCTATGTTATTGGGGCAGGAATGATAAAGTGATGTTACTGTGATTATGTGAGTGAAGGACTATGGACATGTACTTGGCCCTTGTTATGATGGAGGGACTCGCCATCATCTAGGTAGCACTCACTGGGCAAGGGCCATGCGTTTCAGAACACTGTGAGATTGAGAGAGGTGGTGGACAAGCATCTATATCTTTTGGTGAGGGTGCTGTCTGAGGGCCTCCCAGACCTATTGCACCGTGCTTCTCTCCACTGTGGAATGTCAGAATTGAATTTTACTTCTATTAGGAGCCTGGTTTCAGGCTGCTGAGCTGAAAATTGCTTTGGGCTCACTGGGGCACCTGCACTAAGGCTCCCCTCCTGTGAGCTGAAATCACCTAAGAGCTAAAGAAATCACTGAGCACTGTCTTAAGTAGGGGGGCCTGAAAAAAGTGCAGTGTGGCTGGTGCAGCAGAGCAGTCTGCGTGTCGGCTAGCAGGACAGCTAGCGGAGTTGTTGGTGCTGCGGAGTGGCTGGTGCGGCAGAGCTGTCCGTATGTCAACTAGCAGAGCCGTTGGTGCTGCGGGCAGAGTGACCGGTGCAGCAGAGCTGTCTGTTGACTAGCGGAGGCATTGGTGCTGCGGGCAGAGTGACCGGCGCGGCAGAGCTGTCTGTGTGTCAACTAGCGGAGGCGTTGGTGCTGCGGGCAGAGTGACCGGCGCGGCACAGCTGTCTGTGTGTCGGCTAGCAGAGCAGCTAGCGGATCAATGGGCAGAGCAGTTCGTGAGACAGCCAGCGGAGCGGAGCAGAGCCGATTACGGGGAGAGCTGCAGCGGAACCTCACGGAGAGGCGGCGCAGTCGGCCTCGGACCACGTAAGGTGCCCCTTGCCCTACCCTCCATTTCCACCCAGGCTGGGAGGTAAGACTCTGCAGATTAACTCTTGAACTCTGCACTGACCAGGAACAGAGACTCTTGGGCTGTTGGACTTTTGGGACTATTGGGTGATTTTTGGATTGCTGGGCTCCAGAGACTTTTGGGCTGTGGGACATTCGGGACTATTGGGTGATTTTTGGATTGCTGGGCTCCAGAGACTTTTGGGCTGTGGGACATTTTGGGCACTTTGGGTGATTTTTGGGCTACTGGACTCACAACCCTAAAGAAGGGGACACAGCCCAATCGGCTGGGGTGGCGGTTTGCTCAGGGGTTGGTTTATGACCCTAGTTATGGTGTTTTTTCCCAATTTGATGATGTCATTTATCTCCTGTTAATAAAAATTTCTGATACACCAATCTGTGCTTGCGAGAGGGGAAGTATTGCCTCTTTGAGGCACCCAGGGGGGGGTGTTAGGATTTTTCCCAGGTCACTGGGTGGGGGCTTGAGCCAGTTTTGCCTTGTGTTGTTAAGAGGGGACCCCTAGGTACTGAACCCGGCCCTTGCTGCTATTAACCCGGCCTGGCAGAAGGGTTACACAGATATTATCCTTGCTACGCAGTAATTATTGCTTCCTGAGCTGGCAGAGGATGGGAGCCATGCAGTGGCAGTGAGCTTCACTCCAAGCTGTAGAAGGATGGGAGGGGGAAGGAGAGGCAGAGAAAGGGAGTGTGAACCTAACACCCTTCAGTGACACATGTAACTCTTCCTGGTGAACTTTGGGGGATATTTCTAAACCAGACAGTAAGTCAGTTGTTATATTCTAGACTTGAGAATAGGGAATAATGCAGATAAAAAAAATAGTGGTGTCTTTGAAGGAAGAATTGGAAGAGCCCTCACTTGGGTAATAAATAGATTAGACTCTAAGGTCAGAAGGGACCATTAGGATCATCTAGTCCAACCTCCTGTGCAACACAGGCCACAATCTCACCTACAGATTTCTGCAGGGATTTGGAGCAGAGCCTGGAGGTGAAGCACCCTTCCAAAGCTCTTGATTTCTGTCCTAGATTCTTAAATGGGCCTCTCAAGGATTGAACTCACAACCCTTCATTTAGCAAGCCAATGCATAAACTACTGAGCCATCCCTTGATTTTAATATTTGTCTCTTCAATACATGTTCAATGGTGATGTTTTTCAATTAGAATTACATTATACATTAATATTTACAATATTAATATGGTTTTGGTGAAAAGGAAGATTGCAAATCTTCTCACTAAGTTGAAATACTTTTCATCTACTGACAAAGGTGAATTTGATTTTTACAACCACACAACAATACTGAAAATATTGTATTTTGGTAACAAATGTTGGTTAGTTATATATCATCCAGGCAACAGAAACAATATCTTTTTGTTTATGCAACTAAAAATGCACAGAATTATCAATTTCATTTATTTTCAATGAGTCATTTGCAAATAATTTACAGACCTAGAAATATTCACTGAATAAATTTGCAAATAATGTTCTGAATTTTGTGCAATTGTCCATTGTCAATTATTCACCCAGCTTTAATCACAATATAGACAAATATTAAAAGGCTGCACAGAGTCATCAAAAAAGATAGTTATAAAACAGGTAACTTGCAATCCAAAATATGTAACACAAAAGAAAACTGTGCAGCAAAATGAAAACTAGATCATGGGCTTAAATTAAAACACAGAATACATTTAAAAATGCTCTTTTAAAGCTCCCCCCTTTGAAACCAACATCAGAAAGCATCCTATTCCTAAGGGATCTGAAAGTGGTGACAAGTGAATAATAATTAAGGAGGGATTCAAAGAAGATTTTCCACATCTTTCTAAGGCATGAGCACACTGGAGAATAACATTTAAAGACTGAAAATAGAGTGTGGAAATGACTTAACTTCTACATGCCACTGGGAGAGAGAGATCATCAGATAGCTCAAGTCTATCATTACATTATATAGAGGACTGTTTATTTGGCTGGTTTCAGGAGACATGTATCCGACAACATAGCTGTATCTAATGATTTCAGCTTTACATATTCTAAGAGTTCCTAACTGCCTCTTGTTTATCGTAGAGTTACATCTAGAATCAAAGTAAAGTGTTGTGTCAAAACAGTCACTAGTCAGACGAAAAGAATGAGGAGTACTTGTGGCACCTTAGATACTAGCTTATGCCCAGATAAATTTGTTAGTCTCTAAGGTGCCACAAGTACATTTCGTTCTTTTTGCTGATACAAACTAACATGGCTACCACTCTGAAACCACTAGCCAAGTTATCTTATAACATGGCAATTTGGGTCTTAAATTAGGGTGCCAAGCAGACCTGCCTTAATTTTCTGGAACTGTTCCTGATTCCCTGGCTTCCACAGATTCTGGCTTAGTGTCAGGATGGGTGGAGGCCAATGATTCAATCTCTCTCCCTGCCTTGACAGTCAAACAGCTTCCTCCCTTAGCTCACCTTTTCCATCAAGAGGCCCAGACAGAGATGGGAGAGAAGCTGAGAGACTGGATCATAAGTGAGAGAAAAAAGGATGGAGTTGCAGCAGCAGTCCACTGAGCAGAGAGTGGAGGAAGTTGAGCAGCAGCAGCAGCGATACAAAAGCAGAAACCAGAATGTGGAAAAAAATGAGGGAGTATTACTTTATCATAGCAAGAAAAGGGGAGTATTACTGGTGGACAGAGGAAATAGGATGAATATGGAGGGATAGCGGGAGAGGGGGGAAATGGATGGGTTGTGGGATTCAGTTGAAAAACTGGTGGATTGATAAGGGCATTGATGGAATTTGGGGACAGGGAGAGCTGATATATTTTTTGGGGGGTATTATGTTCACACAGACTAGAGTTAGATAAAAAATAAACAATATTCTTGCTGGAAGTAACCCCAAATTACATTAGGCTGGCAGTCTGCCGATTGACTGTTACTCCCAAGCACTTCACTACAGAACCACCTGGCCTGCAAGGAGGACCATGAACAGCCTCCCCGCATCTCTCCACACCATTCACATATATTCTTAAGGTGATAGCTTGCACTTCCAACAGTCCTCAGTACACCAATACGGGGTTGGTACCTGACAGACCTAAGGGGGACTGCCCCTTTTGGGCACTGAACATATTATTTCCAGGGCCAATCAGAGGGCGAGGGGAAGGGTGTAGGGGCGGGGACAGGAGAGCCATTTGGTCTGGGCCTCAAGCTCAAAGGGGACCTCAAATTTAGACACATTAATTTTTTGGAATTTGATAAGTTTTGCAATTTGTTTTTATGTGCATCCCTACTGGACCAAAATGTGACACACAATCTCAGTTTAGAGCAGCAAATTTAAGCAAATATGAAGTGTTATTTGGTAAAAAACATTTTTTTTGTTAACTGATATAGATTTTGTCATATTAAGGAGTTTAAAATGTTCATAAATATTAATAAAATACAGGTTCTGATGGCACAAGGTTAGACCATATGCTGTCATTTTTAATTTTTATTATGGCTAGGGGCCTGAAAAGCTGGAAGTGGTCCAGGCCTCTCTGAACCTCTGAGAGGGCCTGGTTATTTCTCTAGGTTTCTGTTGTACTCATGGAACAGGAATGGTTCCAAGCTCCGTGGACTGGCAAAAGCAGCAAATCCTGAGGAGAAAATGTCAGCCTCAGTGAGGAGACAATGACTAGTGCCACTTGAGACAAGCTATGAGCCCAACTACTTTCTTTAGCATAAAGTCGGAGCAGACAAGCTTAGAATGTGCCTTGGGTAAGAAGAAAACTTGACCCAAGGCACAAAGCAATGTTCCTCCTCACATTGGGGAATGGTTTGTGGACACACGTGACAGAGGATCTTCCATTGACTATGTCCATAAATACATGCTGCAGACTGGAGTATAAGAAGCCCTCACCAAGCTGGGCTTCACAAAGCAGACACATTCCTTGTGGCAGCTCCCCAGAAGCTACTCACTTGTGCAACCATATCACAATGGTTTCAGCGCAGCCAGAGCCTACCTCCCTCTCTCACAGAGGAGACACTGGAACTAGACATCCTCAAAGACAGAACCCTGTGCTTTTCACTTCATAACATTTCCTATCCCCATAAGATGGAACAAGACATTGAGAGTATATCTACATTGGAAAAAAAAAAACAGGCAGCAAGGCTCAGGGCCCAAGTCAACTGACTAGAATTTGTGCAATAGGGCTAAAAATATCGGTGTAGACATTCCTGTTTGGGCTTGAGCCCAGGCTCTGAAACCTAGTGAGGAGCCTAGTCTCAAAGCCTGGGCAGGAATGCTATTGAGCCCCACTAGCCTCAGTCAGTTGACCCTGGCTCCGAGACTTGCTGTAGCAGGTTCTTTTTTTTTCTCTTCAGTTTAACAGAGCTTTATGACGGACAGACCAAGGAAATGCCTGTGTGAGCTGCTTCTCTGTCCACTGGGTTACTCCATGTTTGTGTCTCACATCTAACTTCTTGGAACAAGACCCAAAACCAATCCGTGTGGAACCCCACTCAATGTGCCCTGACAGCTTGACTGTGAATCACTGATAACTTCTTTCTGGGAACAATTTTCCAGCCAGTTATGCACCACCTTATAATAGGTTGTGTTTCCACTTAGGTTGTATTTCTCTAGTTTATCAGACAGTCACATGAGACAGTATCAAAAGCTTTACTTTCTAAAGTCAATATATACCATATCTACTGCTTCCCCCACAACTGCAAGGCTTGTTACCCTATCTAAGAAAGCTAGTAGGTTTGTTTGACACAGTTTGTTCTTGACAAATCCATGCAGACTATTACCTATAACCATATTATATTTTAGGTGTCTACAAACTGATTGCTTAATTATTTGCTCTGTTATCTTTCTGGCTGAAGTTAAGCTGACTATATAAATATTACACTATATCTGCCCTTTTCCAGCACTCTAGAATCTTACCCATCCTACATAACTTTTCAAAGATAATTGCTAATGGCTCAGATACCTCCTTTGTCAGCTTCTTGAGGATTCTAGGATGTATTTCATCAAGTCCTGGGAACTTGAAGACATCTAATTTGTCTAAGTAATTTTTAATTTGTTCTTCCCTATTTTAGCTTCTGACACCACCTCATTTTCACTGGCATTCATTAAGTTAGATATCAAATTGCTACTAAACTTTTGGTGAAAATAGTAACAAAAAAGTCATTTAGCACTTCTGCCATTTCTACCTGTTATGTTATGGTTTTTTTCTCTCACCGAGAAATGGGACTACTGTGTCCTTGGTCTTCCTTTCCCTTCTAATGTATTTGTAGACTGTTTTCTTGTTACTCTTTACGTTTCTAGCCAGATTAATCTTGTTTTGTGCCTTAGCCTTTTTAATTTTGTCCCAATATGCTTGAATTGTTTAGATTCATCCTCTGTAATTTGATCTACTTTCCACTTTCCATAGGACTCTTTTTTGAGTTTCAGATCATTGAAGATCTCCTGGTTAAGCTAGGGTGGTCTCCTGCCATACTTCCTATTAGCGCTATTGATTAATTGCAGTTAACTCATGTGATTAACTAAAAAAATAATAATTGCAATTAAAAAGGTAATCATGATTATTTACAGTTTTAATTGCACTGTTAAACAAAAGAATACTAATTGACATTTATTAAATATTTGTGGACATTTCTCTACAGTTTCAAATATATCAATTTCAGCTACAACACAGACTACAAAATGTACACTGCTCACTTGATATTATTTGTACTGAAAATATTTGAACTATAAAAATGAGAAACAAAGGAAATAATATTTTTCAATTCACCTCATACAAGTACTGTAGTGCAATCTCTTTACTGCAAAAATTCATCTTACAAATGTAGATTTGTTTTTGTTACATAACTCCACTCAAAAACAAAACAATGTAAAACTTTAGAGTCTAGAAATCCACTCAGTCCTTCTTGTTCAACCAATTGCTAAGACAGACAAGTGTGTTTATATTTACAGGAGATAATTCTGTTCTCTTTTTATTTATAATGTCAACTGAAAGTGAGAGCAGGCATATTCAGGGCACATTTTTATAGCCAGCATTGCAAGGTATTTATGTGCCAGATATGCTAAACATTCATATGCCCCTTCATGCTTCGGCCCCCATTCCAGAGGATGTTTCCATGCGGAGAACGCTTGTTAAAAAAAACAAATTTGTGATTGAACTCCTTAGAGGAGAAAGGTATGGCTCCTGGTCTGTGTTTTATCCAGATTCTAGGATTAAAATATCCAATACATATTGTTTCTTTTAAGAACACTTTCACAGCAAATTTGACAAAATGCAAAGAAGTTACCAATGTGAGATTTCTAAAAAAAGCTACAGCACTTGGCCTAAGATTTAAGAATCTGAAGTATCTTCCAAAATCTGAGAAGGACAAGGGGTGAATCATGATTTCAGAAGTTTTAAAAGAACAACACTCTGATGTGGAAACTAAAGAACCCGAACGACCAAAAAAAGAAAAATCAACTTTCTGCTGGTAGCATCTGATGATGACGATGAATATGAACATGTGTTGGTCTGAACTGCTTTGGATTGTTCTCAAGCAGAACCCACCAACAGCATGGATGCATGTCCTCTGGAATGGTGTTTAAAGTATGAAAGGACATATGAATCTTTTTAGTTTATCTGGCATGTAAATATCTTGCGACATTAGCTACAACAGTGCCATGTCAAAGCCTGTTCTCACTTTCAAGTGACATTGTAAACAAGGAGTAGGCAGCATTATCTCCTAAACATACTTGTTTGTCTGAGTGATTTGCTGAAGTAGTAGGACTGAGTGGACTTGTAGGCTCTAAAATTTTATATTGTTTTATTCTTGAATGCACTTATTTTTTGTACATAATTCTACATTTGTAAGCTCAACTTTCATGATAGAATGATGGTACTACACTAGTACTAGGTGAATAGAAAAATACTATTTCTTTTGTTTTTACAGTTCAAATATTTGTAATAAAAATAAAAATAAAGTGAGCACTCTACACTTTGTATTCTGTTGCAATTGAAATCTGTTTGAAAATGTAGAAAACATTCAAAAATATGTAAAAATGGTATTCTATTATTGTTTAACAGAGATTAATGTGATCTTTTTAAAATTGTGATTATTTTTTTAATCACTTAACAGTCCTACTTCCTATCTTTCCTATGAAGAGGGATTGTTTGTTTTTGTGCCCTTAATAATCTCTCTTTGAAAAACTGCTAGTATTCTTGAACTGGTTTTTCCCTTAGACTTGCTTCCCATGGGATTTGACCTACCAACTCCCTGAGTAGCTAAAGTTTGCCTTCTTGAAATCCATTATCTTTATTGTGCTGTTTTCCCTCCTTCCTTCATTCCTTTGAATTATGAGTGCTATCATTTCATGATCACTTTCACTCATCCACTTTCAAATTCTTATCCCGTTCCTCCCTGTTTGTCAAAAGCAAATCTAGAACAGCCTCTCCCGCTTCTGAAATAAAAAATTGTCTCCAAATTATGCAACAATAAAACCACACAGAACCATAAGATATTTACAGTACAAATGAAAGTGACAATTGTAGTCAAATTGTTATAAGGATTAACAGAGTTTGTATCTGGACTTCTGAGATTTGCAGGTATTCATTGTCACTATCAACTTTCAAGATTATTAGCTAAGAGGGGCACCTGAGCTGTGAACTGTTTGGAACTATGCATGGTTTGGATCCATCCCTAGCATTAGTGGAGGTTTTGCAAAGAAATATAATTAACATATGATGTCCCATTACTCTTTGAATCTGGAGGAGTAACCTTACACTTGAGTATGATGTGGATGTACCACTGAACCAGCCTGTTAGCCTTTATTGCTTATGCGTTGGGGAGAACTTTGATGCTGTCTTGACTCTACATCAAAAGTCAGGAAAAAATCCTGTAAAAAACCAACCAAACAAAAATCTTCTGACAGGAACATACTGAGATGTCTTTCTGAATTCATATAAAATAAAGAAACAAGCAAACATTAAATTATAGTGATTGAATTCCATTCAATAGTTCTGATAACTACATAAACCTGTTGGGCTTTGCTCTTGTCACCTTTTAATGTCACCAGACTCTCTGGAAGGAATTATAGCCCCATAATTCAGAGTTACTTGTTATTTATTCTATTACTCAATAAGATTCTATATCTCAGTGATATTGTTTCATATAACAGAACTCATCCAAAGAGACTGTGCTTGGAGCAGCTTCTATCTCATGTTCAAAACCCACTGGACTGCTTGGGATAGTGAACGATTGAGTTGGTATTTCTTTATTTGGTCTGATGCAGCATTGACTCATCTTCAAGAAAAAACAAACCAAAATATTTCAAGATGCAGATTTTGAAGGAATATTTCATATTACAATAGTCCTCTTTAGTGCAATATCCTCATTTAAGATAGCAGGTTTTCTTATCACATTGTGCCTCTTCTTCCCTTTGGGATACTATTCAATGAGTCATTTATCTCAGTGCAGGGTAGGTTCATCAACTTTCTAATAGAAGAAAATCAAACGCCCTTGCCTCATCCCTTCTTCAAGGCCACGCCCCCACTCAGTCCATTTCCTCTCCCTCCCTTGCTTGCTTTCCCCAACCCTTGATCTAGCTCTTTTTCACTGGTCTGGAGCAGGGTGTTGAAGTGCCTGAGCAGGTGAGGGCTCTGGCTGGGGGTGCGGGCTCTGGTGTAGGGCCAGAGATGAGGGGTTCATGGTGTGGCAACGGCATCAGGGCTGGTGAAGAGGGTTAGGGTGTAGGAGCGGGTGAGGGCTCCGGCTGGGGGTGCAGACCGGCTGGGGGTGCAGGATTTGTGGTGGGACTGGGAATCAGGGGTTTGGGTTGCAGGAGGGGGCTCTATGGGATGAGCGAAAGGTGGTCTCTTCAACTCTCCCCCACCAGGACTTGATGACAGGCCATCAACTTTTACAAGTAGGTCTGAGCACCAGAAGGTTGAGAACTACTCCTTTACCCGTTTTGCGCTGCTCCAGCAAAGCAAAGGTAATCCTATAATTAGTCTAGCCATTAGGCAGAGTTTACAGCTGCTTTACAAACACCAGAGTAGAGCAAACCATTTAAGGCCAGATTTACAAAGGTACTCAGGGGCTAAGATGCAGATATCTAGCTACTGGATACAAAAGCATCTAAGTAGGTTAGGCATGTAACTTGATTTAGGAACTTATGTAAATCACATGTATCTGCATTTTAGGCCCCTACATACCTTTGTAAATCTGATCCTCTGCCCCAGAATGTAGTGATGAATTTGCCATTACAATTACAATTCTATTATATTAATATCATTAAGTATCAGACACTATGGATTTACATACAAGGCACTTTTTAGCTTTCAAATAATATTTTACTTTAAAAATAACCCTTTTCTTGCTACAAATATCTATTAGAAGATTAATTCCTTTTTGGAGGTGGTGCAACAGCAATTGATCACTATCAACAATTATCTATTAAAATAGATTTCTACTATGCCTACATATAATGCTATCTGTCACAGTGGTCCAACAGGACTTTCAGATCTGGAATTCTGATTTCAGATTAAGTCACAATCAGCAGGAAAAAAAATCTACTTTCCCTTTGTAAAGGCCTTCAAATCTCTGCCCAGCAAGTGATGGGGGTCCCATGGTGTTTTATCAGTCAGTGGGTGGCCTTGAATTGTAATACAACATTCAGAAGCCTTTACAGCTTGAATGGATTTTTATCAAATGAGTGTGAGCATTTGTACAGCACCCGCTCACATTAAGCCTGACTCAGGCTAGTGCTATTGAACTTTCACTTTCATGAGCACTGAATTCACTCATTAATTTTGGAAAGGAAAAAAAAAGGACATACTATTCTAAAGCCAGAGTTCTCAACAGCAAGGAATATTTGCTGGTTACTGTATATTTTATACTCATCTATTGCTGAATACTCAGTAAGAGTCAAAAGCTATAGCAGTCTTAACCTTGTCATTAACTATTACTAACCCAACATGTCACAGGGATTTACTTACTGCTGTTTAAAGTCATGACCATTTTTTTTTACTTTGACAGTTAAGTGGGGAATTTGGAGTGGGACAGAAAGTGAGCAGCAACAGTAACGGCTGAATAGAAAAAAATCAGAGAGTGATCATAGGTTTTTGACAGAATTTTAACAAACAAAGATGAACTTATCTTGTCTCAGAAATAGAGACACATAGCTGAGCCCTGCTGCTTGCACCAACCCTAGTATGATTTAACACACTGGTATTTTCAAGATGTTCTGGATCATGATGGATTTTCCTGGTAATCCTGGTCTAGTTTGGGTGCCGGAAGGACTGGTTGCCACTCTGAACTGCATCTTTCAGATAAAGTGCTATATTGCAGCTGACTATTATGAGAGTATGCAAAGGCAGAGATGGTGCATGAGGAGAGTCTTTCACTCTTTTTCCATTTCCAGACTGGGGCTTTTGCAGGGTGTAATATGACTCCATGAGCTGAAGGAATCTTCAGGGCTACTGATGCTGTCAGTGATAGTCTCTGAATTACAGGGAAGGAAGATGAGTCAACTGTCAGGACCATTATCCTGCCCATATTCACCCATGGACAATGATGAAACAGTGGCTATAGCCTCTCATGCTAGGAACACAGAAAAGACCAATAGTCCTCTACTGCATAACCATGTTTCTGAAAGTGTCCTGTATCCGACATTTGTATGTATAACCAGGAACTGTTGAATAAAAGTAATGAGGTGGCATTGCCTCATATACAATGCCAGGTCTTGCCAGGTCTCAGTGAGACCTTTACTAGAATACTGTGTCCACTTCTGTTCTCCATAGTTGGAAAAAGGACACTGAAAAATTAGAAAGAATTCAGAAAAAAACTATCAGAAGGAATCAAGGTCTAGAAAGCAAGCCTTATATTGAGAAAGCTTGGAAACTCAATCTATGTAATTTATCAATTGAGACAATTAAAAGGTGACTTGGTCCCAGTCTATAAGTACTTACATGTGGAGAAGACTTCCAATAGCAGAAGGCTCTTTAATCTAGCATTAAGTGGATGACTAGTTCCAATAGCTAGAGATCAGGTGTAAAGCAATGAGGGAAATTAACCACTGGAACAATTTACTCTTAGATATGGTGGATTACTCATGACTGAAAGTCTTTTAAAAAAGGTCTACATCATATGGGGTTCATGCATAGGATGACCATCTGTCCCGTTTTTAAAAGGACAGTCCCATTTTGGGGACTTTTTCTTCTATTGGTGCCTATTACCCTCCACTCCTGTTCCGTTTGTTTACAGTTGCTGTCTGGTAACCCTACTCATGAAAGAACAACTGGGTGAAAGTCTTTGGCCTGTGCAGAAAATCAGATGACATGATCATAATAGTTAATTCCAGCATTTAAATTTATAAATCTGTGCATCAGCGCAATGTACAAGAAATGCCATAGTGGTTTCTATAGAGAAAATTTAGTCCTAACCATTAGTTATTGGTGACTAACATTGTAATGTTCCGCTCTTTTTTGTTATACCCTAATTAGCATAATGCTGATGTTCTCATTATTCATATAAATGTCTATTATCTTTTTGAATCCTGCTAAACTTTTAGCTTAAATATATTGTGGCAGTGAGTTCCAAAAGTTAATTATGCATTGTGCATATAAGCAGAGCTCCTTCTAGGGTAGGGGTGGCTCCACACAAAACTTCACCACGGACAAATGACTTAAAGACATAGATAACTTTCAGTGTACAAAAGCCAATTGTCAACAAATAATCCACTGGAACCATTCAGTGCCAACAAGAGATAATGAGGAGTATTTTTAGCAAGTTCACATAAATGACTTAATTGTTATTTTTAATGTCAAATGAGCTTACACATGCCACCTACGAATATTTTTCCTTTGATTTTGTATTAGACAGTCATTCGAATTTACACATACCCCCTTCTACCCAATAAAAGAAAATAGATGTTAAATGGGTCTGGAGCTCATACAGTATTTAGTCTTTGAATCTGACTGGTCCTTTCCCATCTCTGAATGCCACTGAAAATCACTAAAAGAAATAAAATCACAAATCGGTACATTCGGTCAGATTTCACTATTACAGGGGGATTATGCTGTTTTATTGTAATGATGTAATGAGAGCTGTGAACACATTTCACTATAAATCCCCAACCCAGGAGGTAAAGAGGAGGCAGTTTTTAGGTGGAAAGCAGGTGAAACTCAATGCTTTTTTTTTTTTACTTGAAATGAGGAGTCATGAACTCATGTTTAAGCCAAACCCCAAAAGTTTGCTGCCCCTCCTACAAATGGAAGAGAAATTCTGTCTGCAGCAGATAAATCACTGAGAGAAGAAATCAAGTGTCATTTTTGCCAAGCTCTGTAGCTAACTTTGCCTTTACAAGGAAGCGATTCAAAGAAGAAAGGACTGTAGTGGTTTGAATATCGGAGGGTCAGGGTGGCATAATAAATGCATTTTATGCAATTTGGAAACCACACTGGATCACAGATAGGAAAAAAAAAAAATGTTAAAAGCTTTGCAGAAGTGTAGATGTGGCCCCAGAAGATTTTTTTTTCATATTTGTTGCTTTGATTTATATCTGTTTTATAGCTGCAGTCATTCTAAATGCATTTTTTCTCTCCTGTGAAATTCACTCTTTCAACTTTCCTTAAGGAGAAATTGAGGCATTAATACATGTGTGTACATACCTGACCATAAAACACACTGTAATTTAGCATTTACTGTTGGGAGACAAACATTTCCCTGGTTTCATGCCAGACCTGTGGAATTAAAAAAATTAACCCACCTGCAGTATATATGGAGAACAAGATTTGTTTAATAAAACAATTGTTAAGTCTGGCTGCATTTTATATTATTTCTAAAGCTTCTGCCAACACATAATATACTAAATATTTCTTAATGGGAAAAGATTCTGTGAGGTCTTGTGGGGTTAGGGTTTAAGAATTTATGAATGACCATACTGGGTCAGACCAGTGGTTCATCTAATCCAGTATCTTGTCTTCTAACAGTGGCTAGTGCTAGGTGCTTCAGAGGGAATGAACAGAACAATCATCAAGTGATCCATCCCCTGTCACTCATTCCCAGCTTCTGGCGAACAGAGTCTAGGGACACTTCAGAGCATGGTTTTGTATCCCAGCCCACTCTGGCTAATAGCCAAAGGTGAACCTATCTTCCATGAACTTATCTAGTTCTTTTTTGAACCCTGTTATATTCTTGACCTTCACAACATCCTCTGGCAAACAGTTCCACAGATTGACTGTGTGTGGTGTGAATAAATACCTCCATTTGTTTCTTTTAAATCTGCTGCCTATTAATTTCATTTGGTGACTGCTAGTTCTTGTGTTACGAGAAGGCATAAATAACACTTCCTTGTTTACTTACTACAGATCGGTCACAATTTTAATAGACCTCTAACATATCCCTTATTCATCTCTTTTCCAAACTGAAAAGTCCTATTCTTGTTAATCTTTCCTCATATGGAAGCTGTTCTATATCCCCAATCATTTTTGTTGCCCTTTTCTGTACCTTTTCCAGTCTCAATTTTTGAGACTGGAAGATCAAATCTGCATGTAGTAATCAAGATGTGGGCATACCATGTATTTATATAGAAGCAATATATTTTCTGTCTTACTATCAATCCTTTTCCTAATGATTCCCAGCATTGTTAGCTTTTTGAATGCCACTGCACACTGAGTGGATGTTTTCAGTGAACTATCCACAATGACTCCAAGGTCTCTTTTTTGAGTGGGAACAGCTAATTTAGACCCCATCATTTTATACGTATAGTGGGGATTGTTTTTCAACGTGCATTACTTTGCATTTATCAAAACTGAATTTAATCTGCCATTTTTGTTGCCCAGTTTTGTGAGACTCCTTTCTAACTCTCCACAGTCTGCTTTGGACTTAATGATCTTGAGTTATTTTGTACCATATGCAAATTTTGCCACCTCACTGTTTACCCCTTTTTCCAGATCATTTAGGAATACACTGAACAATACTAGTCCCAGTACAGACCCCTGGGGGACAACACTATTTATATCTCACCAACATTTACCTCTACCCTTTGTTTTCTATATTTTAAACCAGTTACTGATCCCTCTTATCTCATGACAGCTTACTTTGCTTAAGAGCATTTGGTGCTCAGCAAAGGCTTTCTGAAAACCTAAGTACACTATATCCACTGGATCACCCTTGTCCACATGCTTGTTGACCCCCTCAAAGAATTCTAATAGATTGGTGAGGCATGATTTCCCTTTACAAAAAGCTATCTTGACTCTTCCCTAATAAATCATGTTCAGATATGTGTCTGATAATTCTGTTTTTTATTATAGTTTGAACCAATTTGCCTGTTACTGAAGTTAGGCTTATAGGCCTGTAATTGTGGAGATCACCTCTGGAGCTATTTTAAAATTAGGTTTCAAATGAGTAGGGGATAATCTACAAAAGTCAAATTTAGTTCTTTTCAACTCACACTGAAGACAGATGAAGGCAGAAAATATTCTAAGGTTCATCACTTCACATTTGGGGGCAGATAAGTTTGCCCTCTGTAATGTATAGGAATTATCCCTATGAACAATTTGAGAGTAATAGAAAGGTAATTCCATTTAATGGAGATTTTAATATTTAGCTTTGCTCTCCACAAGGATAGCTCCAGGGTTTGACTCAAGGAAACTCTATCTGGCTGTCAAAGAGGCACAAGAGCCCTAAGCTCCCCAAACTGCTAAAGAACTATGATCCTGGAAGCTTGAAAGCCAGGACTTGCACGGCTTTCAGGCTCCCAGGCTTCCTATCAGCCCACCAGGCAGCTGGGAGCCTGGAACACCAGATCCCCAGCAGCCAATCAGGTGGACTGCCATGGAGCCAGGTGGATATGCTGGTGTGAAAATAGACAGGTTTCTGATGGAAACTTTGCCTGCTTTCTATTCCGTGGAATGTTTTGATTTTGATAGAAAGTTATTTTCATTGGAGAATGCTCGTCTGTCACAGAATTTCTGACTAGTTCTACTTAGAACTCTCTGGTGACCTCTCTGATTTCCATAGCAAAAGTTAAGAGATTAAAGCCACTAGAACTTAACAGAAAAAGCTATGTGTACATTCATAGGTAGGCCTTGTAAATTTATACAGTTAGTAAACCTGGTTATTATAAACCCAATTGGGTCCATTTGGCTCCTCTTTATATAACCTTAAAAATCTAAAGGAAAGATGCAACATCCCTCCAATCTATACTTGAGGTAGAAAGTAGCTTCAGGGGTCTTGAAACAATTTTTGTAGTAGAGGTACTGATGGTGAAAACCATATATTTGGTGCTTGTTATTACTACTTCAAGCCAGAGGTGCAGTAGCACCCTCAAAATCCCTAGTTCCTGCACCACTGCTCAGCTTTGTTGTAAGTGTTGTTGACATGACTTGGGACTCTTCCTTCTGGAAAATGTATTTTTCCATTATCAGTTCATCTCCTCACAAACTTAAGATAATGCACTGAAAACTCTGGAATTTCCTCTCTTCCTACACTGAAATTCATGGCCTCACAGGAAAAGAAGTGAGAAGGAAATCTACCTCATGAATATTGAATGTTGTGTTTGGGTATATTGATAATGGCTACTTTTCTAAATCCATATAGGACTGGAAATAAATGGATTCCCTTTTATTTCCACTTGTTATCCATTAATATGGATATTAATATTTAAACAAATAAGATCAGATTTCTTTCTGTAATGACAGCCAAAGGGATGAAAAACAACATTAAATGTATATTTAGATGTCAAATGCACCCAATTCTAGGTGCACTGTGTAGACTAAACCTCAGGTCATTTACAAATTCAAAATATATCAATAAAGCACCAAGACGACTTGAGGCTTAAGATGGTAGAATACCTAAAATTTATTTTATGGTTATGAACAAGTTATCACTCATAACAGCTAACCCATCTCGGTCTCCTGTCCCCAAAAAGAAAAGCAAGGGAGAACAAGAGAATGTTACATTGTGTTCTCAATGTAACGCCAAAGCAAGGTAATGGTGAGCAAAGGCAGGGAGAGAGCCCAGGAACTCAGATACTCTGTCACCATTTCTCAGGCCCCACCCCATTTATACCAAGAGACACAAGCAGAAGTTCAAGATAACATTTGATTC
This sequence comes from Dermatemys mawii, assembly GCA_007922305.1. NCBI lineage: Eukaryota > Metazoa > Chordata > Testudines > Dermatemydidae > Dermatemys > Dermatemys mawii. The sequence continues at coordinate 9,050,818 of ML677354.1, forward strand.
AGGTAAGTTTTTATTTCATCTTGGCCAGCCTGTCCATCTCTAACCATGAGTAGTATGAGAAAAGTTCAATAGTATCATCTCTGAGATTGTGAAGAAGTCAAGGTTTGAATTGTTGTCTATCTACTGATATAGAATTCTGTATTAACTGGATTTTAGGGCATTACACTAATAAGCAGGACATTTCTGTTTTTTTCATTGCCTCTTGGAGACAACATCTTGGAAAAATGGTATTCCTTAAATTTCAGAAGAAAATACCAAAAGGAACATTCTCAGCTCATTTGAAGTCTGAAGGCTATTGTATCCATTTTTTTAAAACCTGATCAAAATTCAGTCAGCTGTTTGTTACTAAATTATGTATCTCCAAAGCATAGATGTGTTGGCTTTAGAAAGTTACAAATTAGTGCATTTCCATACAGCTAGGGAGAATATCATTTTAACCACTTTGTTTGGGGTAGGAAAAAACATTGTTTGCATTACTTTATCACACTAGGGAGCTGTCAGCATACAGAGACAGAATTTCTTCAGCAGAAAGATTATTTTCATCTTTTGTTGTTGTCAATAAATTACCTAACTTTATTAACTGTGTTTTCAGATAAAATCTGATTTTTTACTTTTTTTGTTGTAGGAAAGATATAAGGTTTTTCTTTTTCAGTTGTATTGAATTTCAACAAAAACATCTGGAGAGTGAGATATCAGGACCCCAGAAACCGAGACCACTGCCCTGGTGCCTGCTGTTAGTACCAAGAAAAGCTCATCTCCACTTGCTACCTCCCAGAAGTACTGGGGGGCACCCATCCACCACATGCTCACTGGTCCTGTGTTTTCAGTTTTTACTGATTTTCATTCCCTTTTTTCATATGAACGCTGATAAATTCCTGGGAATTTTTAAACACAATATAAACCAAAAATGAAGGACTTAGCAATACAGGAAATGTTTTCAATAGTATTTCGGGTACTTCCATGAATAGATGTTCCATTTTTCATTTAAGTGTCATATTATTTTGAGAGAATATATATGATTAGATCTATTGTTCTTATGCTTATTTGTTTGAAACCTTCTAGATGTAAATTTTCTATGTGTGTGACAGAGTATAATTCTGTACTAGTTTATCCTATAGTACTCGTTTGGTTAAATTGCCTGAACTGCTCAGTGAGAACCAACTGTTTTTGGAAATCTGAAAAGAAATAAGTACCAAGTCCTGGTGAAATCAAAGGAATTTTGCCAACCACTTTGATGTTTCTAGGATTTGGACTTATGTCATAGAAAAGCACCAGAACAATCTACTTAAAAACACCTGTTCTTTCTGGGGGTGGGGAAGGGTCAGTAGGAGAAGGAAACAAGAAACAGAAAGAAGATAGGAAAGGCTTTTTTAAAAAGGGAGAGCGGAGGAAATGAGAGATAAGGAAAGCAGGATAAGAGGAAGAGGGTGGAACATGGCAGAATATTTGCAGAGGGAAGGACAAAGAATAGATTGAAAGTCTGCTCTCCTTCCTCCTCCTCCTTTCTCTTGTCAGAGCTCAGCACTCCTCAGGTGATATTACACAGATTAAACAAAAATTAGAAACTTGCATGGAGTTTCCATTTTCTCTCCTGTAATGCATCTGTGTGCTATCCTCATCTTCCAAATCATCAGGCATGCTGACGAGTACCCCATCAGTGGAGTCCACAGACACCAGTGGGGTAGTGGAGGAGGCCCTCCCTAGAATTGCATGCAGCTCAACATAGAAGTGGCATGTTTGGGGCTGTGCCCTGGAGCATCTGTTTGCCTTTTTGGTTTTCTGGTACACTTGCCTAAACTCCTTAATTTTCACGCGGCACTGTTGTGCATCCCTGTTGTAGCCTCTCTCAATCATGGCCTTGGAGACTTTGGCATACGTACTGGCATTTCGTTTGTTTGAATGGAGTTCTGCCAGTATGGATTCCTCTCCCCATATAGCAATCAGATCCAGCACCTCCCGTGTGGTACATGCTGGAGCTCTTTTGAGATTCTGGGACTGTATAGTCTCCTGTGCTGATGAGCTCTGCATGGCAACCTGTGCAGGTGAGCTCTCCACGCTGGCCAAACAGGAAATTAAATTCAAAAGTTCCCAGAGCTTTTCCTGTGTACCTGGCCAGTGCATCCAAGTTGAGAGTGTTGTCAAGAATGGTCACAATGGAGCACTGTGGGAGAGTCCCCGGAGGCCGATACCAAATTGCATCCTCAGTAACACAAGATTGACCCGGAGATGTCGATTTCAGTGCTACTCCCTTTGTCAGGGAGGAGTACAGAAATCGACTTTAAAAGCCCTTTAAGTTGATAAAAATGGCTTTGTCATGAGGACGGGTGTAGGGGTTATATCGATTTAATGCTGCTACAGTCGACCTAAACTCGTACTGTAGACCAGGCCTAAGAAGCCAACTCAAAGAGTTCCTCCTACACAAGCTGTTGGGTCTTGAGGAGTCCAGACAAACAATGCTCATTACAACAAAGCTTAAACTTGTTCTTCATAATAATTTTAAAACCATACTAGCTGCCTATTTGATTTTTAAAAACAGCAAAAAATAACCACCCCCTTTTCCGTTTCTTATAAGAGGTCTTGAAGTTTAAATCTCCTCATTCTGATTGATATGCTTGCTTTGATCTGCTTAGCTCTTGGTCCCATGCTGTCTAGGGTACCTAGGGACAATTCTGTCCACCATTAGGGAACTTTTCCTGGGAACCCCCTGTAAGATTTTGCGAACCCCAATTTGGGAACCACTGCATCAGAGACTTGTCTAGGTAAATATTTGAATAGCTAGCCAGTGCCACAGCAACTACACTGCTATTTTTAGTGTGTTATCTCAATCAAAACTAATGAGTGTACATATACCACAGCTAGAAATTCCACCTTCAACTGCTGTGCCTACATACCCTTCGCGATTATGGCCTACCCTTTAAAAGGGCATGAGATTTTGGGTGGCTGAACTTGAGACACCTTAAATGGGCTTGATTTGCAGAGTGTGAGTTCAACACTTTTTGAAAAGAAGATACCTTTCATGGTACCTCAGGCTGGACACCCAAATCACTACTGACTTTTAAAATTTAGGCCAATATATCCATTCTCAAAGAACCAATCTCACTTGACACCCCACTGGATATACAGTAGACATAATATCACAGCTTCATTAATCATAATGTCATAAATAAGATACACAAACATTCCCTATTCCTCTAGATGAGCCATAAGTTTAAGAGTAAAAAGATGTCTTAAAATCAAGCATACACGGCAATAGCTTGTCACTCAAAGTAGTGGGAGATTTAAACTTTTTTTCCTCATTTTTTTGTCTCTACAGATTATTGCAGGGAACTAAGAGCCAGGATTCTGAATCAGGACTTCAATGCAGCTACTATGTATTTACATCAGCACAAATGAGATCAGACTCTGTCCATTGGACTTTATTCTTATTTCTGGCAGACTTGTTAAGTGGCCTTGAGCAAGTCACTTAATCCCGTCTGTGACACACTTTATCACTCGGGGGACAGGGAGAAATTTCCCTCAGTTACTTAAAGGCTATTGTGGAGAAAAGTGATCTAAACAATTCATATTTGTAAATATAGAAATAGTAAGTATTATTAAATTTGAAGATGATGATGATTAGAATTCACATTTTCGCAGGAAAAGGGTGGTGGAGTTAGCAATGAAAACTCTTCCTGATTAGGAAAGCAGGGTTCTTAGAATCTTTAAGACAAGAAAATCTACCTGCATTTTCCCTATTATTCTTATATTTTTCTCCACGATAGCTAAGTTTGCAAATAAATATGACAGCTGATTTTTATTTCTCACAATTCTCAGATACTATTCCAGTCCTATTAAAAACACAGCAAAATAAATAAACAGTGGTCAATAATGACAAGCCTATAAGCCTCATTTTGTGTAAAAAACCCCAAACCAACCAAACAAAAAAACCAAACCACCTTCCTTTTTTAGATTTTTGGAAATAATTTGCTGGTAAAATAATTTGAAGTTGCAGCTAAGCTCTTTCCAGACCTTCACCTTGCTAACAAGATAGAGTGACCTCACATCATCCCCAACGGAATGTTACTTAATTTGTATAATTTGAACAGATAAAACTTCACTTCTCACCTACCATTTTGCCTTCTTGTTAAGAAATTCAAGGCTTTTTAAGCAATTTCCAAGCTTTTGCATGGTATTTTTGCAGAAGAACATTAAGTGCAGTATCTGAAATACAATTTTTGGTCAGAAATAGCATCTACACCATGTCACATTTTGCTGCTGGTCCAAAGTCTACAGCAGTTATAAGTCAAGTATGTAGCTCACTTGGGTACCATCTCCATGGTAACTTGTTTACAAAGGCTGAAATACATACTCAAAATTCAAGGTTGGCTTTTCCTTTGTTGTTGTTTTGATGTTTTTGACAATCTGAATAATGTGGGCATAAGCCTTGATTCAAACAGCTTTGTGGCAGACTGAGTCAAAACAAAACTCTACACAAAATGTGCTTTCATCATCTCCATTAGCAAAAGGGAATTCAAAAAGCTGCTTAAATCACAACCATCAGTTACATCTCCCTTTCATATTCAAGAAAAACACTCCTCACGCTACACTTTGGCTGGATATTTTGGGAAAAAAGTACTGTATAAGGTTTTATGTCTTTCAGAGGCAATAATTTTGTGTGTGCACTTGCATGCATTAGTCTAAGGAATTTAGGTTGCCTACCACCATCATTGGATCAGAAGAATAAATACTGTTTCAGAATATAAGCTAAATCATTTTATAGGAGTCTTTTGTACTCAGAAAACTGATTGTAATAATAATAATGCTTTGCACTTCTATATCCTCTTGCAATGTTGTTACAGAAAACATTTCAGGCTGATCCTGCATCTTTTACCCAGTCATAACTCTGATTGATTGCACTGGCAGCTTTTCCTGAGTAACGTCTGTAGGATCAGGAGGACACTGCTTTCTCATACAATTAGTTGTAGGTCTGCTTATAATTTCTAAGCATTCAATTATTTAAATATTTAAAGGGAGCTTTAATAAAAGAATTTAGATTTACTCAGCTATGTTTTCCCCTAACAAATAATATATTAAGGTAATGTATGTACAAATGAGAAGTTCTGTAGTTTTAGATTTACCAACATGCAGCATTAACTTTTATTTTTTGCTTATTGTTGTTTTTTTGCTTATTGTATTTTTCCCCTAACTGGTCAAAAATACAGCATGAAAGTGCATGTTGCCCACTTAACAGAGCTGAAGATATAGTTCCTTATTACAATAAAAGGTTCTAGGGATTTTCGCTAAAGCTCATTTGTACTTATTTTTAAATCACTTTAAATATTCTCCTATTCATCAGAATTGTGTTACTGGATTTGGCACTCTCTCTCTCCCCCTCCCTTTTTTTTAAGAATATAAGACGATACAAAGGGGTAGATAAAATTCTCCTTTTGAACAGGACAGTTATTTCTTAGCTGCTTCAACTGATATGTATTGTAGTCTCAATGTCCCTATTAGGCAAACAAGTAAAAGCTGCCGAGTTTGTAGTAGATCAAGATATTCAAGATGTTCAAATGAATAAAGGTATTAAGAATTCAATCATTACACCAAAATCTAAGTCTGAAACAGAATATATATATATTTTGGTTAAATTTAAGTTCTATGCCTGGCTAAATAATGAAGGGTGAAGCCCTCAAAACACAATTTTTGGTTTAAGAGAAACAAAAAGAAGCCACTCAACTCCACATCTGTTATATACCAGTAGAGCCATATGGCAAATCCTAGCATAGATACATCTTATGCCAGCCAAAGTACTCTTTGGCTCATATAACTTACACCTGTTCCTTGAGGTTCCTTGGCAAAAGCACTTTTTTGTTGGTATTAATAGAGAGATTAGGGTATAAAAATAGTTTTGATGGCATAAAAATGTCATTAACAAACATATCTAACTGACATTGATATCCTGGCACAAGTCCCTAGGATAGACCTGGCCTTAGCAACTGAGGGAAAATGAGACAAAGGAGCACGCACAACAGCACTGTTCCTTGGAGATATATGTTTGTGTTGTATGTGCTTTGAATGAGGTCCATCATGATGAGAGTATAGGAGTATGTGATATACAACAAAGGTAATACCACTTTCAAAACTATTTCTCTATTTTCATTTTAGTATTTCCGTGGTCCTATCTAGGCTTTCATGTAAGACAAGTCAGAAAGGACAGAAAAAGAGACATAGTTTTCAATATGGGATAAGAGTCACTGACAAGCTTGAGCTAAATATAATGAAAACGAGAAACAAATAAAGTCAGAAGGTCACTATCTTTAGTATATCATCTTTTGTATGTGATTTGCTTGAGACTCTAATTTGTTAACCAAACTCTCTGATAATGCTGTTATTGTTCTTGCTGCCAGAGAGATTAGAAGGACTAGTTGTATTCAACTAGAAAAGTTCAGATATGGATCAAGGTTCTCCCAAAAGTCAGGAGTTTTAATTTGGATGTAAGTTTTGGTTTTGTGATTTATAGCAAGAGGGCAACTGTAAAGTTTGGAGAAGATCCAAATTTTCTTAAAGTTCAGACCTGGGATTTTGATTTCAGACCCATCTTTAAAACCTAAAGCTTCAATAAAAAATGTCAACATGGTCCAATCCTGAAGTTCATTCTCTCTCTCTCTTCCCTCCCACCCCCATATTTGTACTTCCAGTCTTTGGAAATGCAGACATACTTCAAAGAAAAAAAATACTGTTTTCCTGTGCTTTCATCCCATTTGCAACCAAGCAACAAAGGATACAGGTAGCTATGTTAAGTTCTGAATTGGTAAGGTCTGAAGGCTAGGGAAAATTGAAATCTTTAGCAGCCACAGATTTGTCACACTAAAGCCATGTCTAGACTGTAGGCACTACAGCAGCACAGCTACAGCAGTGCAGCTATGCTACTGTAATATAGATGCTTCCTACAGTGATGGAAGGGTTTTTCCATTGATCCAGGTAATCCACTTCCCTGAGTGACAGTAACTAGGTCAACAGAAGAATTATTCTGTCGACCTAGCTGTATATACACTAGGGGTTAACTCAGCTTAACTATGGCACTTGGGAATGTGAATTTTTCACAACCTTAAGCACCAAAGTTATGTCAACCTAAATGTTAAGTTTAAACCAGGCTTAAGTGTCCCTTACACAGTTTTTGAGACAGCATAAAGCAACTCAAGCTAGCCAAATCTCATACTCCTCTAAGAGCCAAAAGCAAAAGTTCTTCCACAGAAACTTAACATCCATCCGGGAATAGACAGTGTTGTTCCTATTAAATGCATTACTTTATGTGTCTCCATTGTAATGCGTGTATGTACCAGCAGGGATTTACTATATTACTGATTACCCTGCTATTCTTGTTCTATAATAGAATTATTTAGAGAGATGTTAACCTCAAATTTTATTAACACCACAGCTCACTTAGTGCCCATCTTTTGTTGAAGATACACTAACGGGGTAAACCATGCACCATCAGTTTTCTCACATATTGATGGTTTTAGATGGAAGATTGACATTTTATTTAGCAAAGGAGCATCTAGACTGTGTAAGTAAGGGTTTATTACTATTCTCAAATGTTTTATATATAGGACAAACACCTGTGTGCTAGATATAGTCAATTATCTGTGTGCCATTGCTAAGCTATCTGCAGACAGCAAAACATGCTCATTGCTTTATATGGAATGTGTTGGTGAGATCCATTATATATTAAGTCAACAACATAATTAAGAAACAACATGCTTTCCCCCTGCTCTTAAACTCTCCATTGACTTTAATTAAACTCACACTGTGAGTATGGTGAACTTGGCTAACTATTATTCTTGGGGTTTGTTTGTGTTTGTTAATAAAAAAGAAGGCTTTTTGAATGGGTGAGCTCTCCCCCACCCAAAGTCTCTTCTTATTTTATACTTGCTATCACACAGGGTACTGCTGAAATGTGAAATCATGTGGCTCCAAACTTTTAGTCTGATAAAAGTTGTTATCCTTGGTCGTGTATTAGTTTTTCTACTTCAAAGAAATTCAAGGATTCAAAGCTTTTTAGTGGAAGTGCAAACAAAACAGCACAAGAAAATAGGTTTTGGTCCCCTGATGCACTGACTGACAGCTGACTCTGCATAGCACAATGAGCAAGACATGCATCGCTTGAGAAGAGCAGAAAAATGTCAGTTGGGGCTATTCATATAGTGAATAGGATGTGATAACCTTTAAGTACATATAAACAATATGTCCCCACATATTGTACTTTGCTGTTCCTTTCAGGAAGAGATCCTCCTACAGTTCTGCCTATGGCTCTGGAAGTAGTAATGCCTATTAATTGCAGATTAATGATTTTGCTCAAAGGCACAAATAAAATTATCTAAACCCGTGGTTAACAACCATTGCAAAGGCGAGTACTTCGCTTCCTAGTGAGGGGTCAGAAATGGACCTATGCATCTGAATCACACTGGCTTTAGATAAACTGAATCCAAAACCAACAATGCTTTGGATTTAACAAAAGAAAAATCTAGCAGATGAAATCTTTCAAAACCAAACCTATGTCACCTTTTCCCAATTTATCTGAAAAAGAAATAAACTCAGGCTAGAAATTTCTCCTCCCACTCACAAACACTGAGTCAGTCAGACAAGTGGGATTTGAATTGGAACCACTGTTATTTTAGTTTTACAGATAAAAGCTTTGCACACCAAGGGGCTTGGCAAAAAGCACCAACCATTTTATCTGTATCTAGAATATTTTGATTTGCTTATACAGGAGTTGTGATATAATACTGTGTGGCATCACTGTACTGATTTGCATAAAGGTGACAGTACTGTACTTATTACATTTTACGAAAGTTCTGGTTCATTTGAAATACCTGAAATATCATTTTAATCCTTAACTATATGCACTAACTGATTTTGAGGGGGAAAAAAACTATATTTATATATCTTTAGGTGACATTCCAGTATCTCTGATGGGATGAATCCCTAACTTCCATCAATCATTTGATACGCCTGGGGAAGCCTTGTAGCATGTATCCATTCCCAGTATAATCATTTACAAGAATGATGTTGGTTTCTGGAAACTGACATTTGAGAAAAACAAAAAAAAACTACAATGTTTAAAACAACTTCTCTTTAAAAAAAAATCTACTAGAGACATAAAATGATTCAAATAGCATTTGCTTCAGGGAAAAAAAATAAAATTGTTATTTCACAGCACACATCACTTTTTTGGTGCTTGAGAGTATAAAGGCTCACAATAAGTGTGTGCGTCACATACAAGAACACAAACTAGAGCTAGTAAAAATGTAATATTAATTGAATACAATAAAAATGGCAACCTTCATCTGGTGAGTAACAGTCAAGAACCACTGATTTATACATAGAATCACAGATATGTAGGGCTGAAGAGTCATCGAGAGGTCACCAAAATCCTGCTGAGCTGAAGCAGGACTAGATAAACCCAGACCATCCCTGAGTTTGTCCAACATTTATTTAAAAACCTCCAGTGATGAAGATTCCACACCTTCCCTTGGAAGCTTATTCCAGAGCTTACCCTTAGAGTAAGAAAATTTTTCATAATTAACTTCATTCTATCTTGCTGCAGATTAAAGCCCAGTATTTCTTGTCCCACCTGGACAAGGGACATGGAAAACAATTGATCACAGTCCTCTTTATAACAGCCCTTAACACATCTGAAGATTTATCAGGTCCTCCCTCTCTCCCACTACCCATACACCAATCTACTTTTATCAAGATATGCTCAGTTTAAAAACACAATTTCCTCATAGGTCAGATTTTCTAAATCTTTTATCTTCTTTTGTTACTCTCCTCTGAATTCGCTATAGTTTGTCCATGTCTTCCCTTAAGCATGGTGCCCAGAATTAGATACTACTCCAGTTGATGCCTTCCCAATGCTCAATACAGCAGGACTATTGCATCGCTTGTATCGTACAACATTCCTGTTAATATACCTCAGCAGGATATTTTCCTTTCTTGCAGCTGTATAATACTGTTGACTCAGATGCAGTTCATGGTCCACTACAGCCCCAGATCCTTTTCAGCAGTACTGCCAGCCAGTTATTCCCCATTTTGTAATTGCACGTTTGACTTTTCCTTCTTAGGTGAAGTACTTCACAGTTGTCTATAATGAATTTCATCTTTTTGCATTCAGACCAATTCTCCAATTTGTCAAGATCATTTTGAATTGTAAACCTGTACTCCAAAGTGCTTGCAACCCTCCCAGCTTGGTGTCATCTGCAAATTCTATAAACATACTTTCTACACTATTGTCCAAGTCATTAATGAAAATATTGACTACTGTCGGGCCCAGGACTGACTGTTGCAGTATCCCAGCAGACACTCCCTCACAGTTTCACAGTGAACCATTGATTACCATTTGTGTACAATCTTTCAACCAGTTATGTACCCACCTTCCAGTAATTTCATCTAGACCACATTTCCCTATTTGGTAGTGCTGAATCACAGACATCTGATAAATTGCATATTAGACTAACTCTACTGTACTTTTAATCAATCTCCAGCAGGAGTTCTCCTAGTGTTCCAGATCTCTTGAGTATCTTCAGGTAGCAGCTGTTTCTTTTCATTTCTCTCTCCTCTCTCTCTTTCCATGCCTGGGTCAATGGTCTCAGGCTTGCAGTACTTAGGCTGCAGGGCTATAAAGTTGCAGTGAAGATGTTCAGTCTCAAGCTGCAGCCTCTGCTCCGACCTCACCCCCCTCGGGTTCCCTGAGCTGGGCTCGACCAGAAGCACAAATGCAGCCTGAGACCTGGAACTCTGAGACTTGGTGTCACCGGATGATTTTGTTTTGGCAGTGTAGACATATCCTTATTGTTCAATTCAAGCAGAGGCCAGAAATATTCAATCCTACAGCCTGAGAGTACAGGGAAACTGTATAGATGCTGTAGCCCGCTGCTCCCTGCCACTCTCTGATTGGGTCCAACCTCCCCAATCCTTACACTCCAGGCACTCCCAACAGGGCTTCACAAAAGCATAATCTGCAAGCCATTGTATTGGCCACTCAAAGGAAGTAGTATACTTCCATGCTCTCTCTTCCACAATACATGAATTCCAATATCTGTCCAAACCTGGCTCTGTATTTCACTGCACATGTGGGAATTCATCTTTAAAAAAAGGTTCCTTCCTGACCCAAGAGAAAAATATAAGCTAAGTTTTTACTGGCTACATAACAGACGTTATATTCTATTTTTTCAGCACATTCACACTGGCTATTGCATACGTGGTCGTGTACAGTCCCTGCTGCATCTTGATCCCTCTAGGATTCACTGACCTATTTCATTGCTAGGGCTGTGAGGACAAGGGAAAACCTTGGAAAACACATACAGCGCATTGTTTCATGTCTATAAATTATTGGTACAATCTCACTCACTGGAAAGTTTGTGAATAAAAGGGCAACAAATACCAGTCAAATGAATTGCCAAATGTAATTGAAGAAAAGTTGCAGGTACTTTTTTGCTCTATTCACCTAGCTCTTTTGGTGACTTAAAGACAACCGTAACCCTCAAATCATTAGCATATCTTGTTATCGCTTCAATCAATGGCGTGTTTTGCTATTATCTTCGGAAGAAGCTGGGACGGGTGCATGTGTAATAAGTAATGAGTCATTTGGACAATATGAGAACAATCACTCACAATTGGAGCACGTTGCAATACTTAATTATACATATGAATTATTTGTCTGAATAATCATCTGTTTGCATTTTGGATCTCAGCCATACAATCTGCTGACGGTTTCAGGGTTCTCTGTACTTTTAGTTTTTAGCAGAACACAAACCAGAAGAAGGGCTAACTCTAGTCTGGTAAACATATGTTCTTCTGAGTGTTTCTAACCCCAGCTTCCACATTTTTTTTTATTCTTTTATAAACTGTAACTGAGAAGCCATTTGTCTATTATGCTGTAACTATATAAGGATTCTATAGATAGTATACATTGTTTACTGTTTGTTGGCCAACTCAGTTTAGTAGTATTTTGCATCTACATACCTTCTTTTGGGAGATTTCAACGCAGCTTACGAGAGTGGGTAAATGGTATAACAGAAAAGAAAATGAGACACAGAGACATGAAAAGACTTGCCCAGGTTAATGTAGCAAGTCTGTGGGAGACCCATTGGTGCTATTAGTCTATAGCTGATGGTACAATTTGGCCTCATGTCTCCAAGACTTCGAGTACCCTGGTGTAGTGCCCCTGGTCTGATTCCTCCAGATCCCAAATATGTAAATTAGAAAGCAATTCCTGTCTCTCACCTATTCTACTCATCACTTTATTCCTCTGTGAACTTTGATTTCTACAGCTTTCCCTTATTTACCTTGGCAATGGAGTGCCAAATAGACACAACAATTATGCCCATTAATTAGAGCATCCAAATCATAAACCTATGGAAGTACAGATTAATGAAAATCTCATTAAGCAAACTGCTGCAGTCTAGATATCCACATTGTTTTAGGATGTTTCCTGGAAGAGTTTGTTTCAGCAACAATTTAAAATAAAACTTTGCCATATAATACCCTGCTCCTACATGTTTCTTGTTATTTAGCTATATCCATTTGTCTTAAAACCAGCTCTGAAACTTCAAAAGTAATAACTCTCTCATAGTAATAATAGATTTTAAAATAATTTGGCATTTTTTGAAATGTTAGAATACAGGAATATGTTCAACAGTGTATAAATAATAGGTGATGAGAGAACAATTTGTGTGACTGTTTTTAGAGTATGATTCTTCCCTCTCTTTTTGTTTTTGGCACTTATTCCATAGAAAACAATCTCCTCGTTCTGTTAAAAAGCTTAAGAAAATAGATTTTGAGTTTTCGGAGGATAATCACTCAGAAGTTTACCTTTTTGTACAGTCAGTTGTAGCTGTTCCCAGTGTTCCGGATCCATTTTGAGATGGTTAGATTTGGACCTATATCGAACATGAATGACCAAATCTTTAAACTTGTTGCAGTCTCAAACCCAGATCCCTAATCCTATTAATTACCTCCCTAAAATTCCAGTTGACATAAGTGAAACTTATAGCACACACAATGGTCTGAGATTTATTGCAATTAGCTTTATAGTTAGATATCCCCTCCCACACACACCCCTGGCAAAAGTCAGTAAGAATTTAAATAGGGGAATGTGGATGTGTAACAAACAGCAGAATAACAACATATAAACATACCGTTCCCTAGTTCTCCTCACTTGGCTCTCAATTTTGCCTGTTCGCTATAATTAACAGCTCCAAGGCAACACCACACAATTGTGGGGACACAGGGCAGCCTTGCCTGGAATCCTTGAAAATCGTGAAGGACCTTGAAAAAAATCTAGCATTACTAAAATATGCTTGGTCTAGGGCAATTCAAACCGCTGACAATTGAAAGCCTAACCTTCCTAACAATTGCTAGTTCAGTGTTTGTATAGAGCAATTTAAAAGCCAAATCTGTGCAACATAGAATAGACATTTCCAACCAATTCTTTCAAAGGTTCCATCAAAGTCCAGGATAACAGCTGCAATTTGGGTATCGTTATGGTGATTCAAACAGCAGAAACTCTCTGAGTTGTCAACATTCCACAGAAGTTAAATAGGGACACACTGTATCTGGAATATTAGGTGGCACAGAAACAACTAAAGGGGAAAACCAGCTCCTCTGCTTATCTCTTCTAAAATGATGCCTTTTCTGTGGTATTTTCTATCCTTACAGCAAATATAATACACCTTTATGGAAGTCTGTCAAGATCATTTTGGAAATTCAAGTATTCTATGTACCTCTTTGCACACTCAGTCTCAAATTTACGACTGGATTCCTCATGCATTTTAATGACGTATCAGTTCATATTTTTGTATACTCTGTAAATGCATCCTGCCATAAATTCACCAATTTAGAGTGCATCCTTGTGGCGAGACCCAGAATCGCAGTCTCTCTGCTTCATTATTTCCCTCTGGACTTTGATGGTCTGTACTAGGGTGATCAGACAGCAAATGTAAAAAATCAGGACAGGAATGGGGGATAACAGGAGTCTATATAAGAAAAAAAAAACAAAATTGGGACTGTCCCTACAAAATTGGGACATCTGGTCACCCTAGTCTGTACAGTGATTTGGTCTTCCAGGAAGGCCATACTAACAGTCTCACCCCTTCCAAGATGACAATGTCCAAACTCAAAACCCAAAGGAACAAAAACTCTTCCACCCTTCCTAGGCTCAGTCTGCAGCACATCCTTTGCTCCCCTCCTGGGCTTTGTAAAATGTTGTTTGTTTCACACTGGCACAGAGTGCTTCCTTCCAGGACTTTTTCCCTAGAAGGCTACCTCCTCCCATGCCACTGTCCTTCAAAGCTTTTTCCCCCTGGGCTCTCCCATGCCTGCTTTAGGAGGCTTCTCCTCCCCAGCTGCCTGCTCCCTTTAGAAACAGTCCCAAGGGACAAGTTCCTTCCTGCAGGACCTTCAGTGGTTCCTTTCCCAGAGAGAGAGAAAACCCTCAACTACCTCTCCCCTGGGTTTCTTCCCCACCTTGCCCTACAGTCTTTCCTTTACAGAAACCACTATGCTGATTCTCCCCAGCTGCTCTAATCCTTAATTAAATGTCTCCCCTCCAGGTGCCACCGAATGGACTAACTGAGCTCTCTGGCTCCCCTTAATACTGCCATTGCCAGTGTGTGGTATCCACTCAAATCCCATAATAATTAATTTACCATCAAAGACAGACTGCTTTCTCTCATTAACCTCTTTGAGAGATTACGGTTTGTTCCCAGTATTCTTCCTGCACCTCCTGCTCTTCATGCTGCTACTAAATCATTTTACACAGACAAACATGGGTAAGTTTAGATATAATATACATATTTATAAAATGGGCATTATAAATGGAGTAATTTTATTTATACTAAGCCCCACAAATTAGCAAAGACTTAAGCAAGCCCTCAGCTTTAAATAGTCATAAGTGCTTTGGGAAATAGAGACTGAAGCATATATTTAAATTCTTTGCTGAATGAGAAGACAATACATAGACTCCAGCTGGCACAGAATGTGACTGCATGTTTTCTTCATGGCTTAGATTTTCCCTTAGCACCTCAGACCCATGAGAAAGTCCTTCCACTTTTCCAAGTATGTTTTCAATACCAGTTTAAAGTCTTCATCCTAGTTTGCAATGCAATTTATGGCTCATGTCCCAGTTACATGAAAGAACAAATTTTGATTTATGAATCACTCATCTATGCAACATCTAGTAAAACTTTACAGCATTAGTTTTCTTAACCAACTGTTTTATGAATTTAACAAGCTAGAACATAACTTTATAAAAGTGAGCAGGCAGATCAGTATTATGACTAGGTAAAATGAGTGAAAGATTTTCTAAGGGAAAATTTTTCCATCAGAAAATGTTGATTCTTCAAAAGTGAAACATTTTGTGGAACATGTTGATTTTGACAAAAAAAATAAATTAAAAACAACTGAAATTTAACAATTTGATTTTCCATTTTGAAATGATATTTGTTTATTTTTTTAAAAGACACTATACAAAATAAAATATTCAAAATCAGAACAAACATTTAGGTTGAGACAAAATTATTTTTTTCAAGAATTGCATTTTGTGGGATATTTCATATTTTTTTGGATCCAAACAAATTTACTGGAAACCAGATGTATATGCTTTAAATGGTTGCTTAAGGCACAGTGCTTCACCAGTGGACATATTCCTCAGAGCAGGTGTCACCGAAATAATTTTAAAATCAGTGTAGAAAGACTGAAGTATAGAATATTTCTTCTTATGCTTTAATAATTTATCTTTAGCTTTCAATACATCCCAACCACTATTTCTGTCAGGTTAGATGTCAGATTATCTAGTAGTTAATTGGCTTAGTGACAGTGTTTATTTCAGTTGTTTTTGTTTCAATTACTACTTATACTATCTTTATTAATAATAATAATAATAATAATATGTTTCCCCATATTTGTCCTATTCCAATATTGTGTCATATCTGATGTCCACTATTAATAGGTGTCTCCATATTGCATTTACTTTTCTGTCCAAAAGGCTCATTGTAACTTGTTCCAGATTGAATCAGTAAATAGCACATAGCACAGACTTATTTAATACAGAATGCTGCAGACATTTGGAGATGATAATGACTCGGTCTTTGACAAGCACAAGCAAAATTGCTTGTGTACTTCTGAAGTAATGTGAGCTCAGTCAGTGAACATTAGTAGTATACAATCCTCAGCTCCAGAGCCACTGTTTAGTGGTGTTCAAATTGACTGTGAGCTATTAACTGCAATTCTCTTTTTACAGCCTGTTCAGAATCTGAGGTTTCATGTTTCTTAACTGATAATTATGTCTTGAAGATGATAATGTACTACATCTAGTGGTGTACCATGTGTTTCTTGCACTTTCACTCAGTGTAACTAATCAGATCAAAGGTGAGCAATAAATACTAGTACCATGCAAGATGTCAGCTGGTGATTGATACTGTTTGGAAAATGTGTGACAGTTGGAAATGGTAATAAAAAATCCTTAATCTTTGAACAAATAGAAGCAGTGATAGGAACAGCAACAGAAGACAAAATTATTTCTTTTGGACTAGAAATGGATGCATTGAAATAGTACGTTTGAGATATTTCTCGCCTATTTGGAAAGAAGAAACAGCAGAAACCGAACAAGATAAACTCTCCCATGAAATTCCCAGCACAGTTTTTTCACAAAGACATACAGATGAGGACATTACTACTTTTCAGTGCTCATCTGAAGCAAACCACCTCTCAAATTTTTGGGATAAAATCATCCCTATTAACAGCAGTGGAGAAAATCTGACTGCCAGTGAAAGTCTCTCAAACCGTTATACTAATTCTAAGCTTGCCTAAACTAGCTAATGTTTCACTTTTAGAAGCACAGCAAGAGCTGGGCAGACTTTGAAACTAAGCTATAACACACATAAGATACTAGTCTGCAATGGATCCACTATCTGTCAGCCTCCATCCACTTTGTAATATAGTTCATTTTCTTCCATTTGATAAAAATAAAGGGCAGACAAGTGTGGCAGGGGGAGAGGGAAAGATGCAGAGATGGAAAGATAGCAAGAGACTTATTCATGATGATGTCAGCCTTCACTTATGATAGTGAACGTGAGTCTTGCTCTCAGAATACTGGCAGTATCATCTCTTATGACAATGTTTAAAGCATCGACAGTTCCAGGGTTTGCACATTCTCAGTATTTGAAGGCATTTGGAGAGTTTACAAGACCTTTGCCTATATTAAGCCTGAAGGCTAGTAACAACACACTTTTTAGACATTAATGCAGTTAATTCAGAATCATTTTAAATGTTGTAGAAGCAAAAGTGAGATTCCACCCCTCCCCGCCCCAAAAGGCCAAACATGTTGGGTTTACATGATCCAATAGCGTGGGCGGGTAAGATAGCTCCTTGCAAATAAAATCCAAACAACACTGAATGACAAAAACTGTCACTTAAACTTGGTCTACATTAGGGGTAGGGATCAACCTAAGATATCCAACATCAGCTACGTGAATAACGTAGCTGAAGTCGGCGCATCTTAGGCCGACTTACCTGCTGTCCTCATGGCAGCAGTGGTCAGCAGCAGGCTTCCTCGTCGACTCCAGCTTGTGCCTTTTTGCGAGCTGGAATTCTGGAGTCGATGGGAATGCCTTTGGCGATCGATTTATTGCATCTTGATGAGACATGATAAATCGATTGCCAATAGATCGATTCCTACCCACTGATTTGGTGGGTAGTAAAGACATACCCTTAGTTAAGGATGGTAGAGAAGTTTGCTGCAAATTTTACCTTGCAGACTTTTTAAAACGTTCCTAGAAAGAATTCGCTAGGGGAATGTACTTCCCTTTACTTACCACTAGCAAAATCTTTTTATGGAGGCATTACTATCATATTCAAATACTTCACTATGTCAGCTGTTCATGGTATCTGCTTCCTCAGTGCTAGCCCCAAAGTACATCCAAACTTCTATGACAGATCTCTTTTCTAGCGAGATTTGTGATGTAAGGAAACAACTGGGGGACTACTCATATTGCTTTTATTTCATAAGAAGAGTGCAGGAGTTCAAAGAGAAACATACTGAATGTGTTAAGACTTAAAGCTCAAAAGAAAAAGGAAGTTACAAAGAGCAGAATGAGTTAATGGTACACAAAACTAGCAAAGAGAATAGGAAGACTATGTACAAATATATCCAGAAAGAAAAAGGAATGAGGGCCACATCCAGAAACTCCCATTAATTTAAACGGGCTTTTGATCAAATCCTAAATGGTGGATCAATGATTGAAAAAAAATAATCTAACATAGGAAGGAAGGAGCTATGGACATCATCAAGCACATTATAGATTTTAATACAAATCTTGATAACAATCTGTTTTTGCTGTTATGAGATTGGGGCTCACCAAAACTGGAGAACTGTGCCTAATTGTACCTGCAGGGTTGGCACTCATACCCTCTAGTCTGTTAGCCCCTCAGTAGGCTATTTAAAGGTAGAAATACTCCAGCCCCCTTCAGTTCCTTTGCACCAAATGTCAAGAGTAGTGACTCTGATGCACAGAAGATAGAGCGTATGTCATGGAACGCACATCAGCATCCACATCTCAAATCTACATACAGTACAAGTAAGTAGCCATCTTTTCTTCAAGTGGGTGCAGACATGTATTATTCTCAAGTGACTCACAAGCAGTATAAGAAGGAGGTGGAGCTCAGAATCTATTCAAAAAGCAACTGCAAGACCGTCTTCCCAAAATTTGCATCTGACCTGGATGCAGATGTAGCAGCACAACGTTTGGTAAAAGAATCAGAGGGGTAGCTGTGTTAGTCTGGAATTGCAGAAGTGACAAAGAGTCCTGTGGCACCTTAAAGACTAACTAAGGTTAGTTAGTCTTTAAGGTCTGCATGCATCCGATGAAGTGTGTATTAGCCCACGAAAGCTTATGCTCTAATACTTTAGTTAGTCTTTAAGGTGCCACAGGACTCTTTGTCACTTCAATGTTTGGTAAAAGTATGTATGGAGGATCAAGCAGCACTCCTGCAAATGTCCAATATTGAAATGTAATGGAAAAATGCATTCAAAGATGCTTTGCATGTTGTCAAATGGGCTCTTAATCTCTACAGAGTTGAAGTCTGAGCTATCCCCATAAGTCGCTGTGATACAGGTTGTCTGTGCAGAGACCACTTGACCCTTCGTGCAATCCTCAAAGAGAAAAAAAGATGAAATGATGAGTGAAATTGCTTAGTTCTTTCTAAGTAAAATGTCAAGCATCGTCTTACATCTGAAGAGTGAAGATGCTGTTCATCAGCAGTGTAATGAGGTTTGGAAAAAAAATATATAGAGGTAAGCAAATTACCTGGTTTAGATGAAATTATGACACCAGCTTAGACAGAGTCTTAGGATGAGATTTTAAGGCAATTTTTGTCTTTGAAAAACAGTATGTGGAGTGGCGTCATTAGGGCCTGCAGCACACTAACTCTTCTTGCTGAAATAATAGAACCAAGAATCAATGCCTTTTGTCATATCAGAGACAGAGAACAAGGTCCCATTGAAGGATCATTTCCTTTGCTGGAAGAAAGAGGTGGGTAAACCCCTTTCAAAAATTTGACTATGATGGAGTTAATAAAAACTGAATTCCATGGCCTGGAGGATGCCAAAATCACTGCGAAGTAGACCTTTAGTGAATGAAGAGACAGATCAGGATGTCCTGAATACAGGGTTGAATCTGATGAGCTAGGGAATAGTTGGAAAAATATTTCAATTAAACAAATATGTAATACCCATCAAGGGCTTTCTACTATTCAGTAGAAGCTGCCAAACAGCTTTGGAATAACGTTCCTCTTCCTTGTCTATCCATACAGACTGTTCAGCACTAGATGTGAAATTCAACCATTGTACTGAGTCAGCAGAAAGGTATAAACAAGGGAGAGAGGAATGAGTGGATAAATGAAAAGACTGAGGAAGTCAGAAGAACAACATCGTCTTGGCCAAGCTGTGATGAGAATCAGTCTGGCAAGAACCATATTCAGCTTGTAGATAATCTGAAAAATGAGTGAGATTGGAGGGAAAGCACCAATCCCAATCCTCAATTCAGATGAAACTATATGCTGTGTAACATAAGGCGCTATGCAAGAATTCTGCAACCATGATGCCCTTCTCATGTCCACAGCTGATGCCATTGTTCCCGGAAGATTCATCCTCTCCATCCAAAGCCAATTGGAACAAAGGTTTGGCCAGAAAATGATCCTCTGCAATGAATGTCTTAAACTCTTCCTTGGAGACTTCTGGCAACTTATCTGTGAATTTGGACATAGTGACCCATTGATAACAGTGCCTGTTGATATGCAATGAACATCTGCAATGATGAAGTTGTGTACATTTTTCCCCATCAAGTCCAGCTTCTTAGATTCTTTGTCTTTGGGGGTGGACTTATATCGTGTGAACTAGAGCCTTGGGAGTCTTCCAGTGGTAGTAGATGAGCCACCCCCAATGGACCAAATTAACAAATAGCCTCAACCAAACACCAATGTGGAGATGGCATATATACCAAGGATGAACAAGCAGTTGGTGCTTTCAGTACCAAAACAGGCATCTATGGTACGAAAGGGAGACTGAATTCATACAGCTTGATGTTAACATCATGGAGACTTAGGATTTCTTAGATACACAGAGTGAAATTCTTCCCTGTGTAGAGGTCCAGCACAAAACCTATGCATCACTTACATCCTCAAAATAGGACTCCAGTGGGCTTTAACTGGTGCAAAGATCTTGTGAATTTACATACAAGAGCCACTGTAAAATTGTGCCTTATACTAAAGACCCCCACCCCATTTTTTTTTAACTAAGCAAAGGGAAATTGCTTATAGCTAAAAGAGTTCAGGATATAAGAGCAAAATATGTGGCCAAGAATTCATTTAACATTTTAATTTGTTCAGTGTTCTAATGGTCAAGATTTTGCATTCCTGCAATTAATAAAATATTAGATTCCTGCAAGAAGAGAGCCTACATCATGCCGTAAATATATTGCACATATCTCAAGCCACAGACATTGTCAGCAGTTTTATGCATTTTTTTGCTGCCTCAAAACTTATAGTGTTTAAAAAGTTATTTCCTCTAAAACACAAGTGGTAAGTAATCAGCAATGTTTAATAGTCCTTAAACTTGGAGATCATTGTTCATTAGAATAAACAATAACTAAAATGTCTCCAGCCAAATTGCTTTGATTTATATAATTGCAATAAGACCGGATCTGTGACAAATACTAGCGGGTATTTGGCTAGCTTTTAAAATTCTTTAATTAAGTTTATAACTTGTCAAGTTCCATAGATATTATTGCTTAATGCTCTCTATTCAAAATTAAATACAAGAAAATTATTTGTTGGTCTTTTTAAGAAAAAAAGCATATTTGTTAACCATTCAAATAGTGACTATTCAGCCCACTTATTTTCCTTATCAGCCTCAAGCAAGATGAGCGTTCCCTAATAAGATGTTTTTCCCTTATTGTATTTACAAACTGTTTACAAGGATGAAACATATGGGGCTAGTCTCTCTCTAAACAAACATACTGTACTTAGCATTTCTAGCATGCCTAAAATCTGATACCTCTCTCAGTGCAAAGCAGCCACAGTAAGACCTTGTACTAATAAGTATGGTTTACTTGCCTCAAACAATTAAAAAAACTAAACCTAATCTTTTTGAGGCTCAAGAGTTCATCTTGCTTCTCTGCTCTTTATCCTCATTTGTACTGGTCAGATCTTTACTTCCAGAGTTAATTTGAAATTGGAAGTGTTAGTTCTGCGGCCTTGCTTTTTCCCAGCCCAACTCCAACATCAGCACATTAGACCACTTCTTCATCCCCGTGCATTCATTACCTCAGTTCAGTTTTGTTTTTATCACTGTTCACTTAATAATGTGTATAGGAATAACATAGTATCTCTTTAAATAGTTTATGAGTTCTCCAGAGACCTGCAGTGTTCTGTGCCATGGAAGTCCCGAAACCCACCAGAGCACATGAATGTAAGTAGCTAGGAATGGCATGTTTGTGTATATTTACTACACTTATTATTGGGGACTCAGGTATACTTGTGTGATTTATTCATATAGTTTTTATTGTATAAGAAATGATACAACATTTAATATGTAAGACAAGGCTTTCTGCTACATATTGTAATTTATATTTATGAGGTTTCTTTTGCCTTTCTTCTTTTTCATGGGTTTGCTCCCTGCTCAAACTTATTTTTCATTAATACCTTTTTCAGCCATTCTTCCTCCACAATTGTATTACTTCCCTTTCTCTGATCTCCTGGTTTATTTCAGTCACTCCTCCCCATCAATTTCTTCTTACCCATCAACTCTGCTCTCCTCCTTTTTTTACTCAACCCCCTTCCCCCAAGTCCTATCACTGTAACTGTCTTTTCTACCCCCTAAACACACACACACACACACACACACACACACACACACACACACACACACACACAATGTTGCTAATTCTCACTTTTAAAAAAATCATAAATCTTACAATATCTAGTGTTTCTCGTAAAGTCTCAACTCCTGGAATTACATGAACACATCCAAATCTCAGCTTTCATTTTAAAAAAGTTTTCAGACCTCAGGATTGTAAAATGATCAAAAGTGTGAACCTTAAGGCCTCAAAAACTAGAAGGAAAATAAAATAAACTTAACATAAATATTATTTTCAAGCTAAATCTCTTTTTTGGGGAGTGGAGACAGGGCTGACTCATGGGGTGAAAAATCCTCTTCTCTGATCCAGCCGCTTTACACCAGGTAAAAAGAAGCTGAAGAAGTGGAAAAGATATTTAAAAGTCCCAGATCTCGCCAGAGATTTAATCCTCCCTGCCCAGTTCAGGAATTGGGAGGAGACATTGCAGGCTTTCCTCCAAGTTTCCACTTAAAAGTCCTAACATATTATGTGTGCTGGGGTGAAGGGGTGGCAGGATGAGGCTGCAAAATGCAGTGCTGCAGATATTCTGGGCCCTGCTGTGTCTTACAGGGAAGTCTAGTGAGGCTGCTTTAACTTAGGTCTGGTTGACATTAGAGACTTATCTCAGTATAACTACATTTCTCAGCAGTATGAAAAATTTGAGATCCCTGAATGATGCAGTTATACCAGCCTCTCAGGAAGGTGGAGTAACTATGCTGATTGGACAGCTCTCTCCCCTCACCATAGAGAGTCTTCATTAAAGTACTACAGCAGTTCAGTTGAGCCGAGGCAGTGTTTTAACTGTAGATGTGCCCTTAGATAGCCCACTTGGCTGTCTCTAAATAACACTGGAGGTGACAAAGCAGCACCATTTGGAGGTGCAGCACAGAATCGTATCCATGGTTATTGAACACTTGGGATTCACATTGACAATACTGAATGCAGCCCTCTCTAGTCCATACATTTATCTTCCCAAGACCCTGTCCAGCTAGAACACCAGAACATCTGCGGGGAAAGATGTTGCAGGTGGAGTGAGCTGGGGGGAAATGGTAATTCACTGGGCAATAGCTGCTGAAGGAGAAGGATGGGAAAAAGTATAAGCAGCACTGCAGCACTGTAGTGAGTCTGGAGGAGGAGAGGCATCTGCATGACAACAAGCACAATGGAGCACCATGTGCTGGTTGACAGAAGTTGGTGGCGATGGGGTAGGGGTGATGTGAATAGGAGCTGCAAAGCTATGTCAGGAAAATGGCTGAGTGGAAAATAAGGGTCAGTATCCCAAAGAGCCCTCTGATGCTCTCTCGGCTATTACCTGTCCATTGTTTTAATAGTTAAGAATATTTTGGGGAGGAAAGAGCACAAAATGTAAGGCTTGTTAGATTGATCAAGTGCTGTAGGTGGAGAACTGAGATCAGGGCATCGTACCGAGAATGGGAAGGCAATTTGAGAGGCAACGTTAAGGAGAATTGATACCAGTACATTCACACTAATTTTACACTAAAACAAATGTAAAAATCAATTTTTAAACACAAGGATGGCCCTCAGCATCCAACACTTGCATTTAGTCTTAATATTTTGCAGAACTCTATACAGCTTTGATTTTTACCCTTGGGAGGTATGTGCTGCAAAATTTTGCTTTTTGCAGTTCATTGTGGCAGTTTCCAATATTTTTACATCGTTGATGTGCGTCTCACACATGGTTGAAAGATCAGCAGCCCAGCTGCAAATAGCAAAACATTTGTTCCTGTGATATCTATAGAGTAAATTGTCAAATTTCACTAATCCAAAGTAGTCTTTTGAAATAGTTAAATATGAAAACTTATGTTAGGTGCAAACACACTCCATGTTTTACAAACCTTTCATAATAGAGTTTTTCTTCTTAGTAAAAATCCCTGGCTCTAGTTCCAAAATGTGGATGGTATTGTAGACCTCTATCACAAGGCCTTACATGATCTGATATATCAAATGTCAACATGTCATCTGTTGTTGCCAAAGGAGCCAATGGAGAACTGTATTTTTAGTCATTATAAATTGCACACATGTTGTCAGGAGTAGCAAACTGCCCAGTCTATTTGCAGATTGGCAGGGACCCAGCACCTTTTCAAACTATAATTGATTCTTTTGGCAAACCTCTAGCTGTGATGTCCGTAAAATAAGGACACATACCTTGCTTCTTTTATGCATCTTAAACAATATTTCACAACTAAAGTTACTGGATGAATGACAAAAAAAGCTTCAAATTGTACTCTGCAAGTTGCTCCATGATAAACAGTCAAAACAAAGTGAAAGGATGCCATACAGTGCAATCCAAATGTATGCGTGGCTACATGATAGGGAGTGAGGGCATAGAGGGGTTTTCTCAAGCCCTGATACTAGTGCTTACCAGAGATCAAACTGATCCCTCTCACAAATTCAGAGTGTCTCAGGGTTACTCTAATTTAAACAAGTGGATATATCCTAAAGGGGAAGATTTGGCATGAAAGAAACATACATATCCAAGTCCTATTTTACAGCCCTAAAATGCAGCATTTTCACCCAGCAGACAGAAGCTGAAGTGATACATTTGAAGGGTATTTTCATCTTCTGCTTTAACCAATCAGAAGAGAAAAAGAGGAGAGTAGACATGGCTGCATCAGAACTGGTGACAGATGCTCCCAAATGATTCAAAAGAAGCCAGGCTGGTCTTGCTTTACAGTTGATCCCCATTGGAAGTGAGGATATTGCCTTCCATAGCTACCCTCTGCTTTCAGAGCCTCCTACAGAAAATGAAGGGTGGGCATGTAATTACTCAGGATGGCAAGGGGAGGAGGAAGGCAGGATTATTTTTGTATTAGATCCTCTAATCTCATAGCGAACTTTTGAGTGAAAGAGAATATATCATTCTGTGACAGATTGCATATTCTTTACTCCCATTGATAAGCACTTACTCACATGAGTAAAGACTTTAGTGGGATTACTTAATAACTCAACAGGAATATTACCAAGCCTTTCAAAAGGAAGAGCGAGGCACAAAATAAACAGAAGATTCTCTTGCAATTCATGAAATCATGTGATTTTAAAAATAATAAAAATGTTGTTCTGTTTCTTTGAGCCTTTAGGGTTCATATTTTCCAGAATCCCGAGGGCTAGAAATTGACTTTGTTCAAAATAAGGACTGAGATTCTCACAATCGTATAATTCCAAGAGCTGTTTTGTTTTTTTTAAAAAAAGTAATCAATATCATGAGACCGTGATTAAATTGGAAGGATGTATCTAGGGGATTATCACATGGGTGCATCCTGGCTACAGTACTTTTCAATATTTTCATTAATGACTTGGGTAACAGAGTACACTTATAGAAATTGTCAATGACACCAAGCTGGGAGGATCTACAAACATTCTGGAGGACAGGATTAGAATTTAAATTTACTTTGACAACTTGGAGAACTGGTCTTAAACCCACAAGATGAAATTAAATAATGACAAATGCAAGTTATTACACTTGAAAAAAATCTCAGTTGCACAGCTAATAAATGGAGAATAACTGGCTGGACAGTAATACCGCTGAAAAGGATCGGTGTGTGTGGGAGGGCTACAGTGGATCACAAACTGATTAAAAGTCAACAATGTGATGCAGCTGCAAAACAGGCTAATGTAATTTTGGGGTGTAATAACAGGAATGTCATATGAGACACAGGAGGTAATCATCTGGGTCTATATGTCACTGGTGAGGCCTCAGCTGGAGTTGTGTTTCCAGTTCTGGGCACCACACTTTAGGAAAGATATTGACAAAATGGACAGAGCCAAAAAACAGCAACAAAATTGATAAAGTTTTGAAAGCCTGACCTATGAGGAAAGGTTACAAAAAACCTGGGAAAGTTTAGCTGTGAGAAAAGAAAGCTGAGTGGGGACCTGATAATCTTCAAATATGTTAAGGGCCATTATAGAGAGGACTGGGAACAATTGTTCTCCATGTACACAGAAGGTAGGGCATGAAGTAATGGCTTTAATCTTCAGAAAGGGAGATATACGTTATACATTAGGAAAAGCTTTCTACCTATAAGGGTTGTTAAGCTCTGGAATAGGCTACCAAGAGAGTGGAATCCCCATCACTGGAGTCAAGAATGGTCTAGGTATATTTGATGCTGCCTCAGTAAAGGGTGATGGACTACATGACCTGTCATGGTCCCTTCCAGCACTGCATTTCTATGATTTTATCAATTCTAAGAGATGGAAAAACTGTTTACCCATCAGAAATGATTTCATAATCTGGTGTTGTAACAACATTCACATTCCACTGGGTACTTTGGTGTATATAACAATTATGTAAAACAAAAATTCACTGAAAGTTGAGAGAATTAAATCAAGAAATGTTCTGAGAGTTTCAAACAGAGTCAAGGATTCTTTAAAGATATCTTTCTAACTTCTTGCTAATAAATTCCTCAAAGTGTTCTTCCATTTATTACAAGGGAAACAACAGATTCTTTGGCGGTATTTTGTTCTCCCTTCACACAATCATCTCTGAAGATGTAACTCTCTGAATTAGTCAGAAGATTTAATCCTCCCCCACCCCAGCAAAAAAGAACAGAAATAGTGATTATATAGTATAAGATATTAAATTGCATTAATATATATATGGCAATGATTCTAATACACCTATACGTGTAACTATGCATTTTAGGGAAACACAGTACACTATGTTGCCTCTTTGTCTTGCTATGTGTCCTTTAATAAATAAAATCTTGTAATAAAACCTTTGTATAAATAGACATCGCTCTTTCTTTCAACAACAATGCAGCTTACGGGATTTATAAGACCTCTAGTGGTACTTTCTTTGATTTACGCCATATGCACAAGCAGCATTAGAAAACACTTCATGAAATCTAACATGGTATTACAAAAGAACAAGTATGTACATTGGACCAAATCTTCAGCTGATATATGTTCATGTAACTCATTGTGACTTATCAGCTGAGGATCTGGCCCACTGACTCATAAAAAGTTTGTGATATAACTACTATGGTACTTTTTAAAAAGCTACAGTGCTATAGATGTAAATATATTTAGAACATATTAATAATGCTGTCCAAAGCTATATGGATTTGGCAGCCAAGGTAAAGCAGAACAGAACTCTTAAAAAGAAAACATATTACGTGATACAAAAGTAAACTCTTAAATATTTCAGAAGAGACTTAGGAAAAATATTTTCACTTATACATCATAAAACAGGCTATCTCTAGCCCACTACATTTCAACAAGAAGAACTGTGAAATTACTATCAAAACTAGAATATGTATATGTTGTTTTGAGAATATCAAATCGACATCTTATATAGTGTACATTGGCACAGGCCATGCAGTACCACTTGAGAATTTGGCCCATCATTCCAATAGTTTTTTTCTGACAATGATTATATGCAAAACTTTATTCTTCGAATATGAAACATCTGATGTGTAAGGAATCTACCCATATCCTATGAACAAATAACATTGAGGTTTATCCATTCAAGCCTCTGTTGAGTTGGATTTCACTTCTTCTACTTCATTTTCTCTTGATAAAAGACTCTGAATCTTAGGCCACATCTACACTGCCCGCTGGATTGGCAGGTAGTGATAGATCTATCGGAGATCGATTTATCGTGTCTAGTGTAGTGTAGACACGATAAATCGATCCCCAAGCAGTCTCCCCGTCAACTCTGGAACTCCACCGCTACGAGAGGTGGAAGCGGAGTCAATGGGGGGAGCAGCAGTGGTTGACTCGTCGCCATGAAGACACTGAGGTAAGTCAACTTAAGATAAGGTTGACTCCCCCATGGCCCAGTGTAGACCTGGCCTGAATTTCTTCTGAGTCCTTTGGTGTCAATATTTGTGCAATTAATTCTACCGAGACAAGCCAACATTCCAAATCTATAAATATTTACTTCCCACCTCAATAGGAATAAATAGAAAGTTGATGTTACCATGAGAAAATTTTAGTATATTTTCATGAGCTTTACCTGCACAGCTTTGCTGGTCATCCTAAGGTTGTAAGAGCAGTTTAATGTAATTGCGGGAATGATCCAAAGGATCAGAAGAGTCTTTCCATTGACTTCAGCGGACTTTGGATCAGACCCTGAGTGAAAACAAGCCTATATCTCTGCCTCAATTGGTAATCTTAATAGTTGACCATGGAAAGAATAACAAAGATCTCAGGGAGAATATTTTTAAAAGGGCTTAGGAACCGATTTCAAAAAAGATATGTGCCTAACTACCGTTGATTTATATGGGAATTCGGCTAAATAAACATAAAAATCTGGCCCTCGATCCCTTGTATTTCCCTTAAGATCTAATGAAAGCTAATAGGTCTCAGGTCCTAAAGTCTGTAAACTGGATTCACTGTGCATGTTAGAAATTGGAATCAACTGTTATTTATTCACACAATGGGGAAGAGTCAGCGCTGGTAAGTTATCCTATGTAGAAAATGCAAGCAGTAACTTTCTTACTCTGCTTTTTAAGATGAATGACTCTGGTTGTTATTGAAATGAATAAAATGCAATGAAAGTTCATCAATTGTACAATAGTATTTCAGTCAGGTTGCTTCACCTCTAGGGGGCAGGAGTTTACTGAATTTCATTCAAGCACTACAGGTAGATAAAAAGGGGTGGATATCTTTGGTTGACCCTGTGATGGGTTGGGATCACAGAAACCCCCTTTGGAGCTGCCACCCGATGTGCCCAGGCTATTCCTGCCTCTGTTTTCCTCCCCAAACAGCTTAGGACCTCAGTACCCTGCCAGGTCTGAGCCACATCCCCCAATAGCTATGGGCTTGCCTGGAAACAGTCAGGAAGTATTCTTACCTCTGGCACTCAGATGCTGATCTCCCAATGGGGTCAAACCATGAATAAATTTGTTTTACCCTGTACAAAGCTTATACAGGGCAAACTCATAGATGGTTCGCCCTCAATAATAATAATGATAGAGAGATATGCACACCTGTTTGCCCCCACACCAGGTACCAACACATACTCCAGGTTAACTAGTAAGTAAAAAGTGATGTTAATAAAGACAGGAAGTAGGGTTTAAGTGGTTCCGTGTAGTAACAGACAGAACAAAATGAATTACCAAATAAAATAAAATAGAAAACGCAGATCTAACACTAATACAGTAAAAAGCCTCACCCTCAGCTTTTTCAATGAATTTCTTCTTTCAGACTAATCTCCCTATTAGTCTGGGTCCAGGTATCACTCACACCCCCCTGCAGTCATTGTTCTCTGTTCCAGCTTCCTTCAGATCTCTTTGGGGGGTGGAGAGGCTGTTCTTTGTGCCAGCTGAAGACAAGATGGAGGAGTCTCCCCAGAGTTTATACAGACATCCTCTTGTGGGTGGAGACCCCTTCCTCCTTCCTATGCAGAATCCAGTTGTAAAATAGAGTTTCAGAGCACATGGTCCACTCACATGTTTGAGCCAGACTCCATTCGTTACCAGCCAGGCCACATTCCTGGGGAAGCTCGGGTGTGGACTGGCGTCTACAAAGTTCATTGTTAGCTTGATTGGTTCTTGACTGGGATTAACTGAGAGGATTCTTTCCTCAGAGAGCTGCTCAGCTACTTTCCAAAGTCTATTTGCAACTAATCAAGCACATAGTCAATATTCATAACTCTGAATACAAAACAGACACATACATACAAATAGGATGAACAGATCTAGCAGATCATTACCTTTACATACATATATTACACGGCATATGTAGCAAAACCATATTCCAGTAATGGCATACATATGTTTATAGGCACCTCCCCCCATAAAGCCTTATGGGATACATCATCACAGACCCATGCTAACCAACAATCACATTAAAATGGTACAAACAATTACTCTATTAAAAATACATGGAATAACTAAATACATAAATGTAAAAGCCACATAATAAAAGATAACATTGATCTTTGCTCATCTAGCTATATGCATATTAATCAAATATTGAATTCTTCCTGGCATCATCATTGATGATTGTTACAATTATTTAAAAAAATTATGAGCAGGATTTTATTTATGGATGTAATTTTATATCCAGTGCAACTTTTGTAGCACAAAGACATCTGAGAGTTCAAAAAAACAAAAACACAAAGCAAAACAAACCAAAAAAAAACCCATGATAATAAAAGGAAATAACTTGCATCCATTTCACAACTGCAAACTGTGATTCCAAGATCACTCAAGCTCTGCAAGAAACTCAATGCCTCAGGACAAAGCTTTGCCCTTGTTAGACAGTACAGCAGAATGGTAATAGTCAAGCCAAGAGTATTGAAGCCATCTTGTCGAGCTGAAAAGAAATCGGGGCAATCTATTCAACAGTGCTTCTTATTGCTGCTCCAATGCTTGACCCCTAACTTCTACAACTGACCACAACGGCATACCCATAGATCTGGAGACCGCAAAATGCAGACCATGTCTCATAGGGGCTGCTTAACACCACTGATCTTATTAACCAGGCCGCCTGCCTAATGCTCAAGGGAGTAATTGGTTAGAAGCTTGCCAAACTGCTTTTCTATTGAAGCAAGACAATATCCTCCTCTTTTTCTCTCCATCAGTGAAAAACAGAATATCCTGATCCACTTCAAAATGATCCTTTTCATTCTTAAAAATGAACAATTCATGGTTATTTATAATATATTCTGAAACATGTCTGGGTCATATACTTAGAGTTTGTCAACAGCTGTTGGCTTCCTCTCCAGTTCCTCCCCAGAATCTGACCCCATGCCAAAAATGTTTAATCATAATAAATATCCACTTTGTGTTAATCAAATTGGTATTTATTCCACCTAAAAATGTTCTGCAACCTCTTAGGGCCTAGATTTTGAAATAGTCCCTAGAATGTTTCATGCACTTAAAACTGCATTTTACATATAAATAGACACTTTCAATTACAAAACAACTAATCCCGTTGGGTCATTTTCTCCATTTGCATTCATAATTTTGCAGGTCACTTTTGAAAATGTAGGCTTGAAGGGCTTTATAGATTTGTGTTTAGTATATATCAGTGGTGTTGAGAGATGTGTTTCTTTCCTGACAATATTGTAAGATGTTATTTTTTTACTGTATGAAATGCCTTTATTTGTTTCATAGTATATTTTAGAAAACAAAAATGTATTTTAAAATTGACAAATTACTTAAATGAAGAGCTTGATTTATTAATAGTTTTGCTTGACCAGGTTTTGAAGTGCAATAGATAACACCTGAGTTACAGGCTTGGGTTGCCTATAATGCTGAGGGGAAGGATTTGTGCCCCTCCCCAACCTCATCCAGCGAGCAACTAAACAGCTGCTCCATAACCCACTACTTCTGCCCTGAAGATATAGCGACTAACTGATTCCCTCTGTACTGTTTCTCTCTGAGTCATGGTTAATTCTGTGGATTTGCACAGGGATAATTCTTCAGCCATATTCCCATCCTTCCATGAGCTTATCTATATACATATGGATGGTGATAGTCGGCAGGTGTATACACACAATACACATGTCGGCTATCACCCATCTAGCCCCAGTAATCTTTTTTCAGGGAAATCTGTGAAGATGTGGGAGACAGAATTTCCCCTACTCCAATCTGCAGAAAAGCCACAGGATTGCCACAGAGCCTTTACTACAACATGTAGGTAGCTCATGCCTCACTGAAATCTTTATACAGAGCTTTGGTTTGCTTGATGCTTCTCCCAGTCTGCCCACAACATCCCTCAATATTATGCTATTGGGCTGAATATTCATCTGTTTCTAGTGGGTGTGATGAATCTCAATTCTTGATTCTCGATGAATCTGTGTGTTCATTCTATTATTAATATGACATATGATTTCTATTTTGTTTCCTCAATTCAAATGTACATCACACCAATGTACAACAAGCTTAGGGAGACTAGGCTAATAAAGCTTCAACATGAATTTTCTTGACTCTCTCTGATGGATTCTGGCTAAAAAGACTGTGATGTCTAACATGATCAACATGTTCAATCTGAAGATAAATCATATTGCTTGGAAGACACAGAATGGAGAAGGGATCATCAGATTAATCTATGTATTTTCTTAGTTATTCACCAGGTCAGGTTTGGGACATTTACTTCCTTATACCAGACTCCTGTGTTTGTTAGCTGACTGATATCTAAGGGGACAAATATGTATGTGATTCAACGGGATCAATCCCATTAAGTGGGATAAACATAATCTGATGATCAAATTATCCTGGTGAATGTTCATCCAGCCTCACTTTTAGAAATAGTAGCATGCCCTGTTGCTCAGAGTATTGGGACTAGCTGATGGGGACCTTGGAAAAGTGTTTGCTCAAATATAATTGAGCATTGAATAATGCTGGTTCCTGCTATCGAGGCTGTTATAGGTGATGTAAAAATGTGAATCCAGTTGTGTGTGTAAAAAGCAAAACAACATACAGCATAGAGAGAAATACACCAGCAGGGAAACGTGGATAGAAAAATGTTTGAACACTGCCCAAGAAGAATATACCCATTCACAGTGCTGATAATGTTTTCCTTTGGACATGAAGATGTCACATTTTTCCACTAATGCACTTATTGTAGTTAGAAAGGGAAAATCTTCTGCTAAATACACAGAGGCTTTTAGAGAGAAGTAGCAAACCAGACCAATAATGACATCCGCTTAGCAGAAAGGTCCAAGGCTAAAGTTTGAGTGTTTACTGGATGGAAAAATAATAATTCTGAAAACATTTACAGCTTCTAAATGTTAAGTATTTTTTTCTTTTTTTTTCTTTTCAATGCTGAACTCCTTTTATTTTGTAGTTTTAAAGAGCTCCTAATGGTCTGTGCTCCATTATGACTCAGAAAAGAAAAATGCATGTTGAATTATGTGGCCCAGCAATTCTCTGGAGAAGTGTATATGTACTGCATTTTTTCCATTGACTGATTGAAAACTAGTATTTTTGAATTTTTGCTTACAACAGATGTTAGTCTGCAACCTGCTCAAGATTTGCCACAAAAGTATAAACTACATTAAATAGCATGTAGTAAGTAGTTTTATAAATTAGCATCAATACAACTGTTCAGTCTGTTTATATTGTCACTGAAAATTATAATACAGAAGGTTTAAAGAAAATCATGCAGTGGTTGAGTCAGGCTAAAAGGAAACAATTTAATCTCTCAATCAAATGAGGATCTGAATTTCTCCGTTGTTCCCATATTCTGAACTTAGCCACTGAAACTTCACCTATTTGTACAGAAAAGAATAAACTTCAGCTGTTTGTTAAATTTAATACACTAAGCAAAAATATCTACTGCACATGTGTTAAATTCAGTGGCACTTCTTCCCCCCAACCCCGATAAATGGGAATGCATAACTTGTGTACCTGAGAGTACAATCAAGCCTGTAGCCTACTGTAAATGTTAAAATTTAGCAAGTACAATTTTTATCTTCCCCAATGCTGACAAAAAATGAGTATATATGTATCCTAGCTGCAAGGTAAAACAACAAAAATTAGCAATTTTATATTTTTTTCTCTTCAAACACACTAATATAGATTTTTGGTTTTGGTAAACTGTTTAGCCAGAAGAAAATACAAATATATTAACAAGTCACATTAGTAACAGCCCTGTAGCTTTTTCAAAAGAATGAAAAAAAAGCATACTGTCAAGCTATTATGTTGTCCCCTGTGGTCAGTTTATAACAAATTTTGTAGCCTCTGCAGTTTTCGGCATCTTAATGATCTCACTCTGTATTAGCAAATGGAGGCACTTTCTACCCATTGCTCTTAGCAACAAGAACCCATTCATGTAGTATTTATCTGCAAAACATATAGTGGCTTGACTGAAGGTGAACGCTCAGGTCTAAAAAGACTTGAAAAAACTTTCCATATGTTGTTGAATCATTTTGATACATTATTAGAAAAGAAAGCCCCTAAGTATTCCTCTTGAGCACTAAGAGTTTATGGAAATAGAATTTGATAGAATCCACTAAATTATGCTATTGTTCAGTTTAGAGAACACCACTTTTACACATGAAACAGGTAATTAGAAAGGGATAAGAGACAAAGTGTTTGGATCTAACAGTAGGGGAGAGATCACATTTTCAATGGTTTTGAGAACAGGATGACATTTTAAAACCTTCATTTGACTCATTTTTTTTTTTTTTCTACATTCAACAAAAAAACCTAGAGATTAGGAAGAACGACTGGCTCAGGAAATTGGTGATGGATTATGCAGTCCTCAACCTCAAGGGACCTGGTTTAAATATTGCTTATGTTACTAGAGCTGGTAGACCAGTAAACAAACAAACAAAAAAATATTTGCATATAATTTCAGGGGGGAAAAAAAACAAAATAAAATTGTGGGACTCACTATTATTCCTTATGTGGTTTTATTTGTTATTTGCAAGAACATGAATGAGTATACATGAAACTTTTTATGAATCCTGAAAGTGAAGCACATTTTAGCAAGAAGGACTAATAGGAAAATGCATACCATAGTTACATTTTCTATTACTAATTATACTTATTATGGTAGTGCCTAAGGGCCAAACAACAATGAAGTCCCATGGTAGGCAGTGCACAAACACAGAGTAGTCAACAATCCTTGTACCAAACAGTTTACAGTCTATTTTCTACTTTGAAAGTTTCAGACATCTATTTAGAGGAACAAAAATAGTAAGTGACTGAATAGGTGAGAAATCCGCTACAACAACAAAGAGTACTAGCCTAAAGAAACCGTTCAAAACACAACTTAGTTTCAGCCTATGAGGTATAATCTATTCAGGGAATACTTGTGAATAACAAAAACACTATAGAACTGATGAACTGTGAACAAATTAATATGCAGATCTGAACTTCATAACTATATGTAGTCTGTTCTGCAATGCAATTTCATCCTATTTTACTGGGCAAAAATAATTACTGAAATGAGGAAAATTTCATCCTTTATCATTTGTGTATTTTTGAAAAAAGTCAAAAACACAGCTTTTGTTCTCCATCTCTAGGAACCAGATTACTGTTTTTATGACAATAAGTGGATGTAACCTTGGAAATAATGATTAAGCGCATGGTTCTTTAATAGTTTATTGACAAGGATATCAATAATAAAAAGGTATGGTGGTCAGTCAAGTTTAGTTTTAAAAACTTTGTTATTTTCCAGTAGGATAGATTTATTAGACATGTTTCATAACTGCTCAGAGACCTTGGCTCTGGTCTGTTGTCTGTCCTTATCTTTTTACTTTTCTTTAAGCACTCAAAATACAAAGACTTTCCTTTGGTTTGGTTTGATCTGGCAGAGTTGGGTAGCTGTGGGTTTTTTTATTTTTATCTTTGTGGCTGGGCTAGGATGCTATTCACGGAGCAGCCACCTATATTTCCAGAAATTAAGGAAGATAACTACATCTTCCCTCCAGATGAAGCACAGAAGTTCTCTGTTTCATTGAAGATATTGAAGGATAAAAGAATTTGACTTGCTGAGGACAAGGTAAGTTACTTTTTTAAAGTGAATTTAGCTTTTGTGAAAAGTGAAATACTGACCGCCCAGGAGCCTGAAATCTCTGGTACAGCACAGAACAGTACAGCATAGGAAAATGGAAGTGCAAACCTGGCGCACTGTCTATCCTGAATTGCAAGTGTCATAGAGTTTCTATTCAATCTTTAGTTTTTCTTCTGATACTACCAAGAAGGCCATCTTCCTATTGTGATGACTTGGTATCAACCCTGAGTACTAAAGACTGGCCTAACTCATTTCACATAGGCCACAGAACAGCCACCAGACAGTTCCATCACTAACAATCTGCCTAGATCTAAGAACTAGATAAGCAAAAAGGCTCATGGGTTTTACTGCTTCTGAGCCTCCACTCAATTATTTTCTTATGACCTGGTGTAATTTTCATAATTAGCATTGGATGACTGACATATGACATATTGTCTTGTGTAAATAAAATAATAATCTTTTCCTGTTCAATATTGCTGGGATGCTATTCTAATTAAATAAGGGAATGGAACCATGGGTGAACCTGTCAATATTAACAGCAATTCAATAATTACAAGACAAAGACTTTCTTCATGAATTAGATCATGTTTTTTACATATATGTAATAGAACAATTCTGTAATTTAAGATAAGGATGATACAGAAGAGGGAAAAATAAAGATGGGAAAGGAAAAAAGGATTTTATTTCTCTTTTGAAATATAGATGGGAAACTTAAGTGTTTACAGTTAATCTCATATTCTCAAGTTCTGCTGATTCTATTTGTTTTTATTACTGATGTATTTACCCTATTATTAATTGCATACAAATTTTAAAATTTGAAGCAGTTAATTAGCCTACAGTAGCCGAACAGAAAATTGTAGACACCAGCTTTTAATCCTGTAATTCTTCTAAAAGAGAAGTAGGGTCCATTATTGATGTATCATGGTCAGACTTCCAAATAATTTGGGTAAGCAACAGCTCAGGCAATCTCTGTGCAACTGATGAATGACTGATACAAACAGTGACCATAATTGTGTAAATCAGACACTTGCATAGAGTCTTGAGTGCACAGGAGCAAAAGTGACCCCGACATCAGAGTCAAGGAACTGAGTGGTTTTCTATGGCTTGTGCATCATTACCAGTAAGAGATTCCACAGGCCAAATTACAACCAGAATTACATCTGCAGAACCCTATTGTCTTCAAGTAGGGTTGCACAGATGCAAAAAAAGTTTGCTCATACAATTAAAACATAAGAGTGATAGAGATTAAGGCCAGAAGGGCCCGCCAAATCATCTAGTCCGACTTCCTGTATATCACAGGTCACCAACACCACACAGCACTCTCACACTAAACCTAACAACCAATATTACATCAACGTATAACAGCCCACAGGATAGATTATTATGTGCTACAAGCAGAGGAAGGAGAGACAGAGGTGCACCTACAAGGCCCCCTGCAATAACAGGAAAATGATTAAACGTAATTTACAATTCTTATGACATTTTTATATAGCAGGGATCGGCAATGTTGGCATGAGGGACCGCAGGGTAAGCACCCATAGCGGGCCCCGCCGCTTTTTTACCTGCCGTTTCACGGACTGCAGCTCCCACTGGCCGCAGTTCACTGTCCCGGTCCAATGGGGGCTGTGGAAAGCGGCTTGGTGCTGGCCACCGCTTCCCACAGCCCACATTGGACTAGGACAGCGAACCGAGGCCAGTGGGAGCCACAGTTGGTGAAAAGGCAGGTAAACAAAGCAGCAGGGCACACTAAGGGTGCTTACCCTGCGGTCCCACGTGCCAACATTGCCGATCCCTGTTTATAGTAATATATTCCAGTTCACTTTTCCATCGCTTTGTTGAGTCTGTCACTAATTACTAAAATATTGCTTTGTCATTGAAGTCAGCAGGTCTGATTAGATATACATAGTGAGCAGATATTCTAAGTAGGAAAGTACCATTCTTAAACAGTCCCTTTTTAGGGTACAAACCCACTGTATTCCCTCCTCTTTGGTAATAGTGACAACTTAGGAAACAAACACAGATCTTATACTTCTGACTAAGCTTTCACCCAACACTTGGCTAATACTAGGGCTTTCCTTTTAGAACACAATTGTCTCCAGTCCTAATTCCCTTGGACCCAGAGAAACTTCATTGCCTCTAATATCTAGGTTGAAGGTAACAATATTCAACTGCTATTATGAGTCAGCAGTAATTATTCTGAGTTTTTATAAAAAGGTCTAGGATCTGATTCTATAAAGGAACCATCCTATAATTCCACACTTGTCCATCGGTGTGTCCACAATTCAATTGACTGATGTCTTCTCAGATGTATCATTTAGTGTGTTTAACACTATAATGTATGTATTTTTCTAGATGATATATACAGTATGGTTTTGTGTGTGATGTACGGGTTTCCTCAGTATATTGGTTTGAATTTTCTCTCTTGTGGCCTCTTGTATTTCAGGGCTTGTCTTATGACTGATGAGGGCATTGCTATGTGAAGATTATAGTCTGAGGGTGACTACGATTCAAATGGGACTGTGTATAAAAATGATCAATTTGGTTGCAAAAATAATTTGAGGCTGGACACGATGCAATGAAAGACGTAATTATTAGTGGCACAGCAGACGTAATTGTCTTGTATGAGTCTAAAAGCATTTTGTTTAGCTGCAGTTGTCTTGATTATTGTATTGGTACTGCTGCTCACATTCACATTTCAGAGCATGATAGGCTGGTGTGGGAATAATTCATGAACTTCACAAAATTCATGGTTTCCCTAGCTTAGGAAGTGCTTTTGAATTTTACATTCAACTGCTTTCAAGGATTATTGTGAATTACATTTTCAAGGATTATTGTGAATTACATTTTCTACATAGCAAAATAAGCCAGCACCTTTGCAGTGAAAGCCAGCACCTTTGCAGTTTTCACTTGATCATGCTGTAAAATGACCACAGTAGCCTGAATACAACTGTGGGAATAAATTTGTAAAATTCCCACACACTATTTGAAATAAATATTTGCATAATATTTAGTCAAATCCCTGCTGAACATACTAAGACCTCAGATTTGTTTCCAGATGGAATCTTGAATCTATAAAAGCCTGTTCCTAGTATTCATTTATAGTTTTAGACATATTTTCAAACCAGATCCATTCCTTAAGCTTGTTCCAGAAGTGAAAGGTCACTAAAATGGATTCCTAGGAAGAATTAACTTGTGAAGAGTTTTTAATTTCAGTTTTGACTTGTCTGCACTATTTATGGCAGATCCTTAAAATAGGCTATGAGCATTGAAAAGGATCTGCAAGTATTTTATTTTATTGCTAGTGGCCATTGGAGCACAAAACTGATAGGATTTACTTTAACATAGCTCTGCTACTGGGATCAAAGGATGACTCATTATGAATTGAGGATTGTAGATTTTAATTCAGTCTGACTAGAGAAGCATGTACCATATTTTTTAAAAAAAATAAAATGCGTCATATCTCAAATTATTAATGAAGAAAATAAATCCAGCATAACAAAGTTGATGGAAGACTATTAATTTCTGGATTTGGAAACAATTTTCTAGAAAGCTATAAACATCTGGTTATATATTTAGGTATGCTTGTGGCCTTCCATCTATTACCCTAGTATCTGAGCACCTCTAGATCCAAACAGAATCAAATATTGGGGGACCCTTTCCTAGCAGAAAAGGAAATTTACCTAACTGAAGAGGAGGAAAAGCACCTACAATCTTTCTGGACCTGTATAAAGTGAAAAATGTTGCTCTTGGCATATTCTACACACTTATAGTGGGATTCTAGGATTGTATTTTGGACTACATGGACTCCTTTCTTTCATATACTTATTACTCTGGAGTGCAATTCACTGCACTTGAACTATTCAACTATTGCTCTCTAGGTCTTTGATTTTGTCCTTATCTTATATTTATTTATATCGCTATTCCTACTGCTACTTTTAAATCCAGGTACAGTAAGTACTTGATGTTGCAATAGTCTGAGTAAAGAGCTCAGTAAAGAAAAGGTAAATATAGTTTGTGGTTTTTTAATTGTTAATATTTTAATGCATAGGCAGCTCTTTGATATAGGCAAAAATACACCTCAAAGATACATGAAGATCCAAACAAAAGAGTTAAACAGACCCTTAAAAGCATAAATCTACAATGAATCCCATCTTCTACCTGCTTCAAGTGGTAAAATGTCTCATTCCTTTGGTTGTAATAATATATGCCACTGAGATGGAAGAATTATCTTTAATGTTAAAGAAATCAGTAGGTAATGGTCCTGGTTCTCCTCTCACACTGGTTTTCACTCGAGTAACACCATGGATGACAATGGGATTACTCCTGATTGTCACTAGCATAAGCTAGGGACGATTCAGGCCCAAATGTTTTAAGGAGAGCCAGTTGGAAAATTACAAAACTGAAGTGTCATTGTTACAAATGAGATGTGACTAGCTAGTGAGCACTTCTGTATTTGGGTCTTCTAACAGGTGTTTTTAGAAAATCAGATATAGGGCAAGATTCATGAGAAATATGGGGTCCGAGTGGAAAAAAATAGTATGTGCTCATAAAATTAAAATCTTTCAGAATGAATATGCAAATTAACAATGCACAAGCAACCATAAATCTGGTATTTCAAAACTTTTCAGTTAATTGCTGCCTTATAACAATTGTAATCCTGATTGTTCTTATAAAGTAGTTTTTGTACATGATTTACATATAATAATCTGCAAGGACTGAACAAGGCAAGGGGCACTACCAATGTGAATCAAAAAGGCAGAAATTGTTTTATTTAGTATGCTCAGATACCAGAGTGATGGCCACATTATAACTACATAGGATAGAGAGAGAGAAAGAGAGACACAATCTCAGTCTAAGTCTGCAGAAATACTGATGAAAGAAGGTTCCTCCTGAATGGCAGAACTTATGAGGAAAAAAACCCAAAAGCAAACCCAGTTATAAAAGTCAGAATTGGTAAGGTTTCACAACAATTATATAACAAAGCTCAAGTATATTTTTACTATTTATTTAAAAAACTATGAGTCTCTAATGGTTTTAGATACAGTATATGTTTTATATTTAAATACATGGGAAAGGAGGTTCATTGCCCTAGTCCTTTTGTAATCATTTACAGCCTATAGAGTGTGAAACACTACACCGAACCCTCGCTATAGCCCACGCCTCTATAATACGGGTTCGTGTATAGCATGGTCGTGGCGATGGATCCCAAATTTAAATATTTAAATTGGGATCCATGGCAACTCATCCCCCACATTAACGCGGTCCCCACATTAATGGGGACCACGCATGGATCCCAAACCCTGGCTATAGCGAGGGTCTGGTGTATTCTGATTTACTAGCACATCACACCCATTTATCACTGGTCTAAAAATGACAACTGACAGAAAAGATAATGAACATTTTCCTGTATAGCCTTCAAGCAGCTTTCATTTCTGTTTAATGATGTAGACTAAATACTCACACAATATCTCATCAGTTTCAACTGTAGGTCATTTGGATATATTTTGGCCGGAGGCTTCGCTAGACATTAAAAATACTGCCAATGGATTAGAGTTAAAATAATCTCTCACACTCTTTGAAGCCATCTCTGTAATTAGCAACTATATTGTTTAATGTTCTATAACTCCAGATTACAAGATGTATCTAAAACTATGGCCCCTTTGGATGAAATAACTTTCTGTGGCTTTGAACAGCTTCTTGAACAATAAATGAAGTGAATACATCAGTACACTGGAGTTCTCCTTTACCTTAATAAATGCCATGCCTAAGAAATTACTCTAGAAGACAATGAGCAGTCACTTCAAAGTCATTTATGATTTAGGGCCTGCTTCAAAATCCATTGAAGCCATTGGGAGGTCTTTCCATTGACTTAAGTGACCTCCGGGTCAGGCTCAAAATGCATCTGAAGTGGAAGAAGGGTAGGAGAGACTATATATTAGTGATATTTGTAATCAGATTTTTCCCCTCCAATGAATAAGTGGCTTTTTCACTATTAAATGTCTTAAAGGGCGATGCAGGAAGTGGGTACGATGAGGAAGAATAGGAGACTAATATGTTTACATTTTGCTTTCATCATAAAATAATTCTGCAAAAAAAAGATGGAAGTTAAAATTTCCATTTTGTTCAAGAGTCTTTGAAGAAAAAATGTCAATCAACTTTATTAGAGACATTAGCTTAACTCAGTGAAATCTTGTTTAACGTGATTTGAATAAACCACATCAGTTGTGTGCTCTTATCTGTTCAGGCACTTATCAGGTTGTTTGCTTGGTTGGTTTCGTTTGGGTTTTTTCCACCAGGGAATTTGTACTCTGCTCTCTGTACAAAGAAATTAAATTAGAGTCTTGTTTGAGGCTATGAACAATATAAGAGCAATTACAATTCCTTGAAAATATTTGGATTATAAATTCTCTTTTATGTTGATCATTAAAAATGTACCTTTGGTCAAACAACAGTTTGTTGTATAAATTAATTATGGACACTGGTATCCATTTTGCATCTATTATTTGATTGAGCTGAACTCTTTTCATTCATGTTCTAATAGATCCAAAGGATAGAAACTATATTGAACAACTTTGCTCTGGAAGTGAAAGCTATAACAACTCAGCAAATAAAAGTTACCAGACTGCCTTATGAATGTTGCAAAGATTTGCTTACCAATAAGAAAAAAGTGGTAGTTTTTCTAGCGCCTGCGTTCAGGGCCAGCCCACAACATTTTGGCACCTGAGGTTGGGAGCTCAAATGATGCCCTCACACCCCCTCGTTAGGGCCAAAACTTTGAAAGGTCTCAATTCTGCATTCTTCTTGTTCTCCTCCCCTCAGAGTACTGCTCTGCTACCTACCCCAATAAAGGAGAACTAACAACTTAAAATGCCTTGTTCAAAAAATTTAAGTAACACTTAACTTTCAAATGCCTGAACAGTAAATGTAACTTTTCTTGTCTGCATAGTAAACACTGTCATTTTTATCTGTTTGAATAATCAAAATGGTGCTTTCGGTGCCTTCTTGGTTGCAAAGATTTGAACTGCTTCCTGAAGGTCCACAGTCTGGGTCAGCTCATGCTCTATTGAGATGGCTGCAAGGCCGACCAGCCTCTCCTGAGTCATTGTGGAGCATAGAGCTATTTTTATTAACTTCAGCTTGGAGAAGTTGCCTTCTCCACTGGCAACTGTTACAGGAAGTGTTAGAAGTATTTGCAGAGCAACAAAAGCATTTGGAAAGAGGGTGGTCATCTTATTTGTGCACATATATTCCAGAACAGCCTTTGGAGTTGATCCTGCTGAAATGTATCTTGAAACGGCTTTCAGTTCATCACCTAAATCATTCACATCAATATTGTGCATGTAATCATGTGTCAACACTGTCTCTAGTGCCTGGCATTGCTGGTGTAGGTTGTCTTAAGGTATAGTGAGGAGTTTTGGAATATCATATAATATCCCAAATATACTGCTGTGTTCCTTGAGCTGCATGAAATGTTCTTCAACTGAGTCTATTGCACTTCTAGCACCTGGTTAAAGAATTCAACTTTGAATTGTTGTTTGGGGTCTCTTATGGGATTATCCCACGCCTTGGAATCAAAATGTCTTCTTCTTCGGTGACTCTTGTATTCTTGAATTAGTGGGAAAATAACTTCAGTGTGAAGTTCCTCTGCCAACTTCTGTGTACTCTTCAGAATGTTTTGAAATCCCTCATCTGATTGGTAAGACTGTAGGTATGACTTTGGTTTGTCCAGTTGTTCCACTGCTCCAGATATACGAGGACTCCTCGCTTAACACTGTAGTTATGTTCCTGAAAAATGTGACTTTAAGCAAAACAATGTTAAGTGAATCCAATTTCTCCATAAGAATTAATGTAAATAAGGAGGGTTAGGTTCCAGAGAATTTTTTTTCACCAGACAAAACAACTATATAAACACACAGTGTATAAATTTTAAACAAACAATTGAATACTGTACACAGGAATGATGATTGTGAAACTTCAATGAGGTGGTGAAGTTAGAGAAAGGGATATTTTCCAGGGAATGACTTACTGAGAAATGATGAACTAGCTTTATCTGAGCCCTCAAGGATTAACACATTGTTGTTAATGTAGCCTCACATTCTAAAAGGTAGCATGGCAGACAGAGACACACACCATGTGTGTGTGAGAGAGATGCGTATTGCCCTTTTAAGTATTCTGACCCCACTCTTAGGTACATTGTCTTTTAAGAGGATCAGGATGTTGAGATAGCAGCTGCTGCCCCAAGCTTTCTCTGTCTCTCTCAGTCCGTGTCCCCACCCTGCTCTATATGGAGAAGGGGTAAGCGGGGTGCAAAAGCAGGAGGGAGGGAGACACCCTGACATTAGTCCCTCCCTTTCCCCCCTCCCTATCCTCGCCATCCCGCAG
Organism: Dermatemys mawii; assembly: GCA_007922305.1. Taxonomy (NCBI): domain Eukaryota; kingdom Metazoa; phylum Chordata; order Testudines; family Dermatemydidae; genus Dermatemys; species Dermatemys mawii. Next base: position 9,095,064 of record ML677354.1, read on the forward strand.
CAAGCAGGGGGATCCCGGGAGCAGCTCCAAGGCAGAGGGCAGAGATAGCACCTAGCAGTGAGGGGAAGGACAGCTGAACTTCCGGCACCTGATAGCCTGCTAGGTGGCTGCCATGCACGGTACTTAGGGGAGCGGGCAGCTGATAGGCGGGCTGGTGGTCCACCCTGGTTCTAAGCCCCTACCAGATAGCTCCAACAGGCTGCTCTTCCTGCAAGCAGTGGACAAAGCAGGCTGCTGCCAAATGACTTTATAAGGGAGTATTGCACAACTTTAAACAAGCATGTTCCCTAATTGATCAGCAACATAACATCAAAACAATGTTAACCGGGGCGACTTTAAGTGAGGAGTTCCTGTATAAAGATCAGCATCTTGGAGTCTCTTGCTTATAACATTTATTTCAAACAATATGTCAGCACAACATTAAACCACACAGAAATTTGAAGTTATGTGTGTTTCTGGTGATTCCATTTCCCTCTGCCACTCTTCTCACACAAACAATTCCTGTCATAACATTATCCTCCATAATGGCAACTATGGCATCATCTATCTTCCCAATTTGATATTTGAGAGGCTTTATCCCAGGGGTGGGCAAACTTTTTGACCCGAGGGCCACATCAGGGTTCAAAATTGTATGCAGGGCTGGATAGGGAAGGTGGTGCCTCCCCAAACAGTCTGGCCCTATCCCCTATCCGACCCCCTCCCACTCCTTGTCCCCTGACTACTCCCTCCAGAGAACCCTTCCCCTAACCACCTCCACTGAGACCTCACCCTTTATCTAAGCTCCCCTGCTCCTTGTCCTCTGACCGCCCCCTGCAGAGATACCCTCTGCCCCTAATCACCCCCCCAGGAACTCATCCAACGTCCTTGCTCCCTGTCCCCTGACTGCCCTGACCCCTACCCACACCCCCACACCCTGGGACTCCTACGCCCTATCCAACCCCCTGACCGCCCCGGAGACTCCCTGGCCCTGGCCCTCTTAGCACGCTGCCCAGGTGCTCTACCGCGTTGATTCAACGGAGCACGCAGAGTGTCTGGCCCAGAGCCAGACACGCTGTCATGCAGCACACCCCACCCCCCCACAGAGTGCTGCTCACACGACACGCTGAGGCTGTGTGTGGGGGGGAACAGTTGGGAAAGCAGGGAGGAGCTAGCCTCCCCAGCCGGGAGCTTGGTGGGCCAGACAAAATTAGCTTGAAGTGGATGTGGCCCGCGGGCTGTTATTTGCCCACCCCTGCTTTATCGCCTCCACTCGACTTTCCTATCATGTGGAACTCAGTGGTTTAAGCGTCAAAGAGGATATTGCCAGATGTTGCTTCAAAATTTGCCCCCATGAGTTGATGAAAAGAAAAAACACATAGATGCTTTGAATTACATTAAAAAAAAATCAGCAACCTTACTAGAAGCTGATGCTGCATCACTGACCACCAAGTTCAATGAATGAAAACTGATGGGGAATAAAAACCTCAAGGGTTTAACTCTTGGATCCATGTCTGCACTCCTGTGGTCTTTCCTTTCATGTTGGCACCATTATGATAGCCCTGACCTCTCCTGTCAGCTATTGTAATTCCTGTATCTTCCAGCTTTTAAGAAGCACATTTGTAATATCAGCTCCTGTAGCATCATCAGTGTCAACAAATTCTAAAAAATGCTCTCTGGCAGTCACCATTGCAGGGACATTTTCACTAGGTTCTGTTGTTGTTAAAAAACGCACCATTAAAGTCATTTGTTCTGTATGGCTGATGTCAAGTGTGCAGTCCAGAATAACAGAGTAATGTCTTGCTTACTTCAGATCAGCTACAATCTTCTGTTTTACTTTTGTTTCCTGTAACTGTATATTTCATTTTGAATTATTCTTCCATGGTAGTGGTGTGTGTACATTTCTTGGGTGGTGACTCTTCTTAGATGCTCCTGGAGTATAGCTCCAAACTCAGCCATCAGCTCCATAATTTTAAGGAAGTTTCCATTATTTGGCAGTGCTAGGTTTTGGGTAGCAAACATTCTCACAATGGCAATGAGCCTTTTCAGAACATTTTGCCAGTAAAGAGACTCTGATGCAATCTTCTCTCGATGGTGACCATCTACGGTGGCCTTTAACTGTTGACTCATCTCAAGCTCTTTCTTCCTATGGAATGCTCTCTGGTGATTTGCTGCCCTCTTATGGCATGCCAGATTTCTAGACAGATTTTTTTTCCAGTCCTTTGTTCCTGTAGAACCCAGTATGGCTGGAACATTAGACTGGAAGAGTTTGCAACAAAAACAGTATGCAGAATTCTGGGTTTTTGAGTACATAAGCCATGGCCTCTCCACTTTGTCACAATTGGGGATTTCACGCCAGTAATGTGTTGGATGGAAAATTCTATTTTCATTGTCTTGGGGGAACATGAAGTATTTCACTTGGTGTGGCCCATACAGTACAAGAAAGTCCCTCAGGCTACGCTCAAGTGGGTCCACCAACCTAGATCATCTAGACTTGATGAACTTTGCTTTCCTTTTCTTTCCTTTCCTTTGCTTTCTTTCTTTTTCTGAATGCTGCCCTAGAGGCTCATTGTCTTCTTTCACTCATGACTGCTGTTCAGTGCTAGCTATAGTGCCATCTATAGACAAATAAGCAGGCTGGTAGCTGAGTGAGGTCCTGAGTGAGGGAAGATATCTGCACCTTAAGGACCTAACGGACTCCTACTACTTCAGTTGTATGCCTGTTCTCCTCAAGTGGGTTCAGGAAAGCAGCATGAAACAGGAAGCTCCCTGAGAAGCTGGTGTTAATCAGTCCAGGCTCCTGGGGATGCTAGAGAGATACAAAAGAGGCTCCTTCCCCTCCTCTCTCTCCCTGTACCTCCTGCTGCTTTCTGTTATTCCCTCTCACCATTTTTCCTGCCTGTCTGTTATGTCTCTTGTGCCCTTCTTACTCCAGCACAGCACTCCACCATCTCTGTGCATCTAGAGCAAGGAGAATACATATGCATCAGCAGCACAGACAATTTTCTACACTCTGGATCTTAGCGGCAAGTCCCCCGCTCCCGCTTCCCGTCCCCAGTCTGGTACATGAGGTGGCTGCCTCTGTTCTCCTCATGGTAAGGCCAGTCCTGCCTGCCTTTTATTTACATGCATGACACAAGGGAGGGAAATAGCCTTTCACTGTTTCAAACCCTCCAAAGTCCACAGGTGGTTCTTTTCTCTGTGTTTGTAAGCTCTACTCTAGGAATGCAAACCTCACTCAAAGTCCTCTTCTGCTTAACCAGTAGCAGCTCCTCTTACAAGGAAGGGATATCATTGGCCAGCAGCAGCCATAGCACCACCCCCAGGATATGATATGCCCTCAGAGCTCAGTCCTGCAATCCAGGAACAACTGGGATAACTGTTTTTTCCCCCCTAAAATCTCATTCATTAATATTGTACTAGATTTAGGGCCTCTTCATATGAAGCATCCAATCTCAAGGTAATGAAAATAGGGTAGAGGCAGCAGATAAAATGCCAGCATGCTAATAGTTATCTGGTCTTTAATATCTTAGCTCCAAATTCAAGCCTGATCTAACCTCAGCAAACTACTCTACTGATTTATTTGAAACCCAATACATGGCTTATGTATGGGTAATGAATCTCCCCATTAAAGAGCAGTTACTCACTATTTATAGGTTATTAGACTTTGATCCGAGTAATATCATCCTAGAGACTATAAAATATTGTTTGGCTAAAACTCTTTATTAAAACCATCAACTCTTCATGTTTAAAGTAACAAGTTAAATTATCTCAAGAACCAACTTTCAAACCACATAATTACTTTCAATCATAATAATGATTTAATTATTCTTTAAACAAAAATAACTTTGCAAGGGAATATTTAAATATTTTAAAAGTTATTTTGAATGGTGAGCTATGCTTTACTTATATGAAAAATGTCTCAAAAATCTATTTGATAGTCAGAGCAGAGTATCTGGAAGGAAAACAAGGAGGGGGAGAAAATAATCTGTGTCAACTAAAGAAATCTGATTTATATTCCAGGTCTGAGAACACTGATCAGAAAGAAACCAAAATGAGATTGCTTGACCTATGTACCAGCTACAGCATATGCTTGAAACACCACCTTGATTACAATGTAGCCCTTATTATCTTCCTTTACTTGGATATGTTCAAAGGGAAGATGTATGAGATAAAGACATAGGGGCTGAATTTTCCATAAACAGTTTGACAAATTAAACAATCATGGAGATGTGAGATTTCCCAGATCTTGGGTGAGAATTCTTCATAAGTGATATATTGTTTTCATTAAAGTTTCAAAAACAATTTGGTGCATACAGGTCTGAAAAATATCTTTAAAGAATACCAAAGAAAATGGGTTTTACAGTAAACAACCAATTGAAATAATGAATCAATTTTTAGTTTTCATAAAAGTTAATTGATGGATGATATTATTTCATCTGTAATTAGAACAATTTTTAGTGGGAGTGCATATTGATTTTTAAATATTAGATTCAAGCTGGTTCAGTTTCCATTCTATTGTGAATCTTGCTTCTTCTATGGACAAATGCCCAGATGAAGATATCATATTCTCCAAAATCTTACTATTATTATATGGCCAAGATTTTCAAATGTGATTGGTGATTTTAATTGCTTCAACAAATTTGACACTTCTTAAAGTACCCTCATTTGTGGACAGTAAGTGGTTGGTACATTCTGAAAAGTGTTCATCAATTATACACCCAAATAAAAATATTTATAAGACAAACCTTTGGAAGTATGAAGATGCAGTTTAAACATCAACACAGCTTAACTCTTCCCCACAGTGATTGCCACCTTCTACATATCCTTCTTCATTTGTTCCATACCTACTTTGTAAGATGTCTTGGGCATAGCTCAGGATAGTTGCATATATATTCCCTCTCTGTACTCCAGCAATGGCACTCAGTCTAGGCTCCAGGCTCCACAGCTATTGCCTCTCTGTGGCGCAGATCTGCGTCTCTCTCCCTTCTGCCCAGGATATTTCCAGACTGCATAGCTTCCTACCTTCACTGTGAGCTCCCCAGCAAAATTAGGCTGCCTAAACACTAGCCCATTTTAACTTTTTTCCTAAGAGATGGTAAACAGTATAATTTGCCACAGGAAAACTACCACATAGCTCTTTCAAAGCAAGCCCATTTATCCTTAAAGTAAAAGCGCCATAGAGAAGACATATTAGAAACATCATACATACATGCTAATACACTTACCAAAGAGCACACACTGTCTCTGACAAAGAATCTAGCTGGAAATTAGTCTTTGAAACACCACACAACAATTTCCTTGTGGTCACAAGTTCATCACAGCTTCAGCTGAATCAGAGAATTCCGTTTTTTAGGGCCTCACCATGCCAAAGTCATTTTTTTAGCGCCTCACTATGCCAAAGTCATTCCAGACCTTCCCTAAGTACTGGGGCCCTCTTCAGACCAGACGCCTTGTCTATTTGCAGGATCAGAAAAAACGCCACAACTCAATTTAAACTTAAGCTACTTATCCAAAAATCCTTTGTCTATTAGTCCCTGGGGAATCCAGTTTGGACCAGTAGCTTTGAGCCTCTCGTCAGGTGTTGGTAGCTTTGTACAGGTGTTTCAACCTGAGTGAATTTGTCCAGTCACCCCACAGTGTTCTTAGTTCCTGGAGGGCTGTGGGTCCTCCTCCTCGATGGTATTATATACAATCACTGGCCCACAATGATACATATACTTAATATAATGAGGTTTGTCCTGGATATTGCAGGAAATTGCCATCTCTCTCATAATTTTGTTTCCCCCATTTCCACAAAGGTTTCAATAAATCTTCAGTGTATGGCTCTAAATGTATTAGATTTATTGATGCCTTGGTACTCATACAGATTTTAGAGAAAATATGCAACAAAGAGCTCTGCTTGTGTAATTATTGTCATATATGCGTCTTCAATACTCTATGTTTGATTCTTCATCACCAAACTAACCTTTGACCTTTTTTATGAAAGTGCACAATTTCAAGATCTGATCCTAAGAGGTTTCTATTTATAGATATGCAATCTCAGTGCCTAATGACAATTGCATAATTGGTGGCAGAGAGAATCTTAAAGAATATGGAATGATTGCCTTCAATATGATATTTGTTTTATTATGGCTATTTCTAGGGAGTCATAAAGAAGGTCAAGACCAAACAAATGCTGCAGGATTCATAATAAAATACTCGTTTTGTGGTCAGTGATGAGAAGCAGCTAATTATAGACTGAAAAAGCAGACTCAGAGCTTGATTTTTCCACAGGCCATCATTTTGGGGCTAAAATAAAAGCAATTTTAGTGCATTACCTATTTTCGGGAATGAGAATTTACAGCTGCGCCTGCCCAGTCTCCATGCAGCCTATGAGCACAGCTGAGCCACAGCAGGAGCTTCTGATGGACCATTCTGCCAGACTGGCCGAGGAAGTCAGCAAGTGTTCTCTGAAGCCCAGCAGCAACAACTGATAGCTAGCTGCTTAATACACATGCCTGTAGCTGCAATCTCATCTTTTCCAGTCTTGCTGCTGTCCTGCCCAGTCTGTTCCAAAGTTGATCAGTTCCTGACTCTCACTCTGCTTTGACTACTAGACTGGACTGCCCACACCTTTGCAACTCTATCTTGTAAAACGGTTGAATTTCTTTTAAGTTGCCCTTAGCTCTGAAATGCTTGAGTACCTAATGTTGGATTCTTGATAGCTACAGTGTTCTTGTAAGCCTTTCTTAAACCCTCATGTTAGGAACAGAAAATTGAATAAATGTTAATGCAGAGTCAGTATGCTTTCACTTTTAAGTTAGATTTTCCCTGGAGTTGGTAGGGTAACCCTGTGCAACATACCTGCTTACACTGACATGCCCCAGTCTGCATATAGCACATTCTGGAACAGCAAAGGGCCTTCAGTGAGGTCCAAGGACAGTACCACAGAGGCAGCATGGAAGAGGGTGCTAGAACAAGAGGCCACCCACATACTAATCCTGTCTGAATTAAATTGTCTTTAATTGTTTAATTAAATTCGAATTGCAAAATTATGAATCTTGCTGTCAAGAGGTTTAAATATCATTGCTTTGATATAACATAAAAAAATCCAGTATGCTTCCTGAAAACCACAAGCATCCTGCTTTGAATTAAAGTGACTCCTCCTATACATTGGATTCTATCCTATGCCAATGAGATCACACCTACTAATATCATGTCTCACCTTTCTAAAAATCCAAATGTGAGACAATGTGTGACAAACACTCAAAAGGAAGGAAACAAAAAGGTTGTTCATGCGGTAAATTTGAAATGCTGAAAAGATTCCTTCTCGTCTTCCAGTAATTCTTTCGATAACCTCAGTTTCATGATTTTTTTCTCTCTTATGTAAGTAACTTTCAGTACTAATAGTTAAGTAACACAATAAACTTGTGTTAAATGTAGATAATTTTAGAATTAAAATTAAGAAAATTTGAGAGGAATTTTCTCTTTCCTCCTATTTGGTGCTTAGCAGCTGTTAGAAATACAGAATATATCTGAAGGGAACATATATACTATTTTCTATAATTGCTCTATGCAATGAATAGCTGCTTATCAGCACTGGAAAAGACAGAGCTAGAATGCTGGAGGAAAAAAAAAGGAATGTAATTCTGCAGAAAAGTATAATGCCCCTGTGTGGTGTGAATTTTCTGTTCTCTTTACATTTAAGCTAGGCCTTATAGTATAATGGTATATTTCTGTGCATGTCGTGTAATACTCGAGGGTTATCACTGAAGTGAAGTGATTTCCATGGAGAATTTAGAGTGTTTAGTTCTCCAGTCAATTGTGATTTTGATGTTCCACATCGTTACAGCATTTTTATTTCATTAACACCTAATTTACAGGCATAAACCATGTAAATAGTTGGAACAGATGCAGAAAAATAATTATAACTGAGACTAAAATTTTCAAATCATAATGTATTTCAATAACCATACAACCATCTACTGAAGAGCAAGGCTGTGTCTTGTTCTTTTTAGGTCACACCTTCCACCCTGACTTTACACACAAGCTCAAGTGAGTGAACATTCTCTTTGATCTGGACATTTAATTCCTAGAAATTATCCACCTATGGAAAAGTATTCCCCAAAATCATGAGCCAACAGTGAGGAACATTATTTTCAACTGGAGAAACCAAGAAAAATGTAACAGAATAGGAATTTGAAATCAGAAATCAGAAAGTTATTTAAGCTGTGCCTAACTTAAAGCACATTCATGTCAACAGAACTGTTTAAGTACTTGTGTATCTTAACTGGGGACTAAATCAATCAAGAGAATATCTACAATCTACTACTATCTCTCCCTGTAGAGCAGGCTTGTTGTGGCCAAAATCTGGCAAAAAAGGAGATTTGCTGCCTCCCAAACAGATATTTTCCTCTAGTTACCAGTAACAACACATTGAACCACACTTGGATATTCCTGTTTCGATGTTGGGGCAATTTAGGTCTAAGGCTGCAGTCATTTGTGATGCTTTTTTTCTCTAGTGAATGATTTTTCCCCCCGGAATCTCCAATATACTTATTTTAACATAATTAATATTTATTTTACTCCTCCCACATTTCCAACACTGACAATTTAGTTTGGCAAAAGACAAAGGATTTGGCCAGGGCATGGGATACTTGATTTGTTACAAGTTGTTATGGTTTTCTTCAATCCAGGGCACACAAATTACAGGCACATATGGCACATAGTAAGTACCATGCCATCATAGAGGAAATTTCATAGCTGTGTGAATGCTGCAAAGCCAGGCATTAATTCCTGCACCAAGCTCTGCATGGGTTGACTCCTGTGTACAACTGAAGCCAAGGGCTGGGGGGTTTTGACGCAGAATTCAGTGCCGGAGCAGGATTTAAATCTGTAATCTTTGCTCAGATTTTTAAATTAATTCATTTCGGCAATGCTCAGGCCCCCTTTTGTGTTTGGGCCAGAATGACAGTTGCTTGACTTAAACTGACCAGCACGAAGGTTTGCAGAAAACAAATTTTAAAGAATAATTTCTAACTGCACCAAAATTTAGCATGTGCTCATCTGATCAGGGAACACCATCTTTACCATGTGAGTTATCTAAACAATCCCAACTAAGCTACACAGCTTGGTTTCTGAATATTTGCTGCAAGATGTCCATTATTAATCCATGAAGCTAAAACCATATTTGTTTGTTTTTTAAATTATGGTTTCAAACCAAAAATCTGCTCATGGATATTTCACAGGCTTGAAGACTAATTTGCAATGAATCATTTAGCCAATTATTTTCCTAATTCTACTAACTATGAGATTTTTGCTATTTTCTAAATCACAGTGAAGGTCACACAGTAATTATTTTCTATCTGTTAAATAAAATGGCACTTAGAAGAGACTAACTAGTCTGTCATTATTATTTGTATTGCAGTAGCATCAGAGTGTATAACTATCACAGCTTTACTAGGAAATATCTGTTTTCTTATAATATTAGAACTGGTACTATTTGTAAACCTACCTAACTGCTAGTAGCAGGGAAAATAATTGTCTATTTTCCACAAAAAAGGGATCATGAACACTAGAGAAAACAAATATAGTCTACTACTTGGTACCAGTGCTAGTGTAATGTGTTGGAACTAGATGAAAGTATTTTATGAGTGCCTAGTTAACCGACATCTCTTTCCTTGCCTCCCAACCATGGATCTTCCAAAATCTTTTCTCCCCCCATAGCCTCTCCCTCTCCTTTCAGACTTTTGTCTCCTTCCTCTTCCTTTCTCTTTTCTCCCACGACTAAGATCCAAAACCTGCCTTCAGGTTGGCAGTGAACTTCCCACCTCATAAACACCTAAACACCCTTTTTATTATCCTGAAATTCATTGCACGATTTAAACCTTACAAACATACATTCATACAACCGTAGCAATATCACAGAATTGGCAGACACTTTTACAGAGGAATGGAGACAAGATTCCTGCCCCCTGGATTACACCATCTAAAGAGCCAATATCTATTTCGGTAGAAACTGAAATCTCAGGATTTCATAGGACTGGGTCTTAAATTAGATGGCTGAAACAAGAGATAGCAATACACCATGAATAAAGACAGGAAACGAATAAATGAAGGAAAGGATCAAACATACTTGGGAGAATTTTAATATTTTCTGAACACTTTTATAGTAATTCCATTCTGTATTTCTTTGTGTTCTCTTTCTGCTTTACTTTTTAGACTTTATTATTTCTCTAGTGTTTATTTCCATGAAGTGAATTCAGTGAAATGTCCCCAAATGTGACACCTTAAGTTGCCACCTCTACAGCTTATGCTATTACCTGTACCTGGACACAAAATATAACACAACTGGGTAACAACATAAACTGTCAGTATGTGTGCAGAAATGACACTACCAAGTGTCTCGAAACTGTTAACAGTTAGTCCTAAGATCCTTCTGGGGAACAAGAAAAAGTTTTGTTAAGCAAGAAAAAATAAATTATTGCAGAACAGATGTTTCTCTTCCAGAAGATCATATGATTTTAGAATTATTGAAGATAATAGGATACATGTTGGGACACATTAAGTATCTGAACCCTGAACCTTTTCAAGATTGTTTGACTAGAAGTGAAAGCTTCTCATTACTCTACTTCTTTGAGAAGTAGCAAAGCTCTCTTATACAAACACTCTTTGAAAAATGACTGCATGACTCATTGTTCAACTGGCAAAAAAACAACAACATAATAATCCAGTTGTAATCTAAATGTTATTCTCAGCAACATCCTGTTCCAATGAAGCTGCTTCATTGAGAAATGCCACTGCACTGAAGGAGCAACTCTGCAGGGAGTGGAGAAACAAAAATAAAGCTCCTACCTTACCAAAGTTACCTCACACTCCCACCACAAGCCTTTTAATCACACTGTAAGCATAAGCAAATAATTGTGCAATTATTAAAATGCTTCTTACAATGCACAGCTGAAAATGAGAATGAACTAAGCTCCTGCACTGTTTTCCCCAGCAGGAGCAGAACTTCTTTTGAAATAAGCACACATGCACATAACACGCACAAAGCAAACAAATAGACAAATAGACAAGAACATTTGTAATTATTTCCCTACAATGAGAATATTGTGCTGAAATGGATTAATGAATGAATTAAAAGGTTAAAATAAATTGGGGTGGGGAAAGGAAAGTAGCTAAATTCATCTCAGTGGGAGATGAGGAAGTTCAGCATCTCTTGTTAGCTACTCAGTATCATGCTGGATTGATCCCTAAAATTGGAAAAATATTAGAGTTTCATGATTCGGGGCTAACAATCAGGCGCTTACATACTATTTCTCTTCCACCTTACACTGTGGAGAAATGGCCATCTGCATTAACATTATCACTTGTCCCATTATATCAGTTCCCATAACATCATTCTAGGAGCACTTCTTTAAAGGGTTGATCCTTCCATTAAATAGGAAGGCTGCATCTTTCATACAGAATATCAGATACAGCCTGAGAAGAACCTGCACTGCCTAGGCAGTGGCCAGTAAGTTAAGTAACGGCAATTAATAGGCCAAAGGAACAGTTGTCACAATGCTGGCTTTCTCTCCCAGTCCTCAGAAGAAAAGCTCTGATTTTAAAAGACTAGGCTTGATTCTTTTCTCACTTATACAGGTGTAAGCCAGAAGTAACTTCTGGAGTTAACAGGGCTACACTGGTGTAAAACTTATGCAAGAAGACAAACAATGCTTGAAGAAGTTCAGATTGGATGCATGGACAATCTTCCTCAGGTCTGCATCGGAGTTCCCCAAACCAAAGTTTGGGGCTTATTTATACATAAAACCCACTTTTTATGGGTTTAAAGTCTAAAATTTTAAAATTTAAAGAACATGAATTGTACTATTATCACACCCCCCAAAAGTTTGTGATGGACCTTTGACTGATTATTTAACTGGACCCTCTTTGAAGCATATGCTATTGTTATGAACTTGGTTAAACTTTGTTATGGACTGAGTTAAAACCTTGTATGTGGAAACTTGTATGTGGAAATTTATGAACTGCAATAAATTTTATCTTATAACCTCTCTAGTAATGTTGTTATAGAAGGAATGAATGCAAATGAACCTAAGGAGCTAACTGGACTAGATAGTTCTGTCAACACTTAGGAGAGCTGGTGCTTAGATAGATGGCCAAGAGGAGAAGGAGTGGATAATGAAGAACACTGACAAACAGAGACCGAACTAATTTGTTTTTCTTTTCTTTTTTGTTTCAGTTTCTTTTCCTTGGTTATAGTGTGGTGAATAGTTTAAATGAAGTCAACTACTGGTGTTTTCTGTCTTCCTTCCTGAGAAATAAATAGAATCAAAATAAGGGGCATTGGAGAATATGGCAAAGGCACTGTGCCATCCAAATTGTTATTGAATGATATATATCCTTATAGCACAAAAGAATTCCTGCTGAGCTGGAGTGAAGGTGCATTGACTAAACATTTCTCTCACAGGGTTTTTCCGTTGTTTTGTTCGCTTGAGTTTGGCAATTGCACCTGTTTGAAGTTGTTCAGAGATACAGAAGTGGCAGAAATTAGTAAGTAGTCATGGCAGAAATTAGTGGGCAATGTAGCTAAGGTGATCAAAGTTGCATGATAAAATGCAATTTGTCACAACAGTCAGTAATTTGCTATATGGCTACCATATGTAGTGTGTGTATAGAGATCTACAGATAGAGCATTCACTTGTTTTTTTTATACATGAATTACAACATATTTGAAAGTGCTCTTAATTTTACTTGTGCAGTGCAGACAAAAGACAGTCAATAGTTCCAGGATGTGTTTTCTGTGATTGTATTAGAAAAAGTAAATTAAAATTCAACAATGGGTGTGTTAGATATTAATTACCTAGAGTGGAATCTACGATACTCATCTTTCAATTTATTTCTGATACAACTATTTTCCACTGATATTGTAGAACTGCTGGTAGTATCCTGCTGGATCACTAGGAGGGACATTATAGGAGCTGAGTTTGATTGGTTTATATACGTATGTTTGTACCATGTCCATTTTTATATTTTAATTAAGTGTACAAAACACTCTGTTCACAGATTTAGTTGTTCCAAGCTTCTATCTGGAGTCCCTTGCTGTTCAATACTTGAACACAAAATAAGTGAAAGTGCATGAATTACTGTAATATGTGTGACACTGAAATCACTTCTCTTTCTTCAAAGTGACTTTAGTGATAGAAAATTATCAATTCTGAAAGTAAATTTGTGATTATAAAAGATTTTTTTTTAAGAAAGAAATATCAGTCAAATGGAACTGTGTTCTATCCCAATTCAAATCCTGTTGGGGACTAGGAATTTTGTTTTCTGTAGTCTGCATTTATGAAACTCACTGTCTCTTGCAGTCTGGAATTAGAAATCTCTGACTTTCTTTTTCATCAAGATCAGAGATCTATTTTTTAGGTTCTTTTTTTCCCTTTTCAATGTATCAATTTGTTTGTAGTTTTATGTTAATTAATTGTAAAAAATCATGAAATGGTTTGTCAGTAGCACAAAAATATAAAATGCGTGATTTAAAATCTCTAATGTATTATTTAGCTGAGAGCAAACAAGTTACAAACTCTGATCAAAAACTATTTTATGAATTGTTATCTGGAATCAAGGTAGCTGAAAAATTGCAAGGTGGTGCCAGTATGGAACTGATCGCCACATTCCATAATAGTGATCTACATTGCTTTGCTCCTTAATACACTTATTTCTTTAGTGCTTTCTACTGAATAATCTGCTGTGGTGACAAACGCTATTTCCCCAGCCTCAGGAACACGGTGACATTGTGTATGGCTTTGTATGCCATGTCATGTAAGCCCAGAGTGAAAAGAAGCTAGTCTGTGAGAAACAGTGGCAATTGGGAGGTGACAGACAACTCATGTTGACTCTCTGCAACTCGATAATGACATTATCTCCCATAGCTCAGAAGAAAATGTGTCACCACTACAGATCTAAGGCTACCAATGGCTCAGAAGATCCCACATAAAGCACAACCAACCAAGACAGCCTCATCAAGGTCAATGCTTTATAACATCTCTCTGTAATCTCTCCCCGTCTATAATGTATATTTGGTGCCAACAAGCAATTCATTATCTTTTATTTGGTATTCAACATCTATATTAGTCAGAAGTGTTTCAGGAATAAAATTCATTACTACAAGTTAGTTTGACTGTAAGGATGCTTGCTTTGAATTTAGTGTGTGATGGGGTATGCATATGAAGCATAAGTTCATAATACTATAACGGTAATATAGTTACTGTCTATTCATTTCAGGGTAGAGTTTAAGATATTTTAAGTAAATTTATAGAGCCCTGTCTTGTGACTTCCCTTTTTGAAAGCCAGCTTCTCTCCCTGTCTGATTATCCTGCAGCTCCAACTAGCATAGCATTTGAGCTGGAACCGAATAGGTTTAAGAGAAAGGGATAACAGCAAGACTTGTGAATTTACATCCCACCTAGATCTGAAATAGCCCGAGAAAGCTGACTTTCAAAATATGCTTTGGGCCACAACCTGTGGTTCATTAGGCAGAGTTTTGGGCCAGGGTATTTTTATTTGCCTACCAGCTATCTTAGCGATCATCATTACTCAGAAAGATAAAGAGTAAACCTAAGATTTGGTGGGATGGGGAGGGTTAATTTTTATTTAAAATGAATAAAGTTTGATGTAGGTGGACTTCATTATGTCTAATAGTATGTTAAGGGCATTTACTGGTAGTGCTGATACCAGTGTATTGGCTGCCATTAGTCCTGGGGGAGGATCAAGAGAGCCAAGAATTCAGAGATAACAAGCAGCTCAAGGCGCTAAAACCCTGCCCATAATGACACCTTGGATGTGTTCCCATCAGGCCTTGTTTTCAACCCTACTATAAACACCCATAAAGCTTTATGAAAACACATATCATTCTGAGGGTGCAAGAAAGCACTTGCTGGCAGGCACACACTATTGTTCTTTTGAAAGTCTGGCGTGTAAAACTATGTGAACTAACCAACTTTAAAATATGAGTCCATCACTAAAAATCAGCCAACCTCTCTTGAGAATGTGATTAACTTGAATTATCTATGCACTGTAAACCAGCATGTCATTTAGGGTTTACCCATCTTGTCTATTTTTTTCCCTCACCTATCATGTGCCTAGTAATGAGCAATGTGCTGTTTTAATTCGTCTGCAAGCTGTGTTGACTGATTGTAAAAATGGTTTTCCTGATGGTAAATTCAAACTAAACTCAATATAACAGATTTCAATAGGGTGTCTGATAAGTTGTGTTCTTGGGCACTAGATGGGTGAAAATAATAATTTTCAGTCACGTAATTTCACATGTCCATTTTAATATTTAGTGAGTGAAAGACTGTCAGTAGCTGTTATCACAAGAGACATGATACATCCCTTTGTGTGGGTGAACCAATTGTAAGCCGTGTTGTATCTCGGTATTCTGCGATAAGATGCCAAATGGGTACCTGCAAATGGAAAAGCAATTTTCTCTTGTGCTTGACATAATCGAGTGTCAAAATACTCTAATTCTTTTGCTTTCCCTTAAACAAAGGGAGGTTAGAAGATGTAGGGGAGGGAAAAATTCTAACTATAGAGCTTGAAATTTGGGTGTGTCAACCCATGAAGAGGGAGGAAAACAAATCAAATCACTGCACTTCAATGTTTAAAAAACAGGATTTGGTACCCTACTATTATCTTTTTCATTCTCTACTTGACCTATGATTAAAATACAACATTTTTAGCTTCATTTTAAAAGATACTTTTACATTTGTGCTTCTGTTTTTCTGGCGGTTTTGGACTTGTATTTTACATAATGTGACACAAATTGCACAGTACTGAAGGAACTGTCTGCCTCATTGAATGAAACCATTTTAATCTTGAGTTTTATTATCTGTTAAAATCTATTTAAATATAGGCATTCAATTTTACACTGCTTGACATTTATGGGGAAGCTATTTTACAGCAGCAAGATTCTGAATAGACAAGATCACAACAAATACTTGTGATTATATGACATTCAAGATTGAAAAATATGGGGAAAGAATGAGCTAAATATTCCCAGCTATTCACATATGTATCAAAATACTTTTATGGGTCACAAACTGACTAATATCCAATACTTGTTTTGGAAATGCCATTATGACATGTAGCATCGTAAATAGAAAAGAGGATAAAACATACCCATTCCAGTTATCATTAGTTTTAAAACTACTGAAGTGTTTTGGTATTTAAATCATGGAACTGCATCATTTTGAAATTATATATATATTATTGATCAGAGGATGTTATTGAACATGGAAAAGCATTCATTGATATTTTAGACTTACATGCTTACTATACCATATACAGATACAACACCAATAGTCCTGAAATTGAGGTACATAAGGTTAAACTTCTGTTTCAGTTTTGTTATAAACAGATGGAACAGTAAAAAGACAAAAGACTCATGCTATAAGTGCAGTTCCTCTGCATTTGTTTTTATTTTTACTGTGTCATGAGACATGTCTGTTATAACACTTGACCAAATTGCCAACTGTAGTTAGGGTTAAAAGAACTGGAAAAATTAACTTTGCACACTGAATTTTACAGTGCTATCCACCCTATATGCCTGATGTATAACAAAGAAAACAGAGATTTTTATGAACAAGTGAAAAAACAAATCAGTGCAAGATTTTAAATTACACAGAACATTTTGCATGAAACTTCAATCCATCAAATGGCCACTGAAAAATGAGGTAATTACCTAAAATAATTTGCATGTTAAGAGCTAATACAATATTACAAAGTAAAGTCCAGTTGCACATTAATTGTGAAAGAATGCATAATTTCCTGATTAATGTTTCATGCCTAATATTCTTCCGTGCTCTCTGAGATGCTAAATAACAATATGGCCAATCAATCTACAAAGAATAGGATAAATTCAGACAAGGACTGAGCTCAGTTTTTATAAATCAAGGATTGAACTCCTATAATTTCAGAGTTATGAAATGTTATCACAGTGCATTGTAATATTTTTAAAGCAATACTTTGTTTTAATTGGTCCCAGATCTTTTCAACAAATAAGGATTAGTGCCTCTAGCCAAGAGATCCCCACCTACATAGGTGAATTTCTAATCCTTGCTGCATTCTACTATAAAAGTGCACAAAGCCACAGCCTGTTTGGAACTCGACTCACAGAACAATAAGAAGGTAATGTACTGTCACCCATATATAAAACTTAGGCTCATGGGCCTCTGGTCAGCAAAGGCTAAGTGTGTCAAAGAAGTGATATGTTCAATCTCTCTAGGGGGGGATTACTATCCATGCTCTTCTGCCAAGACAGGGTAGAAAATTCCTCAAGGAGTTCAACTCACCAGCCCTGTCAGCAGGAGACGGGGTGTCACAATATAGAAAGAAAGCCAAGCAGGGAAATGAGAAAATGATATAAGCAAGGAGAAGTCATGGGGGGAAAAAGATTGGCAAGACAAGAGCAACTAACAATCAGCAACTGAAAATAGGCTTGGTCTACAGTTCACTCTGTTAAATTTTACAATCCAATCACCAATGCTTTCTTATAGAAATTTTGTCACAGTTTTAGACTTTTAAAGATTAGATTCAAAATAAGAAAAAAAAATTACTTCTCCAATTCAGAATCCACTATTGGTTCAGTGGGAAATACACCATGTGGCCTGGTTGGCTGGATTAGAAGTTAATTTAATGATGCTGTGAATAGAAGCAAATCACCTGATGCATGACAGAGACTGTTTGAGTGACATCTAATGGCGAAACTCTGGAAAGCAAAACATGCTAAGTGAAGGAATAACAGACACAAATTAGAGCCTATTCTCCTGATATGCACTCATACTTCCATTGTCATTAAGAGAACTGGTCTCATATGGAAAGAACAGACTGTCACATGAGAGAAGAAAGGAATTTGATTTTCACTAGAAGCTTAGGAAATTGCTGGAGACCATGTGGTCCAATGGTCTAAACAGGACTAAAAAACTGAAATTTAGCATTCTAGTCTCAGCTCTGCTACTAGTTTAATGGTGTGACCTTGAACAAGTTGTTTTACTTTGAAGTACTTCAGTCTCCTCATTTGTAAAAGAGATTTGTCAAACTACCAGCTGCACTTGGGTGTTGCAAGACTTGATTAATCTACAAAAACTGCCTTGAGATTCTTGGAGAAAAGGTGACTCTTCTAGAGTGGACAATTCTGATGAGAATGAAGATGACAGTGGAGTAACTAGTAACTACACATTTCCAAAGTCAGACCCAATGGACAGATTGTAGTGTGTCCACTTTTTAATCCTTTAACACAATAATAAATATTTGTTTGGGATGATGGGGAAGTTCTGTGTTTTATGTTAATTTTCCTGCATAAACAGAATCTTTGGTTTTCTTTTCTCCAGGGATGAAAGCTATGACTCTACTCTCTGTAGGAGAGAGGTTAGAATAATCTACCTTTTCATTACACACTGAACAATATGATACAAAGTTTTATATATATATATATATATAAACACACACACACACACAGACAGAAACCTTTTTGAAATTGATTATATATGTTAGAGAATTGCTCACAAAAACCCACTGTTTTTTTTATATTCTTGTATCATTGTTCCCTCACCTTACAACCTTAAATAAAACGTCTGGAGAATCCTAAGACAAAGCTCAGAGACAAAGAGAGCTAAAATGCTCATCACAATAGGTGATAGCAACTCTTCTTCAATTTTTCACAACAATTTTCTTCTCACTCTCTCAAATTCTCAACAATACTGAACACTCTTTGCTACTTTTTTCAGGATTACTCATTAACCTGAGTTGTTTTTTTTTTTTAATTTTCACTTAAAAGATATTCTCCACACTTTTGCAGCTGCTTCAATGCAGTATCAAAGTACCATCTTTCTAAGCACCATCAATACAGTGGGCACATTTTTTTCAGAGAGATTATTAAATAACACTGTCACTTATTAAGATCAGTACTGCCCTGTTGCAGAAATATTCCATTCACACCTCCTTAGCAGGTTCCATAGAAAGTGACTTGCACTTCTGTGGAAAGGTACAAAAAATAAATAATTCAGGGCAGCAGAAGCAGAGAAAGACAGAGGATGAGAATTCATAGTTCAGTTTGTCCATGTCTTTTGTAAGAAAACAAAATTATTATTTTTTTAAACAAGTGTCTCACTGTGCTTTAGCCAGCCTCTCAGGCTCAAGCTGATTCTTGTTTATACTGAATGCTGCTTGCAGGGGCCTGCAGCTAATACTATAAACATCTTTTTATACTCTCACCAATGCAGATACTTACAGAGATTGTATAATACAACTTAAAGGGACTCTCGACCAACTCAAAACTTACTTTTCTTTCTTCCAGATTTCTTATTTTATTATTGTTAGAGATAACACCTCAGGTGGCTAAAACTGAAATATTATAAAGAGAAAATATTCTTTATCTCTTCCCATTGGTTCTATCTTTGTATTTGATAGAGCTGCGTACACAGTGAGTTTCCCTTCTTACTCTCATGCAACGGCATAAGAGTTTGAATTTAGATATGCTTTTGTGCCCACAGATGTCAAAGCATTTTACAAAGGTGGCTGAAGGTATGCATGCTCTTCCCTAGTCACTCTGGACATGGGTAACAGCATAGTACCCCGACCATATACACCCCAGAGTGGACCAAGGGATGGAACTGGTGTGGGCCTGGCCGCCGCTTCTCGCAGCTCCCATTGGCTGGGAATGATGAACCATGGACACTGGGAGCTATGGGCAGCTGTTCGAATGTAAACAAACAGTCTGGTGGCCCGTCAGCCTCTTGACAGGCTGTGTGTGGCTGCAGGTTGCCCACCACTGAACTAGGGGGACATAGGTGCCTAATTCCAGTATTTAGCCACCACTGGAATTCACAAAGCCACTGCTCAGCTGCTGCCTAATCCTGTAGACACCTAAAGTGCTTCAGTGCCTACATTTCCACCAGTGAAATCCCCAAAGCACCTATTTTTCTGCTGCTAGACTAAGTAATTGTAACAGAGACTGGAACTTGAATCTCATATGAAAATATACTAATCGCTAGGTTATGGAGTCATTTTTCCTCTCTCCCTGACCCAATGACTATTTAAGTATTTCAACAAACTGAAACAACTCCAAAAGGAGGGACAGATAGACACACCTAAGACTATCTATAGCCCAGTGGTTAGGGAACTCCCTGGGGTGTGGATGGGGATGGGAAGAGGGATGGAGAAGAGGATCTGCATTCTGAATCAGTCAGAGTAGGGATTTGACCCGGGTTTTCCACAGAAGAGGCTCTCAAAATGTGGAGGTGGGCATGGAATGTATGTGGGGGAGCAGGGGGAACTGTGAGTCACGTTAGGGGGAAAAAAATGTACTGCACACATTTTTCCCTTAGCAAAGAGTAACTACTAAAGCTGATTCCTCCATATATATCAGATCCTTAAATAGCACTGTGCATTTGACTCTAGATGGCGCTATGCATTTTGACACTTCTCTTAAGCTTGCATAGAATTATATATAGTCATTACCATCTGTACATTAATCCGTTTGCTACCACACAGTATGCACATTACATTTTAAGCATGAACCACAATTGCAATTTTGCTGTTATTATGGTGTATTGTTGGCTCTGTTTGAATCAATGCCTTGCTGTTTTTAGTAGTTAACAAGAGTTTCATGTTGATTTTTTTTAATGGGGATATGCACTTGTGTGGTGATGGGGGGACGACATAAACTACTATAGATACAAAGAAGGGGGTGTGATCAAATAAGTTTGAAAACTATTATTCCATAGTCTGGGCGGGTGCTCTAACCATTAAGTTGTTGGCTGTAAAGGTGTTATCACTATGGGCTCTACCCTTGCCCATCTTTTTTTCTTAAGGATGGACTGACCTAGTCTAAGCACCTAACACCAGGGTAAGGTTCATAGCTGTCAACTCTGAGAAGTGGGAGATGTCTCCCTCCAGCTTGGAGTCAGTTGCCTATATCCCTTGGAAAGAGTGGGGGACTTAGTCCTCAGCCTTCTTGGTGTTTCTTACTGGCTAGTTTAGGGGCTACCTGTTCAGCATGCTGGTTTCTGTGACTCTCCTTTTTAACTCCCCAGGCATTGTATAGGGTGCCGAATTCCGCTAGCTAGCAGGGTGCCTAAAAGTTCAGGGCAATAACACTCAACATTGCAATGCATAAATCTCCCTTGTGAATCCAGCCCAAAGTTCACAAGATATTCTCACATATTTTACTAATTATTTCCCCAATTTTCCAATTACATGGTTTTTATAATGGCAAATAGTGTGGAAATAAGAGTGTTCTATTTCTACAGCCATCAGATTTCATTGCGTTGCTTCCCACTCTTATATTGATCCATGGAGGAACAGAAAGTTAAATAGTTTAGTACAACTTGATGAAATTTTTTTTAAAATAAAGATTACGCTGATCACCTGCCCAAAATCAATTTAAAGAATATTATTCTATTTCCATATCCAGGGCTGCACCAGTGAATTATGACTTGTTATTTCTGTCCCTTGCAGAAAAAGAAATAAAATCTGTTATTTTTTCTGCCAGTGCAGTAGCTCATATAAGGTATTGCTATAAATGAAGGGTTGTTTTGCTCCATAAAAATAGAAAATGTAACGATACAAGCAATCTTTTTTTGTCAGCAAAAAGCACTAGAATTGCAAGAGACTTATCACCTTTGATTAAATGTTGTGTTGTAAGTGTTGTTTGCGTTGGAATGGGGATTGTTTTCAAAGTGGAATGCAGAGACATTGCACATCTCTCCTACAAACCTTGCACTGTTAAAGATAGTTTCATTAATGTTATGAAAACCATGATCAAGCTATGATAGAACTGGTATTTGGGGAAGGAGAATAGTGTAAAGGTAATTACTGTCAGATGAGAAATAAAAACTCTGAAAATTCTGGTAACTATGATCCCATGACTGTATTGCTTACAATATATAGTTGACGGAGTTCTGCATAGTGGCTAAATCATTGAATGGGGAGTCAAGACACAGGTTCTCTCCCTGGCTGTTCTACTGAATCTCCTCATGGATGCTGCACAATGGAAGCACTGGGGTATAGGGAAGAGAGCATATGGAGTACTTACATAGTTGCAGGATTGTAGGGAAGGGTTCAGAGATAGTGCTGCTGCCAATGGATACCACCACAAAAAGTATCTATTTCAGTGAGAAAGGAGTATGACCATGACCCAAGCTCCTGTAAACCAGTCAATGGACTATATAAGTAGATTGAAGCCACAAATGACTAGAAAGGGCACTATGCCTGATCCTGGTCTCTAAAGGGAGCGGAGATGTAGCACATTCTATTCCCCCTCTTGCTAGCATAGCTCAGCCTTCTTAAACTACAATGAATCCTCAATCTGTGTGTGTGCGCGCGTGTGCGTGAATGCGCATGTGTCTCAGGTTATTAGGAAACAGGTATAAATAAAACTTGCTCGACAAATGTTAGTAAACCATGTCAGATGCTACTGTGGAAAATACCTAGTAAAGGGTTAGTACTAGTTATTTATCATAATCATGGTCAGTTTATTTCTGTAGCCAGTCCTTCCAGCAACCATGCCCACGTAGTTTAGAAACCAGGTGTCAATTCATCCCTATGGCATATAACAATGCTGGAATTTCTAATTCTCACTTCTGAAACATGTCATTGGTTGTAGTCTGAAGTTACTTTAGAAGCAGGAATTATTACAAAAATTACCATTGTCTATTATGGTTTTGAATTCGTTGGCAGTTTTCTTCCCCTTCCCCCGCCCTCAGACTTGCTTGATCAAACTGACTTTCCAATCTATGAAAGAGGTAGAGAATATTGATTAAGGTGGCAAATACAGCTGTCTGCAAAATTCCTTTCAAAAAGCTTTTTATGCCAACAAAAATAATTTAACTTTTTTGATCTGCTCTAATAAAATAGATTGACAATGAAAACTATATCTGCCTTCTTAATTTTGTGCTTGCCTTTGCAGGAATATCCTGCTTTTTGTCACAAATGCGTTAAGTTTTATGGTAGAATTCCAGGAAGATATAAGCTGAATTTTGTGCTATTTATGTTATCAGTCATGGGTTTCCTGGTTTTGATAGAATGAAAGGAAGTGTAAAACAGATCATACATTTCAAAACAGCACTTTAAAACTCATATATAGCCCATGGTTCCAACATAACTAATAATGTGACTGTGGCATTTTTTAACCTTTGTTCATATGCTGCATTACTGTTCTAAGAATGGTTTCACAATGTATGATGATCTAAAAGTTTGAGGGGAAATGAACCAAATAATTTGTTACTGGGATAGTTAGAAAACATTTTTTTTATGAACATGCCTCTGGAAACACAATGAATATATGTTAGCAATCATAATATATCTTATAATATATTTTATACTATATCTCTTTTTTCAACCAATTAAAAGTACCTTTCTAATAAATGCATTGTTCAGTAATATTGCTTGCCTTGAAACTGGGCCTTCCATGTGCCAAATGAGTGCTCTAATCACCAGGTATGTTTTCACAAAACATGTTGGCTCTGTTAAAATGGCATTTTCAAAGTTAAAAGTGTTTGCATGCAGATGTGTACATACAGAAATAATCTTATTTAGCACAATCACTTCTTTAAACAAATACATGATTCAGAACATAAGGTATGGAAATTGTAACAAGAATTCATTCCTTGGAACCTTCTCACCTGAAAGGCTAGAAATTATCACCATTTTTTTAAAAAAAGAAACCCTTTTATACTTAAAATCTGAGCAGGATACAGGCTTATTGTGTTCTTTAAGGCTGACTGGGTTCACTTTAGAAATCAATCTGTGGCCAGAGTAATTATCAGTTTTAATTAGTACTGTTTCTTGTTTATATTAATATGGGAAAAAAATATTGGTCCATCTGGCTGCCTGTTCTGTAGAGTGTCCTCTCTTATCATGTGTCTTACACCAGGCTATATTTGTGTAAAATATTTTGGTTGTATTAAAATGACATTTTTGAACAGAAACAAAGTTTTGCTGAAAATTCTCTTCCTCCCCACAAACAACTGGCTAAAATCCAACAAATTGTAAGCATTTGGAAATGTCCTGTTATGGAGGCAAATTGTTTTAATGAGAATCAATGGAGGCTTTATTATGATATCATTACAATGTTATGGAAAGTAAGGAAAACAGGTTAGGCTCCTTGAGGTGGTCTCTGTTTACTCTGTAAGTGTAAAATAATCAGTATTATGTTTACTCTACAGACACCATTACATACCAGTTTTCCTACTGCATGTTCAGACATCAATTGGATGACAACTGGTTACAATACCAAAAAAGAATTTATCCTTGTGATAAGCCTAAAATAATAGATCTTATAATCAGGGCTGTGTAATTCTCCTTTCACAGAGAAACTCAGCCTAAGACAAAGCTTCCCTAATTTCCGACTCTGATTCTCATCTGAGGTTCAAGATTTTTTTGAAAACATTTTGATCAACCTGTACTGAATTCAAAGAAAACCTAGAGATTTAAGCATCTTTGATTTGAAGCATAATCCAGGCAAAAGGTGGAGCTTCAACTGAGTTTCTCTTTAGGTGTGGGAGGTCAAGTAAAATTCAAGAGGCATGAACCCAGGCATAAAACAAATATTAAAAAATCACTAGTAAACTGAAACTTCTAGAATAATATTATAGTTGGGACTTAATCTTCAGTAACAAGGACTTTTTCAGTTAATACTTCCATATCATCCATACTTTAGGCCCATGGAGGAAATGTAGCTGTAAGGTTGGACAGGTATCACAAAAACAGGTTTCTACTTTGTGAATCTATCACTGAGAGACCGTTAGCAAGTCACTTAAGCTCTCTCTGCTTCATTTTTCATACCAAGAAAAGCTGAGGTTTTCTAAGTACCCTGTGTGAGTCAGAAATTATTTTTTACACAGATGGCAGTAAAAAAATGAACTAAGACCTATGAACTGTTAGTAAATAAAATTTATATCAAATTATACACTGAAACATAACGTACAAGGACTTTGATCTACTGAACTCCATTTCTGTGTGTGCCAACTATTAACTGCTTATAAGATCCAAGTATAACATAAGTGCTCCTATATATATATCTGTGTGTTGTGACGGAGTCAGACCAGAAGGATATAGGAGAGTGCTGGAAGGCAGGTATATCAGCCTCAGGATGTGCAGGTCCTTGTTCCCTGGATAGCCAAACAAAGGCTACTCCAGACCAATCAAGACACCTGGGGCCAATTAAGAACCTTCTAGAAAGGAGTAGAAACAGCTAGCCTAATTGGGACACCTGAAGCCAATCAGGGACTGGCTGAAACCAGATAAAAACCTCCCAGTTAGTCAGGTGGGCTGGGGGTGTCTGGAGCTGTGAGAGGAAGTTATGCTGTTGGTGAGACTGAGTGGTGGACAACATATCATCCAGAAGGAAGGAGGCCCTGAGGTAAGGGTGAAGTGGAATTTGAAGAAGCAGGGACTGCTGTGGGGAAGTAGCCCAGGGAATTGAATTGTGTTTTGTGGATAAAAGGTCAGCCATCTTAGCTGATACTATTAGGGTCCCTGGGCTGGAGTCCGGAGTAGAGGGTGGGCCCGGGCTCCCCTGCTTTTTCCACCTTCCATACTGGCCTGTGATGAAGGTTACTCACTAGGTAGTGACTCTTGCCAATTATACTGAGAAAGGGAGGTCACTCTGGGGCCTAGATGAGTTTCTGAGGCCCCTAAATCTGCCAGGAAGCACAGGACCCACAAGTACAAACTTGGAGCTTTGTCACAGTGTGTATACACAAACACACAAACCTTCATTTCTTGACAGCAGTATGTTTGCTTATTCTTTGTTTCGCCACTTGAAGAAAAATCTAATTTACAAAAGGCACAATATATGAATATTTCATAAAGGGTGATAAAATAGCCACATGAAAAAATAAAGACACTAAGCCAACATTGTAAACACACTTTGGTTGTACAGTGAATGAGTGGATGAAAATGTGAATGACATAATAGCAGTCCTGCATCCCTAATATGATTTTATCTCAAGGCTCATATCATTAGTCATTTATCTTTAGCTCACCGTGAACGTTGAGCGGCTAAGGTACTTGACCACAATCCCAGAGGCTGTGGATTCAAGTCTCACTTAATCTCATATTGAAAGCCTGCCTCCAGTTCACCCAACTGCAAAATGGTACCTGACCCATAGAATTAAGAAATCTAAGGTGGATCAGCAAGACTGCCGTAAGGTATTTTGCCACCCTAGGCAGTAATTATTTTGCTACCCGATGCAGCAAGCATAGGAGGGGGCACCAGCGGCTGAAGAGCAATGCCACACGCCGCATTGATTTCAGCAGCAATTCTTCAGAGGACCACCCATTGAGCTGCTGCCAAATTGCCGCCGAGACGGGCAAAAAGACACCCTCCAAATTCTGCTGCCCTAGACGACTACCTAGGTCACCTAATGGGTAGCGCTGGCCCTGTGGGTCAGATACGATTCCAGCCACATTAGTCCCTGTGTAGTTGGCTATGGAAACTGACATGCTTTAGAGTGCATCAGCCTCATGAACCCTCTTTGACTCAGGACAGACTTTGAAAAGCCTAATCCATCCTCTATTGAAGGCTAAAATTCCACTGATATATGTATACACTTACAAAACCCAAGAGGACCTACAAGATGGCACAGAGAACTGATGTATGCAGTTAGAACATTTATAAATGGGTAATACAATTCTAGACTTGATTGTTAGAGTACCTTTGAAAACTCTCATCCTCAATTATCTGATTTATGGGCTCATTCTTTAAGCTTACAAAGGGGTCAGATGTCTAAATATATCTATATGTACCTCAATTACCTTCACCAAACTACAGGCACAATATTAGAAAACTGGCTGAAGTGTCTTAAAAAAATGCGTCCCATTGGATGAAAGCAATTATGGACAGATCAGTCAAACATGGATCAAGAACCCTTTTTTTCCTAATTTACCTTAATTCCAGAGAATTAATATCTTGGATGTCTTAAATGAGTCAGATTTTTGCTCTGTAGGTATATGAAGTATTGGATGATCCAAGACATACTTAGTTTGGAATTATATTTGTAACTTAAATACTTCAAGATATAGAGGAAACAGCATGTGCATTTTTAGCTATTATTTTTTATTGATTTACTTGCTGTTTGATTGCCACCAAAAGTTTTTAAATCAGACTTTTCTTCATGCCTTGCTCTTATAAGAGCCATAATTCACAACATAGCTGTTTATTTAAAAGCCATAATTCAGAACTACAATAAATCACTGAAAAGTAATTCTTGTACATTAAGTAGAGCACAACTGATTGAAGTAATCATAATTATCAGCTTGCACGATATTGTACATATTTCTGGTCTGATGCTTGCTACATGTGGATACAGGTTGTATCATGTGACAAAAATAATAAAAGTAGAACTTACCTCTATATTCGAAAAGAATCTATGAAGAGAATTCAAATTGTCCTATATTCTCTGAGCTCCACTGAGACCTGAAAAATAGGTAATGGGAAAAAAAGTTATGGATACGAATTGCTATTAAAGTTTTATGTCCCTGTAATTAGATTGCAAAGAGTGATCATTTAACTTCTCAAAAACAAAATTATTTATAAGCTTTCCCATAGCTGCACTTTTGATATTGTTAAGGTAGATCCACATAGCAAAAACTCATTTCTAGAGGGCTTTTTGTTTGTTTTTTTGTTTGTTTTTATTTATTTATCTTCAAATTGGCATAGTTAGCTACAAGGTAGACATCTGTATCACAAGCATTTCTTATTACTATCCCCTCTTTGACCATGTAATATTCATATATCCATCTATATAAGATAGTGTAGCAGATAACTTTATCTCCAAAATTACCTTCTTCTAGTACATTGACCATAATCCTTCACCACGCACATTACCAGGTAGCACAAAATCATGTCAGACCCATGCCTTTTCATCAATTCCAAAGGTCTATTTTAAAAGGAGAAACTATTCAATACACTTTTGAGATAGAGTAGTAGGGCTCATTCTAGTGTGACAAGGGACAAACAAGAAAGTATTAATGGTGCCACTTAATGGCACTCACAGTTGAAAACACCATATTTTTTCCTTCCACTTTTTTGGTTTTTGTTACAATCAACCCAATTTTTTTTTCCTTATGTCACAGTATTCCTAGTCTAGTCATATACAATATTTGATTGGCATTGTTGTAAATGATCTCCATTTTGCCATGCTGAAGCTGTTTTAATATCGTTACAAAACAAAACCAACTAATCTCCAAACATTGTAATCATAGCCCAGTGTAATTTAAGACAGGCATAGGAAGCAAAGGGTCTGATTTGGATGCTCATACTGGTAAATCAGGAGGAGCTCCAAGGAAGTCAATAGAATTGTACAGCATAAAATTGTTGTGAGATCAGATTCAGGCCCAGTGTGTCTGTTAGAGACCTCTCACACCATTCAGTTAGTTGTGTCCATTATCTTATTGCACAGGAGATAGATGCAGCACCAGAATTTTGAATTGTGTCTGGCTGATGCACACAAGAACAACATTTCTCCCCATCACTCACTCCTCCTCCTGCCCCCCTTCACAAGAGATATGCTTTGTTTCTGCTTCCCAAGATCAATTATATCAGCCACGATTTCTGTGACCAAAACTATGAATTATGAAAACAACTCAAGGTCTTAGTCACCACAGATCTGGCTCTCTGTACACCCTGGGAAATTGAAGTAGCTTAAAAATGATTTTTAGCTATTAAAGGACATTTTGCCCTAAATAATGTGACCTGCCCTCCCCCCGCCCCAACTTTTACAGTTTCCCCTAACAATGTGTGACTTTTGCATCGGTTTTTGTGATACTAAAAAGGTGTAAGTGTTTTGCTATACTCAGGGCTGGCTCCAGGCACCAGCGTTCCAAGCACACGCTTGGGGCGGCAAATATCGGGGGGCAGCACGCTGTCCGAAATTGGGACGGCGCTCCGCAGCTTTCAGCAGCATTTCAGAGGTCATACCTGCTTCGCTGCTTCCTCCAGCAGCAGCGTTTCGGCGGCAGCTCCAGGACTTGATTTTTAATTTTTTTTTGACACCGCTTGGGGCAGCAAAAAGGCAGGAGCAAGCCCTGGCTATACTACTATAGTTAAAGCAGTGCAAACCCCCAGGGTGGACACAATTCTATCAGTATAAAGTTGCTTTATACTGGTATAGCTGTTCCCATATGGGAAATGCTATAGCTAAACTGACATAAGGCACCTTTGTTTTGGCTTGGGCCATTCACTGCATCTTTGCACAAGTACTGAAAAACAAATTCATAATAATTAACATATTACTCAATTATTAATTATTTATTATTATTATTATTTATTATTATTATTAATTACTCAATTATTATATTGTCTAAAAGATAATAGAAAGATTCTAGCCCCAGGCCTTTTTAACACAAAGATGATCTTCAGGAGAAAGTCGGTGCAACAGAAAAATTTTCTCCCCTTCATATCAATCATACTTTGCAAGTTCTACTAACCAATGCACAATATTTTAAGGGTAAGGGGCTTGGGGAAATTTACACCAGTGTAGCTTCATTGATGCAGCTGCATCAGTGCAAACCCCTGTACAAACACGGTACCCCAGTGCAGAAGTGGGATTGCCATGTTTTGCTCCAATTAAGCAGTCCTCATTCACGTTTACACTAGGGCTATGTTAAACTACTCTGGCCATGTAAATGGACTTTATAGTGAGTATAAACTATATTTATGTTCACTTTAAAGTTCCTTTATACTCTCAGAGAGATGTCAAATGGCCTTTATGTAAATGAAAATCAGCCCCAGTGCGTCTACATACAATGATGTAACTGTATGAGTGTAATGCGAATTTCCCTAGTCTAGACAAGCCTTTAGACTGTTGCAGCTAAAGATTTTAACAGTATGAAAACATCTTTTACTTATGTAACTTTCCTCTTACAGAAAAAGAGATGCAGTATGTCTGATACTCCTCATCCAATAAAGCATTTTATTTTAGACCAAACATAGTCTAAAACATTTATGAAAATTAGGAGTAGTGCATGAAACATTTCAACAAAGTTTTTCTCTCAGGCTAAATATACAGTATAATGAGGAAAAATTCCCATTTTTTCATGCGTAAGTAGTAAGTGCTGTATTTATCATTTGCTAAATCACACTCATTTTTCTGCATTTCACCAGTGGTTGCATCAATTGTCATTTAACTGCTCTAAATAATGTGTTCTCTTCCCTGTTGTATTAAACTATTTCTATCAAGCCTAATGATTTTCTGATTTCCACATGCCACTGAGTTTGGCAGTAATGAATGATGCCTCTCTTTTGCATGTTGCAAGTAGTTTAAATTATATTTTACATACCCATTTAAAGGATCATTAGTTAAGTTAATATCCTTGCTATTCATGAGCATCAAGCATTTTGGTAAAGGAAAATCTCACTATATATTCTCTAGTAGCTCTGATTACATCTTAAAAATAGATTTGGATCACAAAAGAAATACCCACTGCCTACTAGTGGCTACAGATACCTTAAATGCCCATATATCAGTAACTCTTGACACCTCCCCTTCACCTCCTTCCATGAGCTCTGCCCAGCCATGTCATTCTTATAAGACTCCTCCTGGAACATGGCAACTAGTACATATGATACCACAATTCAATCAGTCTTTAAATCTTTGCTTCCTTTATGGGGGCAGAGTTTTTTAAATAATGCTATAAACATGTAGTCACCACAGTATTGGCCTCAGAGTGATCAGAAAAAGCTCCGCCAGCCATTCCAGTGCTGAGGCAGATCAGTCACATTATTAGTTGTGATTAGGAGATTCATAAGTGATGGCACTACCTGTAGCCAATGATCAATCAAAAACGCACACACATATTCCCTGCCTTTGGAAACCAGCAGTATCACCCTTGCAATCAATTAGGTTTGTGACACTTCAGACCTCAACTATGTGGCAGCATTTCTGCATTAAATTATGCATCAGTTTGGGAACCAAATGGCAATGATTAGGAAGTCATTTGACAAACTACACAAGGCAAAGATTATTTCTTTGCAGAACAGCAGAGGAATTTCAGCTTAGCAAGTCACAGGAGTTCTACTAGAAGGGTAGAGAAACATACATTGGCATAACCCCTGAAAGATACTACTGGGGAGGGAAGCGGGTGAAATAAATGCTCTCTGGGACTCCTAACAGTATAGAAGTACATCTCCTCACAGCAGGTTTCTTCCCTTGTGCAGCTCCTAACACAGACAGGAATGAAAGGCTGAGTGAACCCTGGAGGACAGCCATTCTCTCAGTCTCCAGCTGTTCCACTCACTGAATTTCTTCTTATGAGGAAACACAAAGGATCACTCATATGAAAAAGGAAAGAAGGACAATATATGGAGAAGCTGAAAGGCTTGGAGAAAACAGAAGAATGTCCATTGTTTTGCATTTGTATTAACCAGACGTATTGATACGGTTATCTATGTGATGTGAATATGTGGGATTCTCTTCAAAAACAAGAAGGTGAAAACATAACAGAAATTAAAAGCACTTACAACTGTAAAAGAGAGATAAGCAGCAATTAGCTCCAAAATGGCTTACAGCTACAGTTTTTTGGCTCAGGTAAATTTAAAGGGGCAGCCCCAGAAAGGTATGCTGGTAAAATAGTTCCTATATAGTTAGTATAGTATAGTTAGTATAGAACTATATAGTTCCTATATAAACACACATTAGAGTTACTAAGGATTAAGTCAGCGAAAGATACTGTTGGAAGGTTTTTTCCTCTGTGATGTTATTGTTAATGTCATTTATAGCTATGAATCTGTACTATAAACAGGGTTCTTTTTATAACTTGAAATTAATACTTCAAAGGAAAGGCAAATATATCAGTAGTAATAAAAGCTGAGTTTTGAAAACATAGAGACACATTTTCACTACAATCAGCAGGTGATAAAACTGTACAACTGCGCAACAAGTTATTATGAGCTGTGTTTAATATTAATAAAGAAACTTTCAAGTCTGTTTCTACAATTTTTCACAATAGTTGAATAATCTTTTAAGATGAAATGCAACTTTCATGCTTGAGCTGTTATGGTCTACTATGTTAACCAGGTATCACTTAGTAGCTGCTTTTTAAATACATAACTACCAAGGACTTTTCAATCTCTTCAAAGCTATCAGACTCATTACTGAGCACTAATATAAATGTTTGTTTGTTTTGTAAGGAAGCTGGAAGTATAGATTGATTCACCCTTCACACAGCACAACCGTATCCCCCAGTAGCATGTTCTTATTGATGTGTATAACTAACAGCAAACATATGCTCCTAGGGCATATTATTTGTACTAGTGTTGTATTGGCTGGAAAACCTCCTGGGAGATTCATCTTCATATTGAAAGGAAAGAGCTATATATTGGCTAAATAGGTGCTCTGGTATGAGCAAAGACATGTGTGAAGGACATTTTACTCTCTAGTTTTCTAAACTGTGGATCATCATTTGCATCTTCAAGCAAAAGCAGACCCCACAGCATCATGGGGTAAACTGACAGTGCATATGAAACAAGGCACTACAGTATCAGGGAAGGCTTAGTTAATTCTCACTCTCTAGTCTAAGTAACAAGTATTATTTCCTCAGACATGGAAAATGCTGACATTGGGACAAATATGATGTTGAATCTATCTCACAGCAAAAGCATTAGGAAGAGCTCATATGAGTGTCATTACCTTTATCAAACTGGAAATGTTTAAAACTAGGAATACGTGATAGCTAAAGCCACTAAAAGCAGGACATTGTCCTAATACTAGAGAAACTGAAGATAAAAGGGCTATCATCATTACCTTATATAGTATCTACAGAGTGTTAAGTGCAGTACCCACAGGCAAGATGACATGGTCTTGGTCCCAAGCAGCTTATTTACAACACAACAATACAAACAAAAGCTAGGGCACTGGATTTAACAACACTTCAATGAAATCAGTGGAACCAGGATCAACCCATACTTGACATGGGTGGCATCTTATTAGTTCCATGGTTTAGTTCAGGGAATATCAAGGCTTCCAGTAAAGCAGCATGCAGCTTTCTCAATAAATAAAATACATAAAAACCAAATACCTGAGATGTCTTCACAAATAGCTTGGACAAATTTTGCCAAACTTTTGGTGAAACTGGTCTAAGTTGTGAGAGAAATAAAAGCAACATTTAGGGCTAAATGTAAAAAAAAAGTAAGGCCCAGTTATGATTTGAAGAGGAGAGTCTTCTTATGGTTTCACTTCAAACTAAAAATAACTCAGTGCTCTGAAGCTGATATTTGATTTAGCTTTTTGCCTGAACCTGAAACCACCACATTCTCCATGGTTCTGCCATTATTATAGGCAGAGCGGGTGGTGCTGTATTTATTTAAGGTTAGCCACACTCCTATTTGTAAATTTGCTTGAACCATTTAGTACTGAATCATTTGAGTAAAAATTTTCCATTACATTGTCTGGCTAGGCTAATTTTATTTTATTTTATTTTAATTATTATTATGTATACCGCTCAAACAGTGTGCTAGATCTGAAGATAGATTTATGTAGCCCATCCTTTCCTAACCAGTGCAGGACTGTCTCCTAAAATATCTTTCTAGTGATTAATCCAGTTTATATTAAATGACCAATATATTTGAGTCTTCTCCACTTTCCTTAGACTATTTCATATATAAGAGATTACACAAGAGAGAATTTTCCTGATGTTTTGTCTAGAGTTGGTAAAATAAAAATATGTTGTGGACCTCCCCCCCATTTTTGAATTTTGTCACTTCTAAAATTTGGAAAATGTCAGCCTCCTCTATAGCTGCCCAAAAATGTGGTGGCAGGTGGGGACTTGTCACATTTTCTTTTATCAAGCTTTGACAAGATGTCACTAAAACTTGAAAATTTTAACCGGCTCTAACAGACTCAATTCATCCTTTTTAAATGTTAACCTTTGACTTCTGGGACCTCCTTATGCAATTTCTCTACATTTTTAGTGTTAACACACTTCAAATACTTAATTTTAATTAAAAAATGCATTTTTATCATTTGGTAGCATGATGATTACGTTTGAAGCCTCTACAATCCTCCAGGGAATTGGGTGCTCAAGAAAAGATAGGAAATGGATAGTACTCAAAAAACACATATTTTTAAAAGAAATGACACACAATCTCTGTTAAAGAGCCATTCAAACTGGAACACAACTGTTAGCTACGCCAGATGCCTTACATATTTACTAATGTGTAAAGGCAGTGATCCCAGTATATATTGACTTGCAAGTTTGACTGCCTGTCATTTCACTAACAGTTGATTTATTTTACCAAATGTGGCCTTGGCTATTTTAATTGTGTAATTTTGATAGTTAATATCCCAGAGTTACTTCTTCTAGACAACATACCAGTACAGCTTCATGTATGTTGTGTAAACAACTAAATACAGTAAACCTTCACTTAACGTTGTAGTTATGTTCCTGAAAAATGTGACTTTACGTGAAACAATGTTAA
Source organism: Dermatemys mawii (assembly GCA_007922305.1). Classification (NCBI taxonomy): domain Eukaryota; kingdom Metazoa; phylum Chordata; order Testudines; family Dermatemydidae; genus Dermatemys; species Dermatemys mawii. The sequence goes on from ML677354.1 coordinate 9,129,498, forward strand.
GCGAATCCAATTTCCCCAATAAGAATTAATGCAGGGGGTTAGGTGCCAGGGAATATGTGTGTGTGTGTGTGAGAGAGAGAGATGAGCATTTCCCCTTTAAGTACGCTGACTCCACTCTTAAGTACATTGTCTTTTTAAGTGGATCAGGAAGTTGAGACAGCAGCTGCTGCCCCCGGCTCTCTATGTCTCTCTCCATCTGTATCCCCACCCTGCTCTATATGGAGAAGGGGTAATAGGGGTGCAGGAGCAGAAGGGAGGGGGGCATCCTGACATTAGTTTCCCCCACCCTGCACAGTAAGCAGGAGGCTCACAGGAGCAGGACAGGAGCAGCACATGGCAGTGGGGGGAGGGATATCTGAACTGCTGGCAGTTGATAACCTGCAGGCAGCTGCTGCACAGGGAACTTAGGGGCATGGGGAGCTAATAGAGGTGATACTGTTCCACCCCGGTTCCAAGCCCCCACCAGCTAGCTCCAATGGCCTGCTCTTCCTGCAAGCAGTGGACAAAGCAGGGGGCTGCCAAATAACATTATATGGGAGCATTGCACAACTTTAAACGAGCTTGTTCCTTAATTGACCATCACCATAAGAATAGAACAGTGTTAACTGGGACAACTTTAAGTGAGGAGTTAGTGTACTTAACTGAGTTGCTACCTGTAATTATAGACTCATAGACTTTAGGTCAGAAGGCACCATTATGATCATCTAGTCTGACCTCCTGCACAACACAGGCCACAGAATTTTACCCACCTATTCCTGCAATATACCTCTCACCTACATCTGAGCTATTGAAGTCCTCAAATCATAGTTTAAAGACTTCAAGGTGCAGAGAATCCTCCAGCCAGTGACCCATCTCCCTTGCCGCAGAGGAAGGCAAAAAACCTCCAGGGCCTCTGCCAATCAGCCCTGGAGGAAAATTCCTTCCCAACCACAAATATGGTGATCAGCTGAACCCTGCTCATGTGAGCAAGACTCACCAGCCAGACACCCAGGAAAGAATTATCTGTATTAACTTAGGCCCCATCCTGTCCAACTTCCCATCATATGCCACCAGGCCCATCTATTACAATAGTCAAAGATCAATTGCCAAAATTATGTTATCCCATCACACCATCTCCTTCATAAACTTATCAAGCTTAGTCTTGAAACCAGATAGGTCTTTTGACCCCACTGTTTCCTTTGAAAGGCTGTTCCAGAATTTTACACCTCTCATGGTTAGAAACCCTCATCTAATTGGAGTCTAAACTTCCTGTTGGCCAGTTTATATCCATTTGTTCTTGTGCCACATCGGTACCAAGCTTAAATAATTCCTCTCTCTCTATGGCATTTGTCCCTCTGATATATTTATAGAGAGTAATCACATCTCCCCTCAGCCTTCTCTTGGATAGGCTATACAAACCACGCTCTCTGAGTCTCCCCTCATAAGACAGGTTCTCCATTCTTCGGCTCATCTTAGTAGCCCTTCTCTACACCTATTCTATTTGAATTCATCCTTGTTAAACATAGGAAACCAGAACTGCACACAGTATTCCAGATGAGGTCTCACCAGTGCTCTTTGATACAAAAACATTCATTACAAAGTCAATAAGTTTGTAAAAGTGAAAGAAGTATAGGCTGGATGAATGGACTATAAGGTGGATAGAAAGCTGGCTAGATAGTTGGGCTCAATTTGTAGTGATTAATGGCTCCATGTCTCGTTGTCAGCCGGTATCAAGTGAAGAACCCCCAGGGTCAGTCCTGGGGCTGGTTTTCTTCAATATCTTCATTAACGATCTGGATGGGTGGTGTGGACTGCACCCTGAGCAAGTTCGCAGATGACACTAAACTGGGAGGAGTGGTAGATAAGCTGGAGGTAGGAATAGGAGGGTAGACATATGATACAGAGGGACCTAAAAAAATTATAGGATTGGGCCAAAAGAAATCTGTTGAGGTTCAGCAAGGACAAGTGCAGAGTCCTGAACTTAGGAGGGAAGAATCCCATTCAGTGCTGCAGACTAGGGACCAAATGGCTAGGCAGCAGTTCTGCATAAAAGGACCTAGAAATTACAGTGGACAAGAAGCTGGATATAAGTCAACAGTGTGCTCTTGTTGCCAAGAAAGCTAACAGCATTTTGGGTTGTATAATAGAGACATTTTCTGCAGATTGAGGGACTTGATCATTCTCCTGTATTAAGCATTGGTGAGGCCTCATTTGGAGTACTGTGTCCAGTTTTGGGCTCTATGCTACAAGAAGGATTAGGGGGCTAGAGCACATAACTTACAAGGAGAGGCTGAGGGAACTGGTATTGTTTAGTCTTCAGAAGAGAAGAATGGGGTGGGGGATTTGATAGCTGCTTTCAACTACCTGAGAGGTATTCCAAAGAGAATGGATCTAGACTGTTCTCAGTGGTAGCAGATGACAAAACAAGGAGTAATGGTCTCAATTTGCAGTGGGGGAGGTTTAGTTTGGATATTAGGAAAAACCTTTTCACTAGGAGGATGGTGAAGCACTGGAATGAGCTACCTAGGGAGGTGATGGTATCTCCTTCCTTAGAGGTTTTTAAGGTCAGACTTGACAAAGCCCTGCCTGGGATGATTTAGTCAGGGATTGGTCCTGCTTTGAGCAGGGGGTTGGACTAGATGACCTCCTGAGGTCCCTTCCCGCTCTGAGATTCTATGATTCTAAGTTAACTAATAAAATAAAATAAAATAAAATAAAAATAAAATATAATGCCAGAGCAATATGTTTAATCACAGAAAGACTGGAACGGTCATAGGCTATAGAGCCTTTTAATTCTGAATTGCTGGCCTAAATCTGCCTAGATTAGTAGAGTGAAAATACATGAACACCCAAAGGCTGTTCAGTATTGTCTATGAAATGAGGTTGGTAAATCTCAGTCCAATTCCAAACATTCACATCCCAAATCACCGCAGCTGGCACTCCCGCTAGGGAGGTCACAGAACAAACTGCCATACAGACCCCTAAATCTCTCATCTCCAAGAGACTGTTCCAGGTCAGGGGTGGGGCAAACTGGGAGGGCAGCATGGGGAATTGTGCAATGTTGTGTGCACTACACCTGCTCCATGGGTAAATAAATGACTCTAGTCTCTAGATCTGTCTGTCCAGCTTTCTTCATCAACATTAAAGTTACACACTAATTCAGATCAACAAAGGATAATGTAACCCATAGCAACATCACTGGTGGATAGCAAAACACTCATTATACCTTATTCAGAGCTTTCTGAACTGTTCAGCCCAGCTCAGTCCATCCCTAATGAGCAAGTTTTGGAGCATGTAATTGAACCTTGTGTCGGATCAGTGGTTATACAGAACAAGTACTGCTTGATAACTTACAGGTAAAAAAGAAATGAAATGATTGTATATGTCTCTTGTCATATCAACACCAGATAGCATTCAGAAATGCTTCTGTGAGGAAGTATTGAAACTCTCAGTTTAGGCTCATGTTATGCTCTTGACCCATTGCAGGATAGGCTCCAGAACAGGAATACAAACACCATGCAAAAACGGTAATAACACGTTTCAGAGGGACAGCTGTGTTAATCTGTATCAGCAAAAACAACAAAGAGTCATTGTGGCACCTTAGAGACTAGCAAATTTATGTGGGCATAACCTTTCATGGGCTATAACCCACTTCATCAGATGCAGAGAGTGAGAAAACTAGGCAGGTATAAATATACAGCACATGAAAAAATGGGAGTTGCCTTGCCAAGTCGGGGGGTCATTGCTAACAAAGCCAATTCAATTAGGGTGTATGTGGCCCATTCCCAACAGCTGACAAAGGGTGAATATCAACAGAGGGGAAATTACTTTTTGTAGGGCTAATAAGGCCAATTCAGTCATGGTGGCTATGGCCTATTCCCTACAGTTGACAAGAAGGTGTGAGTATCAACAAGGGGAAACTATTTTTTGATACTCACATCTTCTTGTCAACTGTTGGGAATGGGCCACATCCACCCTTACCGAATTGCCTTTGTGCCCTGCCTACTTTTTTTTTTCACTCCATGCATTTGATGAAGTAGGTTATAGCCCACCAAAGCTTATGCCCAAATAAATGGGTTAGTCTCTAAGGTGTAATACTATGACACTGATAACCACCTATATTGCAGTGTTGGCCACAGGTAACAGGTGTTTTATTCCTCATAATTTTCAAATGTTCAGTAAAAGTAACATTAATTTCTGATTCTCCAATATACACCATGTGTGTCTTCCTAAATAAATTGGTAATGAATCCAGATTATATGTAGTCTTGCTCCTCTCTGACAGGCTTTGATGTATTTCTAAGTAAAGAATACAAATTAAAGCCCAGAAATCTCTATCCAGTTTGTTCATATTAAGAAGATGTCATACACTTCATGCTACTAAGAAGTGAAATGAACATGAATGTCTTTGGTTTAAAAGTCTTAATCTGCTGAACTAAATATTTGAAATTAGGAAAAATATTAGCTCACCTAGAGAAAAGTTCTGGAACTGCAAGACCTGTGAACCAGTGCCAGGAACTGGAAGAAGTGGTGAAGAATCATGGGCAAGTAAATCCTAAGAAAATGAGAAAAGGGATCAAGATGTGAAGTGAAGTGAGCTCAAGTAGCAGTAGTAGGTTTATCTTCCTTGGACGAGCCACTGAAAAAGGACAGGACTCATTTACACAGCCTATTACAACACCAATATTGTATTTTCATTATATAGCATTTAGTAACATGGCATCTGTGTCCTTATAATAAATTAACTTTAAATGCTATATGTAATTTACTGTTTAAAGTTATCAGAAAATACCAAATTATGCTTGTCACAGTTTCATGGCAAATGCACCTGTATTGCCCCTCATGGTCCCTCAAGAGTACACACTATTCTTTGCTTCCACCTCCCAGCCATCACCTCTCTTAAGCAAAGACCCACATCTCACTCCTTCCTGAGCAGGGGATCTTTAAGGATGCAGAGATACTTGACTACACTATGATATCCCCAGCAAGGCAAACTGCCTAAAGGCCAGCTTCTGAACTTTGCTCTCTCTATAGAAGCCATGACCAGAGTATTGCCCGCAGTTATAAGTTACCACACAGCTCTTTCTATGCAAGCAAATATATTCTTAAGGTGAAAGTATTAGAGCGAAAGCATACTACAAACCATAAAAGAACCTACTCACATGCTAAAAAAATTACAAGAGTTCACCCCCAACTTCAACCTCTGCTCTGGTAAAAACCAGTCCTTCAAAACCCACAGTTGTGTTTTCATGTGGTTATAAGTTCATAACTGTCTTAATTCAGAACCAGAACAGACTGGGAAGATCAGCCTGTTTCTTAATGCATTTGGACCTTTGTTCTCCAGTCACAAATGATCAGCAGACGGTGACTCCTCCTCAGGGTATAGTTTCCAAAGCTGGGGTTTTGAATAATCAGAGGTGGGGAATTTGCATTAACACCCACAGGTGTTTCTCAGGAAATCCACTTCACACATATAGTCCCAAAAGTCCATTATTGTCTGGCATATTTTCAGTATAGTCCATTGATGACCCTCCGAGCAACAAGTTTGAGAGCCCGGCCACGCCTGATGGGACTTGGAGCTTCAGCCCTGTGGGTTCAGGGAGGCTTGGGGCTTCAACTTGCCAGCACTCAGGGCTTCAGCCCTGCTCTCACTGAAGCCCTGGGCCCCAGCATGTGCCTCTCATGGGAGTGAAGCCCTGAGACGCCCCACAACCCCACCTCAAGGCAGAAGCTTCAAACTCCATCAGTCTTGAAAGCCACTCTGTAACTGTATAAGAGCCGGATGTGGCTCACAAGCCATTGTTTGGCTACCCCTGATATAGTCCTTTGAACTCCTTAGCCTCACATTAGTAAGCAGAAATAACTCTTCCAGTCTACCCAGGATACTGGACTGTGACACCTTATTGTATTAGATAAGCAAGATGTCTCCTTCAATGTATGACTTAATGGTTCCCCTCTGATTTCCAACTATCTGGATCAGTGGATTCTGCAGTTTACATTGGCTATTGAGTGGAATCCACTAAAACTACCCTCACCATTTCTGCTTATGACTTCAGTTAACTTGGCCAAATTCACTCCATTGTAATTCCTCCGAAGTCTCCATTTCACTCACTTTGTTTAATTGAAACATCACATAAGAACATTACACTTTTTAATAGTCCTTGTGACAATCAAGGCCAACTCAGGTACCTAGCAAAAAATTACAGGTGAGTTGGTTGGGCCAGGCTTCATTGGTGCTGGCTATTTTGAATGCAGGTAAATAAAAACAACTCTATTATAAAAACAAAATGTTTCAAATAATATATTAATTTTCCAAGATTTACTTAGTTGGCATCTAGTGCTCATGTCTAACCCTGGGAGTAGGGAAGGGGAGCACTTCTCCCCACCCTACCCCTCAGTGCCTCAGAGAAAAGATCTAAATCAGGATATAGACTCTGTAATACAGAGTTATAACAACCAGCAGGAATCTGTGAAATTGTAATTAGAAATATAAATTTTGGGTTATAAACCAAGAGGGACAAAGTCATTTTCAGATCAGAATGAAAGAATGCTTTAACATCAGATATTAAAAAACCAGATACAGTAAAACCCTATACAAACTTAAAAAGAAACAATTTTTTACAAATAGTTACATTGTATCCAATTTATGCATGGTAGTTTTTTTGCTACTACTGTATATTCTGTTCTGTTGAATTATAAACCCCCTACCCAGAAAGGCAGTTTTTTATTTGATTCCATTGCCTTCAGCAAGCATGATTGAGGATCCACAAGGATGTATAAAATGTTGATTGATTCATTTGATCCTGGGAGATAATAGAAAGTGTTTAAATTGATTGTAAGAAAAAGAAACCTAAGGCTGAATTGGGACTTTAGGCAAACTGTAGACCAGATTTTAATGTTAAATTCGTTATAATTTATAATATAAGAATCAGGGTGTTTTTTTTAATTCCAACTTTTCTCATAACCCTATTACAAGCTAAGACACTATTTAGTGGATTATGTAGCGTAATTACTGAGAAGAGAAAAAGGGTTTTGAAAATTTTTAGAAACATGAAGTTTCAAACTGTATCTTCTGGAGGTGGATGTAACTAAGTAAAGAAGAAACATAGAAGCTTAATATCCCAGTTGGGTCCAGTTTGTTTCCATTGCAATATATTTCTTTATATGAAAACCAAGCCCTTTATAATAAGCAATTGTTGTCCATAAGCCTCAAATTCAGAATGATGTAACTATAGCAAGTACAAAACCCCCAACAGCGAATTCCTGTTTCTTGTTGCACAAGGCAGCAAAAACAATCTTTGTCTTTTACCACTTGAGCACATAGGCCAGGGACCAGTTCTTCCTGATCTGCTACGCTGGCACAAAGGGGCCAGAGCACTGATATAACTCCCAGTCTTTCCCGAGCCACATTGCTTGTGGCACAGGATGTTTCAAGCCAAATCAGGAAAAGAAGCGTGAGTAGCTGAGGCACTCTCACAACCCAGCAATTCTGTGCTACTGTAGTGGCTAAGGGAGCCATTGCAAAAGCTACAAGCTACAGCAGTGGTGCCAGAATCCAAACCAGCTCCTTGCACTCCGGTTCTTTGGATTATCTGATGAGAATATCAATAAAGCTGCCAACTAGTGCCAGTTGATGAAGATGTAGTAGTACTTGTCCATGGGTAGTTAAATGGAGACCACTGACAGCCATCATTTGGTAATAGCTGATTTGTGCTAGTTTCAAGCTCTTGGCCTACAGACATGTGATTCTATATCTCATTGCCTGTGCCAGCCAGTCCAATATAATACACTCAGCTGTCTAGTTTCAGTATCACATTTTAAGACTTGGATCATTAGGGAAAAAGTGTGCTGCACACTAATGGGTTTAATCCATGCTTAATAATAATAATATGAAATAATATGAAATTCTTCTTTGAGAATATTTCACTAGGAATCTGTAAAATATAGTGAGATTTTTCCCCCTCATTGCAAAGGAAATACTAAATTTGAATTCTTACAAGAAACTTCATTGGTTTTTTTTTTTTAAAGATACTGAAATACTGACAGGGCTGTGCTACTACCTCTCCCTGTTCACATCTCAGTCTAAACTGAGTACACTGAATTGTTACCAGTTCTCTGTCACTGAAGAAGAGACTTGTGGCACTAGGGTAAAGCATCAGGCTAACTAGTGTAGGAGGTGAAAAGTTTATCTCCCATCTGGATTAGAATCAGTTTTATTTTTAAGCTTAAATATTTTTTTTTACAATATGTATTAGAGATAACAAGACCTAAAGCTATTTTCTAGTGGAATGTGGAGTTAGCTCCAGGTGGCAAAGGGTAACTCTCCTCTTCTGCCCGAATACTTCTCAGTTGAAAGAAGCCTGCTGGTCCTCAGATTCACCTAACTGATCTAGTTGGCAAAAGGGAGAGTGATGCTGCTGTCTGGGTTTAAGAGCTGAGTATGTACACGAGTAGGCAATGGCTGGCAGGAGAGCATTATATCACTGGCTGGTAATGCTGCAGAGTGCAAGAAAAATAGGCACCCCAGGACAGTGGAGTTGCCATTGAGAAGTATTATATGCAGTAGCCAAACATGGTAACAGGTCCAATCTAATAATACCTGGCACATACATAGCATCTACCATGCAATGATCTCCAGCAGTTGGTAAACATCAGTAAACCCTCAGAGCACTATATAAGGAAGATAAGGAATGAATATGGATCAGAGGGCTAGCAAAGCTACTTAGCAACACTATGGAATAGTTTAGGTCAGGAAATAAAGATCTCTGCCCAACAAACTGCAGGATAATGTGAGGTCGGCTGAAGGTACTTACTAAAAAGTGGAATCTGGATAGGTGCTGTGAGAAGCTTTATAACCACCATGGCTAGTTTGTCTATTTATGGTCTCTTCTAAAACACATAGGCCCTGATTGTCCACTCACACTGATGTAAACAAGCAGCAAATACAGGGAAGCCAGTGAATGAGGGGAGAACTAGGACCACCATATGTGGCAACTCAGTGCTACTCTGTCAGATCATGTGAGCAGTACAGACTCATTGGAAAGAATGGAGTTCAACTAAGTGACTATCACTTCCCACAGCACCTGATGTTCGTTGGAGGTCTCACAGCCAAGTCCTGATCCACTAATCCCATCAGGCTGCTAATCTTGGGATGGGATCATAGCTCAAGGTGGTATGGCTGGAGGCAATTTTTGTCAAGCCACAGAGTCACAAATACTCTAATATTCTAGAACTCGGGATACTAGAGTCTGAAGAAAATATTGTCAGAATTGCTTTTCTCTCTACAGCATAATACACATGTTATGGAAGTGCTGGTCATGACTTATGAGGTAAGGTTAAGCTGAGCACTTAAATATTCATATGGTAGTACGCTTACATGCAAAATAGATAGAAGTGAGAATAATAAATTCACAAGTAAAGGCCATAAGTAATGAAAAGCAATGGTGTTAAAAATAACAGCATTGATGAGCTGGTGCTATACCACAGTAGTTAAAAACAGCTTCAGTACATAACTGGTGCTTTCAACGTGGCTAATATAAATGAGAGCTTACTGAGGTTCTCTGTTATGTATAAATACACGGTAAAGTTATCTATACTTGTGCCCAAGTCTCCTCTTCTCTCTCTGGAGTTGCTTTTCCTTTAAGTCAAGCTTTACCCTTACTAATACCACTGCCACATTTGTGTCAAACTGAACTGCATGGCTCAGTGCTAACCAGAAGTAAAAATAGAAAAGGAACAATTGGGGGTAAATAAATCCCTAAGCTCAGTGATCACATTGTGGAGCAAGAACCAAGCTGGAAAAAAACCAATATTTAACTGATATTCATAGTGATGACAGACATGAATTGCATGCTTAGTAGAAGATACCAGGTCATTTCTGTGAATCCTTTCCTTGTTGACTAAGATGCCATCATGAACTATTGCTTGTTGTAGTTTGGGGGGGAAATTAAATATCAGAACTAGTTGAATTTTTGTTGAAAATATTATTTGGAAAATGTTGTTATTCAAATCTCTGTGCATTTTTAGACTAGCTACATAGATGATCAGATGCTATTCAATGAATATTTTGATTAAGGGAACCTTCATTTAATAATTAAATCATGAATACTTTTTCCTTATCTTCAACCAGATCTATTAAAGATCATTACATGTGATGTGGTACTAGCTAATACCATTGTCATTTATACTCAACACAATAGTCAGATTTGTTACAAATTGATATTTTCTTTCTCATCCAGACAAAGACTGCTCAGGAAATTATTTATATTCTTTGCGAAAAGAGTCAGTTAATGTTTAAATTGTGATACTTTGACAGATCAAGCTTAGTGACTCTCAAGTTGGAGCTGTGGCATACTATGTTACTGATGAATGACTGTGCCTTCAATGCTGTCAGTCCTTAGTTTTCATGTAGGTGATAGTTTGTTCTTTAAAAAAAAATTTTTAGAGATTTGTGGAGAGAAAAATCTTAGTATAATAATTACTCATCATTTGCGGTGGTATTAAATGCTCCAAACCTATTTTATTGCATAGTTTTAATGAAATATACATAGGCTTGGCAGAACTCATTTTTAAATAATATCAATGTTTATTTTTAAGCATTTTTATAGATGTATTGTTCATTGTTGCCCAATATTATGGTTGTTAAGCACTTTTATTTAAATGTTTATAATTCTTGTAAATTATGCTGGATCAGACAACAATTATTTCATGACAGTAGATGATTTCAGAAACTTAAAGCGTTATAACCATTAAACCACAAAATGTGAACATCACATGTCAAAATATACAAAGGAAATATCCTTACATCAAATTCTAATAAGTTCTCGAGCAGCATTTTGCCTTACTTTGTGTATAAGTAAATGATGATGCTCTTCAATAGAAATATTTTTCATTGGTCTCTGAGTGAAACCAACATGTATCAACAACAATCCAATCCTTCCAAGCTTAAAAATACAATATTTCTAAGGCTCAAAAGAAGTGACTTTGTAGTCACACAAAATGTGCTTATAGTGGTATTCTGTGAAAACTGAAACAATTTGCAGAACTATCTTTCATTCATGAATATTTTTTTAAAAATTTATTTATTATCTACTACTGTGCAAACACTCACATGAGTATGCTTTCTGGTTTCAGTGGGACTATTCCATACATATAACTTTTGTTTAAGTGCTTTATGTCTAGGCCCTGGATGATGCTCTCTGTAAATACAAAGACTTTGGGGATGATTTCAAGCAGTTATTGGGTCCCAATCCTGCAAAAACTTAGGTATACATATAAATTCTACATATGGCTAATAGTCCTACTGACTTCAATAAATGAATGCCAGTACACTATATTTTAAATCAGCCTGGCAATATTTTTTTTTTAAGTTATGGGATGAGTTTATGGCTCTGATTCAGGAAAACATTTAAGTCTTACAGAAGTCATTGGGATTTGACCATTTGCTTCAGTGCTTTCATGAATCTGGATGCTTTCCTAAACAGAGCTTAAATTTCTATTTACCTTTTCTCATATATGCATTAGTCTTTCTCCTATAATGTTTTCATTGTATGTTTTCTGCTTGAAGTAGTTAGTTGAGTAGAACTTTGCAGCAAAAATATTAGTCCTGTCCTGATCAGCATCATTCTCGACTGCATTTGTTAATAGGAGACCAAATCTACATTCTCATCCTAAGAGAAAGGTCTTCCCTATATCCAAATAAATTGCTGTTGTCATTTATTACAATTTTATTTTTCTATCATGTGACATTCAAGTGTGTGTTGAGGTTTTGTAATTCTTAGAACTGATCACTTCTGGCTCTTATCTTTTTACTTTTTATTTGTGTATGCATTTCTATTGTTGTGAAAATGTTCAATAAATAAAAAATATATATTCTTAGGCAGAGAAGAGGAAGTTCTCTCATTTGAGCCATTTTTCTTGATATCCACTGTATTAGCTTGTTTCAGAAGTGTTGAATATTTACCATTCATCGCTTAAATTCCAATCTCCCCCTAATACTAAATGATCTGGACTCTTCATTTTTTATACTCTGTATTTATTCGCTTAGTGTATGTGCCTTATGGCTAGACATACAAAAGTAGGTACTGCTCTTAGATTACTCACATGTGTCTTGCTTACTAAACAATCATCACCAATATATGCATAACTTAGTTGTATTTAAAATTAGAATTAGACTTCTGAAGAGCACACAAGTAAATGGAAGAATACTATTGGCAGTGTGTCAATACATACAGTTGGCATTGACGAATTGAGAAAACATTTTTAATCAAAATATGTCATATTTTTCATTCTATATCCTTCTTGAGGTAGCAAGGACTAACAGTGAAAAGATTCACTTCGCTTACAAAATTGATTAGTTTGGAAACAATCACTTGTGTAATTAAGATAGGTCAGGCCAACTTTCTCTATAAATAATTCATAAGGAAACTACTCTATAAAAAACTGAAGAAATGTCAGTCCAGGTGCACTCTTCTTAAACTATTTCTGTATAAATCAATTAAGGTGTTTTATTTTGACACTCAGTGTCACTATTTACCAAACTAGGATAGACAAGTCCATCCCCACTGCATGCATTTGCAAATAACTTTACTCATTAATGTTTAATTAAGACAGAGGAAAACTGTCCTTGATATTTTGCTGCAATTAGTGCTCTCTCTACCCCACTGACTTTCCATGATGAATTACTTTTCAAATGAAAAGTGAAGTGATTAAATAAAGCTGAAGATTCTCTATCCATTGCACATTGCCTATCCTATACTTTAAAGTAAGTGCAAAATTTTTTGCATGAAGTCACCCTCTGCCGATTTTTTTTTTGGTTGCTATTGTAAATTTTTATAGTATTTCTATCCCCAATTAAAGATTCATGTTTACATTCTTATTCATTCACAGCATTTCTAGATATGTGTTAACAAATATGTACTAGTGAGCCAAAGTACTGAGAGGTCTGTTCAGTTTGGAAAAAAAACAGTCCAAAGTTCAGCTTTTAGCCGGACAGGATTCGGACAAATTCTGCTTTCATAATGCTCATATGATCTCAAAGTTTAACCCCAAATATTTTAATATTTATACAAGTGCAAACAAAAAGACATTGCCCCTTTAGTTTGCATAATTGCTTTGGAAATATCATAATTAGAGATATCTGGGAAACCAAATTTTAGTTGCATGGAAACATATTGGGGTTCTTGAAGTATTTTTCTTCCTGAACTGGGATGAAAAGACCAACATAAATCTCATACATTGGAATTAAAGTAATATTTTGCATCAGAAATACTGAAATTTGAAACAAAATAAGCTCCCTGAGATCCCTTGCTGTCCATCTGGTGGGAGTTCCTGGAGTTGGGAAACTCTAGAAACCCTGAAGCCTCTGACTGAAATTGACACTTCTTCTGCCCACCACTGTATAGAAGGGGTTAAAACTAACTTCTTGTAAAGTTAACAATAGTCTGATCAGTTTCAGCATTGTTCTTCAGTGGTAAATAGAAGAACTGGATGAGAACTTGTTTTCCATGCTATGAACATTGTCAAGATTTCAAAATCTTGGGGAGAAAGATATTGAGGATCTGGTTAATTTGAATAACCATAGGCATGGATGGTGCTTTTCACCAGTGGAACAAGTCATCTGACTGCTTCTTAAATCATTATGTTGTGCACAAATAATGCACCTCTCCACAATAGACAAAAAGAGCTACTCTTCAGCTACATCCAGTTCTTTCTCACTAAAGCATAAGCACAACATTAAAGGAAAAGATGGAGGAAGAAAATCCAGTGCTCTGAAAAGTCCATGTAGTTAACTGGAGTACTTAGGACTGAACTTTCACATACCATAACTACTGTGTAGTTATGCTGAGAGCTTAAAATCATTACTCTGCTAGACACCAACAATCATGGAATGAACAGAGACACTGGATGTATGGATTACAACAATCTGTCACTCACCAACCCCCTCTTTTAGCCCTATGACTGCAGAGATGTTAATAGGCCACTCTATCTTGAATGGTCTCTTACAATATGTGCTAACAATTATGCTAAACAATGTGTTCCCCCTTGTATTTGGCTCTGAGGCTGGGAATTCCTTTCCCAGACCTGAAGAAGAGCTCTGTGTGGCTCCAAAGCTTGTCTGTCTCACTATGGCTATGTCTACACTATGCAGCTTTTAGCAACACCCCTGTGCCACTACAGCTGTGCCGCCAAAAGGCGCACAGTGCAGCTGCTGTTTGTCAGCAGGAAAGAGCTCTCCTGGGAACAAAAAAATTCCACCCACAATGAGCAGCAGCAGCTTTCTAAAGCACTGTTCACACTGTGTTTTTTTTAACACCCTGGAATGACAAAAGTTTTGCCAATGAAGTTCCAGTGTAAACAAGCCCAACAGGAATTAGTCCAATAAAAGATATTACCTCACCCACCTTGTCTCTCTAATATCCTGGAACCAACATGGCTGCAACAACACTGCACACAACACTTTTTAACAGTCTGTTTTATGTTTTGCATGCATCCCAGCACATATACAAATGGTCAGGGGATACTTCTATTAACAATGTCTTCCTTGTTTTGTTTTGTTTAGTAGGCAAGTAGAAATGTCAAGAGAGTGAAGCAACTTCTGTAGTCTACATTCCCAAAGGATTTCTATAATGTGACTTAAAACCCTGGGGAGCTTGTAAACCAGTTCCTAACTCCAGGGCACTGAGTTACATATAACCTCATAGGGACAACAAAATGCAATCTTGAAGATCAGGGCACTTTGTCCTGCTATGGCCCACAGCTTCAGGCACTCTTGTTGAAGAAATCTTTAATCTCTAAAGTGACATATTTCAGCTGCCTACAATACCAGGGAGTTTGGGGAAGACTCCAAGTACAGCAGTGATAGGAAATCTGTGAAATAGCTTTGTGAATCATTGGTTCTACAGCTTCAGGAGGGCTTCCATTAGGTCATTCTGTACTTCTAATCTTTGTAAGTGGAACTTTTGAAACCTATTGTGCCTTTGCCTTATTCAAGGACTATGTAAACTATTCTATCATATATCTTAAGTCTGTATATATGAGTTTGAAACTGTGCACTTCCTGGTGAATCCACCAAATCCTCCTGGAACTGCATTCTCCTTTGCAAAGGGATTTTGTGACTCTCTGGTGCAGATGCTGGTGATGCTATGAGGCACTCTACAAAGCCGCTGGCACTTTGTAAAGTAGTCAACATTTTTTGTTAGACTCTTCAAATTCTTCAGCTTCAATGCATGCTGCAAATTTGGTACTGCAAGAAGATACCTTGCCTGAAAGCTCCATTAGTCATTTCAAACCCTGGATTAGCCTCTCCAGCTAATCAGGATAACTAGCGTGGAAACTGCAGCTGTGACTCATCTTCTTCTCCTCACTACTCCTTTTTTCTTTCAACTATTCAAAGCTGCTCTGTTCACTCCCCTCTGCCTATCCCTCTCTCAGTTGTCCTCTTTACCTTTAAGTACATTATTTTAATCACTCTACAGTTCCTCTGTGCCCTAAAATGCATCTCCTCTCTGGGCAATATCTCCAATGTCCTATATTCTCATATACGTGTTGGCTGGTTTCCTCTTTCCCCTGCCACAGTACTTTGGACCCCACTCCTGAGGAATCTGCTAAAGGCTATGGCATTCTGTGCTAATACCCTGTGCCTCTGTGTTCTATTGCCATGTCTTTCATAACTGCTGGAGTTCTCAAACTCCACTTCAGTGGAGTGAGCTTTAATTTCCATGATGTTGCCCCCAAAGAACTGGTGCAGAACCAATCCCATGAATAATAGCTAGTTATCCCTCCAATCCTAACCATCCCCAGAGCCCATTTCCATGGAGGGGTTTCAGTGCAGAAAGATGGATGCATCTCATAAAGCAAAGCCTCATGCTCTCTGAGCTGTGATCTACCTTGTTCTCTCCTCCGCTCATAGATGCAGAGGGGAGCATTTGAGTCTTGGGTTCAGAAAAGAAATAATTGTCTACAGAGTTTCTGATTTTAACAAGGATTTAAAACTAACAATGTGTGATCTACCTACTGTAGCTACCATGAATGCACTACATCCGTGTCCCCTTTGTCAGGGCAGACACCATCACAAAAACCCACATATCATTTCAATTTTAATTGTTGGCACTTCAGGCCTCTGTCTCCTACTGAATGCTTTTTGAAGACAGAAATGCTCAAAACAAGTTTCTCAAACCTCTCTCTTGATTATGTTATATATATGTGTGTGTGTGTGTATATATACTGTGTATATGGGACTAAGGGGCTCTCATTAACTCTGGAAAAAAACAGCAAATATGTAACTACTCACAGGTTTTGTGGCAGGATAAAAAAATCCCAAATCTGCTCTACCTCTCCACCTTAGGCCAAAGGGCTTCCCTGCAATATCAGTATTCTTAGAAATCTATACCTCAAAACAACCCCCTTTTCTATTCTGGCTCAAACTTTCATGAATAAATTTTCTCTTTCTTTTGATCGGAAGAAAGATCCAATTCACAAACAATGTGTGTTCTTCTTAATTATGGTTAATCACTCCAACTCGCCCCAGCACCTTAAGGCATGTGGTGACATGCTCCTCAGCCTGTTTGGTGAGCATCAATTCCTGCCCTAAAAATCCATCTGATCATTCAGAGGAGAAAAACAGAATGGCTTATTGCTGTCAACTTACAAGCGAGAGCTTCAGCCATGACACAACTAGAAAAGACTGAGGTATAATAAAGCTGGGGAGAAGGGAGTAGAAATTCTGACAGACCTTTAACTGTAGCAGCACTACTGGGTGCCCTTTTAATAACAATTCAAAGATCTTGAGTTATCAAACAGGTTTACTGATGGAGAACTCTTATCAAAGTTCCTGCTGTTAGTTCTGACAGATTCGCCACACATGGTTGCACATGGTTACACTTGCATTCACTTGAGTATACAAGAAATGTCTATCGTTGAGCCACTGAGTTTGCTATAGTAATGGTTTAATTGCCAGAATACTGAAGAGTGACTAAAATCTGATTGTAAAGGTTTTCACATGGTATGGATCCTTCTCTGTTACTTTCTGAATATGCTACTCTTCTACTGCGTGTGCAGACCCTCCTTTGCCTAGCCCTGTGTGGGTGCATAATATGGACTGACGGGATGGGTAGCAGAGTCCTTATAGCTATGCAGAGGAACCAACAATAAAACTGGTTCTTTCACTCCTAAGAGTTGATTCTTCACTGCACTGATGTATGTATAGCCAGGATAATGGGTGAACACCACCAATCAGCACTTCCGATGAGATCTTCTTCTTGGATCATGTAGATGAAATTTCAATTATGCTGGCTGGCTTTTTGAGCCAAAAGGGGCACTGCCAAACCAAATAAAGGGCCTGATTCACTGCAGCCTAGTGCTATTGATGTGATAGTGTGTTTTGCTCAATTCAGACAGGTGTGAATGATAACATAAGGAGTAAGGCAGTGGAATGGACACAAAATATATTGATAGTATAGCACAATGTTCATCAATCCACTTCAAATTACACACAATGTTAAGTATGTATGTGGGGAGGTGGGTGAGGATTTGAGAATTCTTTCCCAGGAAATTATTTTTAGACATAGTGATAAATAATCTATAGTAGGGGTAATTTAGCAATACAGAAGTGTGGGGAAACACAGGGTCCGAAATTCCCTCAACTTCAATTTTCTGGAACTTTAAAATAGGGCTCCACTACTGGTAAGTTACATCTTGTGTTACTCTTTTGTTTACAGACCTTTTTGGGAACCATATGTGAACAAATATGATTCCCGCTTACAGATCCACTTCTGAAGGTATTCAAGTGATAATAGTATTGCTAAGCATATTTCTAACATACAGTGTTTATCTTTTGAGGCCTCCTGGTGCTGCACAACTGATGGGTTTTTTAAAATTAAACTTACTTAAATAAGCATCACATTGTGCTATTAATTTGTACATTGACTGTAACCAGGAGTACCACATGCAGAATTACAGTAGGAGTGCAATAAGCATTTTTCTGTTCCTAATTTCAAATTAACTTTAACTGTATATCTGATGATTTTGAAATATCTATGCGTGCAATGCAACTGCCCATTATGATTGATGCCAATGTGAATCTTGAACAAACTCCTGCTACTGTGATAATAAATCTCCTAACAACACTAGTGAATCCCTTCTGTGCTCTACATTTTAGGGAAGGGTTTAAAACAAATTTTGATTGTGTGAACAACAGACGAAAGAGAGATGGAACACAAAATGCAGAACAACATGGACTCCAAACATACTACAGAACAGGATATATGATGCATAGAAGGGCTATTTTTTGAAATAGTTACTCTAAGCATAAGGAAAGATGACTCGTGTTTCAAAGATCACGTCTATGTGAAAGGAAAAGTTAACTATATTGATACAATTTATTCAGGCAAAATACTGCATTAACAGTACAAAAACAACATATATCTGTATACTGTAATAATAACTTGTTGTAATGTAGTGATGTAGCCAGGAAACTATATAACCCCTGACACGACTGTAAGACTATATTGCAAATCAGCAGATATTTATTATATGTACCTAGAGGTTCGAGCCAACAGTAAGAGCAAGTCCTTGCCCTTAAAGAGCCCACAATTAAAAAAGGCCAAGACAATGAATTAAAGCGAAAAAAGGTTTCTTAGTCCTGTGACAAAATATTGTATGTCAAATTAATAACAGAAAATGAGTGGGGGACTGATATTGAGAAGAGTGTGGTCTGTGAATAGCAGTCTCTGAAATGGGTTGTCAATCTTTGAAATGAGGATATTAAAATGCCTTTGTGTCACTAACAGGAGAATGGGCAAGTACATAGCTACCCTAAATCACAAGGAGGCCTGTTCAGGTGTACAAGCAAATCCAGGTGCTGGGGGCTTAAGATATCTCTGGACAGTGTCCACTGCTCCTCAAAGGTTTCAAGGGAGCCAGCAGACACCACCCAGAGGAATTCTTCCCAGATGTGTGAATGGAGGGATGATCAGAAATAGGCCCCACAATCACAGAGAAACTCCTTGGTCAACTCCTCTTCTGGTGTTATTAACGGCCACTTTGGCCATTTGCTATGAGGAAGTTGACAGTCTTATCTAGTCTTGCTTATGAGAGTTGTAAATCTAGATATGCTAAGCAAATCATTTCTTTCTGTTTGAATCCACTTTTTCTGTTTTTAATCTTATTTTAAGGAATTCTATTATTGAGTTTTCAATCAATTTGGCCCTAAGGATTAAAGAACCCTGTAATGGCAAAGAAGACATACTAAATGGCAAAGAGTTAACAGGGCCTAAGGCACCCACTCACTCTCAGTCAAAGGCCTTGAGCAGAGTTGTCCTCTATCCAGGATATGTGCTGCCATCAGGTCTGGTGGGCAAACACTAGGAGGGACAATCCTGAGACTGGGGAAAGAAGGGAGATATGAGTCAAAGGATGGTTGAATCACAATTCCCACTTTTTAGATGGGGAACTAAGGCAGAGAGAGCAAGTCACCTGTCCATGTTCTCACACAGCCAGTAGTAGAAGTGGGAACTAAATCCAGATCTCCTGAATTCCACTGTCCTTTCTGGGGTTTTTTTATTATCCCATCTGGAGTGGGAGAGCATTCCTTGTGAAACTACATCTCCTCTTTTGGATGGCCTTTCTTTCTAGTTCTTTGGTTATTTTTAGTTCAGAATTCTCCCTCCCTTTGATACTAAGGGGAAAACACTTTAAAAAGTAAAGTTTATTCACAAAGACTCGGATTCTGTAGTATTTTGACAAGCTGAGTTTTTAAGTACTGTGCATAAAGCAGGTTTGTTTTGGTTGGGGGTTATTCCTGTGTTTCCTATTTAACAGACTACCCTCCATCCGATCTGTCTTTCATATTGTGTGTATTTGTGGCTTTTTGAATGTCTTTCATTGTCAGTATCATTTTGACCCACAGGTGGCCACTAACAATGAAGAATTCTGTCTCAGGATGTAGTTATGTTTCTAATTGACTGTGAAGCCACACAAGGGTTTTCTCAGCTGATCTTGTCCATGAGGGAGCTGGCAGTGGTGAAACTCATTGTTAGCAGTTGCACTGACTTTTTTTAAAAAAACCTGAGATGGACTGAACCACTTTTAAGTGAACATGAGAATGAGAAACATTTAAGTGAACATGAGCGGAATCCTCTAGCATTTTAATATCCATAATAGGAAAGCTTTTCAAAGTACTTTTCAAATCCATACAGCTCTCACTTGACCAAAAATAAATGAACAAATAAATAAATAAATACATACATAAATAAATAATAGGATCATTTAAAGAGAGACAGATTTGCTAACCTACAAAAGATTTGTTCATTTCAAGGTAGCCTTACACTTTTCAGTAGGAGGTTACCCAGCATTCAATCTACATTTTTTATGATGTGAGGTAGATTGTATTACCGATGAACAATAGTGTGTACCAAATATCTCAGGACTATTCTTTTAATATTGGCAATTGAAATGATTTTCTTGCCGAAGCAGAGTTTTATGAGCAGAGCATATGTACGCAGAGGTTTATGAAAATCATTTTCAGTGGTGGTATCCAGATTTCTTCCTTTGCAAACTGAAATCCTTGAACAAGGGGTTCCAAGAAATCTAGGGAAACAGATTACATGGTGCCATATTGGCATACCTCTGCCTGAGAGTGCATGGCAATAGCCCAGGGGTTGGCAACCTTTCCGAAGTGGTGTGCCGAGTCTTCATTTATTCACTCTAATTTAAGGGTTCGCATGCCAGTAATACATTCTAATATTTTCTATAAGTGTATAATACATAACTAAACTATTGTTGTATGTAAAGTAAATAAGGTTTTTAAGATGTTTAAGAAGCTTCATTTCAAATTAAATTAAAATGCAGAGCCCCCCACCCCCTCACCCAACGACCAGTGGCCAGGACCCAGGCAGTGTGAGTGCCACTGAAAATCAGCTCGCGTGCCGTCTTTGGCACCCATGCCATAGGTTGCCTAACCCTGCAATAGCCCATTGTGCTTATCTCTTTCCCAAAGAGCTTGTGGGTCAGCCCTCTTTTAACTATGTGTTCTCACTCCACAGTTCAGAAGCTGCTTAATATGAATGTCCCCTGATACTTATAAAAACAAAAGTAGTTCCAGTCATCACCCTTACAAAAGTTCTCTTTTACTCTTAAGTAAGGTCTAAACTGTACCAGTAGTAGTGATTGTTACAAGGAACATCTGCTTGTAACAGTAATACCTCACCTATTTCTAAACAAATTAAAAGGAAACATTTTAAGGGTTTTCAATAAATGTCAATTGAAATTGTTATATTAACTAATTCCCTGCAACCACACACACACACTTTACTCTGATTGTATTGGCTCCTAGAGTCTATAACTTAAAGACAAATAATATTTACATGCATACTTTAAAATAGGATTATGAAGCACATATTTGTCTCCATGATGGTTTCCTTGCAGGTATTATGTTTTCAGCTAAACAGCAGAAGACTTAACTAGTTCCTTCAGAATCATTGCATAGCTTGTCACCATGAGCGAAGGAAGAGAAAGGTGAAAAGACTTTCCTCTTTTTTATCCATGGTAGCTGTCTGAAGCAACTGCAGTCCCTGTATCTAAAACCAATACAGCACTAACTTCAAATTGTGAGTATTCACAATTGTCAGGAGTCTGCAGATAAAAAAAACAACTTGAAACAATGAATAAACTCCAAAATTTCACAATCAGTTAGTGAACAATTCATGAGCACAACAAAAGCAAATTAACTCCCTATTCCTGCACTGTATCTTTGTCCTGTTGAACTATCAGGAGTTGTGAGCAATTCTCAGGTATACACACAGTGTAATTTTGTTGGGTATTTACTGTTTAGAAGGGTAAGGTGTGTGTTAAGGTTGCATAGATTGAGAATTTTCTGAGGAATGGACTTCTTTTTGCTCTGTGTTTATACAAAGCCTAGCCCATTTTGGGTCTCTTGTAGGGGCTTTTAGGCTTTTCTACTATTCAGATAAATAATAATAACAATGGTAAAAGGATTAAAGAGTTGAAAATGTAGGCGAGCATTTCTGACATGCAAGCTCACACAGTTTATGGTATGGTGTTGGTACAGAGAAACCAATCCCATTGGCAAACAAGGATTGTAAAATGTTCTAATTATTATTTTGTCAGATAATTATTTTGGTGTAGAGGATTTTTTTAAACAGAGTGCCCTGGTGCAAGAATTACAGTCGGGTATTCCTCAAGGAGAGAAATTAACTTCCTCACCTGCCAGGAATCCGTTGGGAAGAGGTTGCATGATAAGGTCTGTACATACTTTTCTTGGTCTGCTGGGCAAGACTCCTGCTGATATCAATAGCTGAGTATTGCGTGGCTGGTGTGTGTGGTGAAATCATTTTTTCACAATTTAAAAAATGTTACTTGCCTTAGCTTGCAGGAAGAAAATACTCTCCTTCCAGACACTTCTGACCTAACTGCTAAAAACAATTGCCTTGTTTATCAAGCAAAAGCAACAGAGTTCTGTAGCATGAGAAAGCATTGTTTGTTTAGGCAAAATGTTTGTGCTGTCTATATATTTTTTATTTCATTCAGGATCTGAAGGCAGTGGCCATGATCCTTTAAAGAGGGAATGTCTCTCTCATCCTCCATTTCCTGAGAGATGTCACAGCTGTGACAAGGAGGGGTTTATAATGCCACAGTTCGGCGCCTTCATAATTTATTCTCTCTGATTTTATGCTCTTTTAGTCTCCTGCTCAACCATCCACTAACAAGCGGTGATATTAACCAATAAATCAAAGACGTCTGCTTGTCACCACCAGATGCTTGGCCACATCGCAGTCGATTATGAAACGTACAAAAGGACAATTTCATGTAGAGAGCTCAGCAGAGATGTCCCACTGATATTGTGTTTGATAGGAAATCAGCATGAGGTGACTGTAGTAAAACTCAATAACTTTTATGCCTCGTGGCAATCAAGAACTAAGTTGAAATAAAACCAGGAAGTAAATTAGGACCTCACTTTTATGACTATTCCTTTTATGAGCCTGCATCTTTTCCTTCCATACTCTGAGACAGTTTAACGTAAAAATAAATCTTTTAACTCAAACTTTGCTGAGTACAGAAAAGCTGTCATTTTAATGTTCAGAAAGAGCAGAATAAGGTGTTTGATCAACTGGTACAAAATGCATCATTTATTCAAGTGTCGCTTCTATCAAAGATCATTTATCAGCTGTTTCAATAAAAATTGCACCTAACATGCACAGCACAAAGACAGACTTCTGATCACTTTTTTTTCCATTTATTTAATGAACATCATTATTGGTGAGAGCCATGGTGTGCTCCATTCTATAGAACAGAGGTAGTGAGCTAAGTTTGAGTCTGTAAGTCCCATAGTTATTTCTCAAAGTTCTATCATTGTACGGCGGTAGCTGACCCCATAAATGATTCTTCTGAACTAGATGAGCATACACTAAATGTGAAATGCACAGAAAAATCCAGACTTCTAGGATTACTTTTCAGGGAGCAGAAGATGCATATTTTTGTATTAACTCAAGTACTTAGACATAGGCTGTTTGGGAAACAAGGCCTAAATTGAAGTAACACTATTGCTAATGGTTGCCTACTGAACTATCATCTGCAGACTGGGAAGGAGCATTAGCAGTTTGTGCACGATTACATGAAACCACTAGTCAAAAACACTATAATGAGGAGAGTAGTAGGTTGTCCCTACAACTCTTTCAGAGTATGTAGAAGTGGTGGCATAACTTCCTCCCAAAGAAGATTCGACCAGAGTCAGTATGTTGACTAAGTGGTACTAAAAATGCAATATTCCAATTAATTAGCCTTTGGCCACAACTTCAGCCAGCACTGTTTCAAAGTGAAAGGACACATTCAGTGTTAGTGACATGAATACTCACACTGGACATAGAGTTTTCTTCTACTGTTGCTAGACTCAATGGCATTTAGTGATTGACACACGGCTTTTACCTTGAGACTTACTATCTATATGAGTTATCGTTCCAGCTCATTGCTTGCTTTAGATTTATAGGGGAGAGCAAGTCAAATGAACTGCAGGAAGAGAAGAACAGAGGCATGTGCATCATACATTACCAAGAATATCTACCATGCTATTGAGAAAAATTAGTAGGATGTTTGGGTGCATTACAAAGGGCAAGGCAAACACTATAGAAAACAATACAACTGGATTTTATTTGAATTAACTGGCAGATTTGTTTGGCATTGGATGTGATATCTGAGTTTGGGGGTTGACCCAACATGACGACTCCAAATGACAACAAATTGAATTCTTGTGGCATTGCCACCTAACCAGCACTGTGACACCACACCTTCATCTACCAAGTTGTTCCCCTCCCCTTACTATGAAGGGAGTTTTACTGAGGGTGCACTCAGGGCCTACAAATCCCCTTCCTTTCCAGACTGTAATAGTGCACCCCATAAGGCTTTATGGGGATATATTTATAAATATATATATATATAACTGGAATATGTTTTATGCTACATATGCCATGCAACATATCTCTGTAAAGGTTATGATGTAGTGAATCTATTCCTCCTATCTGTGAGTATGTACCACTTGCGTGTTCGAAGGTATGAATATTGGCAGTATACTTCCATCAAGCATTTGGTCAGCTTCTTGAGAAAGCATGTGCAAGTTACATGCCCAATCAAGAAGTACTTAACAGACAAAAGAGCTTGAGAGACTCCAATCCACACAAGAAATCTACCTGAGGACGCTACCTGCAAGTCCTGAGTTGTGCATGGACATGTGACTTGCCCATGTGATTCCAAATCTCCATTTTGTAACTGGATTCTACACAGAGGGAAGGAGGGGTGTCCACCCACAAGAGAAAGTCTATTTAAAACCCTGGGAGACCCCTTCATTTTGTCTTCAGCTGGCTCAAGGGATAGCCTCTCTACTCCGAAGGATACCTGAAAGAAACTGGAAGAGAGGACAGTAACTACAGGGGTGTGTGAGTGATAGGTGGACCCAGACTAGAATGAGTTTAGTCTGTAAAAGGAGGCTCACTGAAACATCTGAGGGTGAGGATTTTATCTGTATTCACTTTTATTTCTGTATTAGAGATAGATGTGCGTGGGTTTTTTTTTTTAATTTGATAATTCACTTTGTTCTGTCTGTTACTACCTAGAACCATTTAAATCCTACTTTCTGTATTTTATAAAATCATTTTTACTTATTAGTACCTACGAGAGGGGGCAAACAGCTGTGCATATCTCTCTATGAGTGTTATACAGTGCAAACAATCTATGAGTTTACCTTGCATAAGCTTTATACATGTAAAATGGATTTATTTAGGGTTTGGACCCCATTGGGAGTTGAGCATCTGAGTGCTAAAGGCAAGAACACTTCTTAACCTGCATCCAGGTAAGCTGACAGCTGTTAGGGAACGTGGTTCAGACCTGGGTCTGGGTTTGGAGCAGGCTAGTGAGTCTGACTCAAAGCAGACTGGATTCTGGCGTACCAGGCTGGTTAGGGGCAAGGAAGTAGGGGCAGAAATAGTCTTGGCACATCATTTGGCAGCCCCAAGGGGGTTTCTGTGATACAACCCGTCACAGTGGCATAGTCAGCAGGGTCTGTGCACAGCTGATTGCTTTGAGATACTGGAAATGACTTAAAGTGAGTTTTGAGTGTAGGGGCTGAAGAACAGACAAAGTGGTTACTGTTTTTTTGTTTTCTGTTTGCTTATTTCAGGGAAGGAATAGAGGCAAGAAAATCAGCAACATGAGTGAGAGCAAGGCTCAGAAAAAGCTAGTACTGGACAGGTTGCAAATGGCTGAGAAATAAAATGAACATAAAAAAACAATTAGAAATTAATGCACAAGATGCTGCCCACAAGAGAACTATGGAGGGCCAGAAGCATGAACTGGCTGTTATGGAAGAGAGAAAACCCTCAGGCTGCTGGCTCCACCTCCCAAAAAAATCCACAAATGCCCACAGTATGATGAGTCCAGCGATATTGCCGAATATTTCATCACCTTTGAGAGGCTGTGCACCCTCCATGAAATCCCTGAAGATCAAAAGATGACTACATTGATAGCAAAATTAACTGGCAGAGCTCTGGACATATTCAATAAGATCCCTATTGGTGATGCTTCAAATTATGGTAAATTTAAGGAACTGGTTTTGAATTTAAGGAACTGGTTACACCTGAAACCTAAATTCAAAGTCTTAAAAGGGGATCTGGATTGAGTAACGTGGCTTATGCAAATGAAAAGAGGGATTTGGTAGATAAGTGGGTGAGGGGTAGAGGAATTACACGCTTGGAAAAAATGTGTTATTTGATTACTCAGGAACAGTTCCTGAATATGTGCAGTGATGATGTAAAACAGTATTTGTGGGACAAAAACATAAAGGCAGAGGGTGAACTAGCTGGGTAGGCAGAGTCTTACTAGCAAGCACAGACCACAATTAAACAAACCACTGGAAGAAGGGTACAGGATTGGGGAAAAGCAGAATCACTGTTTTACCCTTGGGAAAAAGGAGGCTGGGCATTCACCTCCACATTCCCCTGTTACTCGTCCCAAATTTCCTGTACAAGCAGAAGAGTCCAAGAGGTGCTATCATTGTATTAATTCCAGTTCTGCCGTTTCTCATTGAAATCTGTTTTTGAAGTTTTTTTGTTGAAGAATGGCACTTTTAAGTCTGTGATTGAGTGTATTTGCAAACTGGACATCATCCAAGTAAGCCTGAATAAAGAGTGGGAGTAGATGGGTCACTACAAAAAGTAATTTTCCCACACCTTCTTGTCAACTGTTAGAAATGGGCGATGTCCACCTTGATTGCTTTGGCCTCTTTAACATTACAAAAGTAATTTTCGCCTTTTTAATATTCACCCCTTCTTGTCAACTGTTGAGAATAGGCCACTTCCACCTTAACTGAATTGTCCTTGTTAGCACTGGACCCCCCCTTGGTAAGGCAACTACCATATTTTCATGGGCTGTAATAGTTATACTGCTTACTGTATTTTTCACTCCATGCAGCCAAAGTGGGTTTTAGCCCATGAAAGCTTATGCCCAGATATATTTGTTAGTTTCTAAGGCAGGGGTCTTCAAACTTTTCCCCCTGTGGCCCCTTTCCATGGAGTGAAAATTCTGGCGGCCCCCAGAGGGTATGTCCGCCAAATACCGCCGCCAAAAGCGGAAGCTTCCGCTTTCCATGGCGGCATTTTGGTGGGACCAAAATAGTCCAGCCGGGAGTTCAGCGGTCTCCCGGGCGGGATCGGCGGCGGCGCCAGGGTCTCGTGCACCCCAGTTTGAAGACCACTGCTCTAAGGAGCCACAAGGACTTCTCATTGTTTTTGCTGATAGAGACTAACATGGCTACCAGTCTGAAACCTGTCCTGAGGTAGGTACTCACAGTTGTGAGCCACCCCAGACAGCACAACACCTAGTGTAGAAACATAAATGATCTTGGGATTTTCCATGTACTTTTGGGGGTAGGCAACTAGAGATATTCCAAAGCAGAACTGGGAGGGGGAAAGGCTGTTTGCCTATAGGTTTGCCTTAAACGTGCAGGATTTGCTTTCATAAAATTGTTAGGTAAGTACCTGGCTTGCTTTAACTTTAATTTAAAATACACCTTCTTTGTTCCAATGATGCTTTGAGAAGATGTTGCTTTTTCTGATAACTGGTTCAGGGAAATTATAGAAAAAAATTAACATATTAGTCCTTAAAATAATTATGTTATTTAGAACCCTGAAGCTCTTTAAATTAGTCAGTTTTAATAAACTTTATCGCACTTTGATTCTTTAACACAGCCACAGAGCAATAGCCTTTGGAAGCAGCTTCAAAACAGCAAGGCACATATAATTCTGTACATACAGGTCTAATATAAATGAATGCATACTAATATATATTCTTAGGTGTAACACACATGGTATAAAAATGCCATCTTATGCCTGGTGACAGTTAGAGGTCTGCAGACTGAAGTTAAGCATTTTTGGCATCTGTGTAACAAACAAGAGGTAACTTTGCTTCTATAACTTGAAGTCTGCTGCTGGATTGTAAATTAACTATTAAAATTTTCTGTGTTGCCACAAGGATAAGTTCAGTTACACAGATGTTTTATGTATTGATACATAGATGGTGAGCTCTTCAGGGTGAGCTCAATTCACAATTGAAGCCTAAAATATGCAAGAGAAGCCTGAAAAGAATATTAAACCAGATTCTTGAAATCTTCTAGAGTCAATATGATCTCCTGGACCTGGACTGATAAGCGAGGAGATTAAAGTGATGTGTTATGACTTAGGTTACAAAGTATGTACAAGAAACGTTACCTTTCAAGGAGAGCGCAGACACTAAGCCTGCCTTTCATGCAGCTGTCTTAGGCTAAATCCTATTTTCCATTATGTTGATGTGAAACGAACTGTATGTCTTCACTGGAGAGTTAGCTTGAGTGATCGCAACTCAGGTCTGAGAACCTGAATTCATCTACCTGTGTTACTGTGTCTTCACTGTTTCTGCAGTTGTCTATGTGTCTGGGGGTGGGAGGGTACATCCCGTGATTCATTGTGCTGAGATGCTCAAGACTGTATCTTAGGCCTTAGTTACGCTTGCACGTTATACTGCAATAAAAACTCT
This sequence comes from Dermatemys mawii, assembly GCA_007922305.1. NCBI lineage: Eukaryota > Metazoa > Chordata > Testudines > Dermatemydidae > Dermatemys > Dermatemys mawii. Next base: position 9,158,048 of record ML677354.1, read on the forward strand.
CAGAGCACTCTACCTTACTCCCCGTCCACACTGGCAGGGCTCATAGACCACACTGACTCCCTAGCTGGAGCACTTCTGGTACTCCACCTTGGTGCGAAGATTAACGTCTGATGCCTATTGGGCGAGACACTTCAGCATCAGTGTGAAGGAGGAGTTAAGTTGCTGCACTCTGATTGACCTCAGGAAATGTTCCATAATCCCCTTAAACCAAGTGGCCTCTCTTCTGTTTGTTGTGAAATGGTTGCAGGAATGCCTTTTCAAAGCTCTGTTTCAGACAGCGGCTGCTTATCTGCTTATCGGATCCGAGACACGTTTACTGTTTGCTTTGAGTGAGTGAGGGGTAGGGGGGTCTGAACTTACAAGATACCATGCTGAGACACTCTCGGGACTCCAAAAACCACTCTCTCCCCATGACATACACACAACATACTCCTCCCCATCCCGCACATTTGAAAAGCATGTTGTAGCCACTTGAAAGCTGGGATAGCTGCTCATAATACACCGCTCCCAATGCAGCTGCAAGTGCCACAAACGTGGCCATGCCAGTGCGCTTGCAGCTGTCAGCGTGGACAGACTGGAGTGCTTTCCCTAATGTGTTCTCCAAAGGCTGGTTTAACCCAAAGTGCTCAAGTGTAGCCAAGCCCACAGTTGTGTCAATTGACTTGTATGTCCTGCAGGGGAATTATGGGAAGTGCATTGGAGGACTATCAGCAATTGAGTGATTAACCCTAAGACCTCACTTCAAAGTGGGTAGGTTCCTGACTGAGTCCAACGAGAGCTTGGGCTCTTAACCCCTCCCACCACACACACACACACACACACCCCCCAGACCAGCTAGTTAAGTCACCTACAAATCCATGTCATATTTTTCCAGGTTGATGGTAGGGAGATTTGGACTATAACCAGTTAAGAACTTGGGTTAAGTATGTAGTGAAGACATATAATTAGCTCATCTTAGTTAGTGAAGTAGTTTAGGAAACAAACACACGAGTCATGAATAGATAGTGATTTTGTATTTTGACTAGGGCTTGTTTAAGTTTTTTCAACAAAACTTCTTTTAAATAGCCTTTTTTAAAATAAAACTTTTTGAAAAGCCATTCTGGTTTTTTTCTAAAACTTTGTTTTACAGAATTAAAAAAACTGGCTAAAAAAATCTTTGGTGGTGGGGTTTTTTTTTCTTCTTTACACTACTGTCAATTGACTTGGTATATTAGTCACCTGAATGCTTTTCAAATTCCTATTTGTTGAAATTAAATTTCTTAATGGGAGAACCTCTGCTGGACCACCTAGGGGCCTGCTTGTGCAAAGAGCTATTCATGTGCTTACTTTTAAGCATGTGTCATAAGTGTGAAGTAGCCTAGAATTAGTGTTTACCTGTAAGAGGTTAAGCTAAAGGTAACCTGAGAGGTGGACAACTGACCCATGAGAAATTCCTCAGGAGACAAAGGATTTTAAGTTTCAGTTTCTCTCTGGGTCTCTCTCTGTTCACCTCGGCTATGGGATGAACACAGCTATGTCTTTCACTATAACTATAAGATTCTATCAAGTACTGTAGTCAGTAAATTTACCTTCTTTTTATCACTTGGAGGGTTCTCAGTGGTGAATGTTGGCTGGGTGCTTCTTGATATTGTAAGCTTCAGCAGACATTTCAACAGTGGGAGAAAGTTGCCTCGGGGGAGAGGTTTGGTTTCCGAATCCTTTTGTTGACTATGGAAGATGCTGTTCTATTGATGGTTATAAGGGATTTATTCCTTTCTTTTTTTCTTTTATTAAAATCTTTCTTTTAAGAAGCTGACTGCTTGTTTTTCATTGTGTAAGATCCTGGTTTTGGATCGGGCACATCTCGCAGGAGCAGGCGAGGTTTATTTTTTTTTCTCTCAAGCTTCCCAGGGAAGGAAGAAGTTTGGGGGGTTAGTGGAAAGGGAAAGAAGGGTCCCAAACTACCCTAGACCTAGTTTGGTGGTGGCAGCGTACCAGGTCCAGATACAGAAGAAGTTGTGTTCTGGGAAAAAACATTTTAACCCAAGCTGGTAAAATAAGCTTGGGGGGGTTATTTCTTTTTTCATGCGGGTCCCCACATCTGTACCCTAGAGTTCAGAGTGGGGAGGCAATCCTGACAGCATGTGAATAGTTCTACTGAAACAGTGGAACCACTACTGTGTTTTAAGTTAAGCATGTATAGAACTAGACAGACAAATGGAGGATAAGTCCATCAGTGGCTATTAGCCAGTAGGAGCAGAGATGGTGTCCCTCACCTCTGTTTGCCAGAAGCTGGTAATAGGCAATAGAGGTTGGATCACTTGATGATTACCTGTTTTGTTCATTCCCTCTGACCCAGTATGGCTGTTCTTATAAGTTTTTGAGAGATCGGGGCCCAACCTCAATTGAGGCTTCAGATACAAATCTGAATTTTCCCAGAAGTGGAATTACCATTTCTGTATTATAAGAAAGAAAACCTATTTTCTGAAGGAGTCATTAATTCATATTAAATCCACTAGTATTTCAAAGCAGCCCAATGTCAACTTGTTCAGGCACACTAGGAAGAAAGTATTGCTTTTGATGTTATTTCTGAATAACATATTTGAAATGAAATTTGATTCATAGAATATCAGGGTTGGAAGGGACCTCAGGAGGTCATCTAGTCCAACTCCCTGCACAAAGCAGAACTAATCCCCAACTAAATCATCCCAGCAATTAGATGATATCAGATTTCAATTTTAATTATTCAAATAGGCCAAATCCTGTAAACGTTTTCATTCATGTTAAACTTAAGCATGTTAGGAATCACACCGATTTCAGTAGGACTCCATGTTTAAAGTTAAATGTTTGAGCAAGCGATTACAGGTTTGGAGCCTTCTGGAATAGAGAAATTACAAACTTTTTTAAAAAAGCAAAGATAAAAAAAGCTGGTAAAGGAAAGATTGGGCATGAACTCATGTTGGAGTGGTGTTATTGTTGCTTCCCCTGGCCACCTCTGCCCAATAATAAGAGACAAAACATAGGATTCTTTTACTTTTACACAGTGGCCAAATAAGGTTTTAATAAAATAAATCAGAGAAGTGAGGTGGTTTAATGGCTTTTTAATGAGCCTAATGTTTTCAGTTTTAATGAGCCCTCTTACATCAGCTTTAATCATTTTATGAAACTGAAAAATGATTGAGAAATGGCTTGCATTAAATTCAGTTTTCTGTGCAATCTTTCCACAAGCCATTATAGAATAGTGACTAATGGGCGTAAGCTTGGATAAGTGGAAATGTAGACAATAGAATGACTCCACTAAATGTATTCAGGCAACTGATATGTTAACTAATGTTAAGGTTATTGGAGTCTTATTTTTAATAAATACTAACTTTTGTAAAGAACACAAGTAAACACATTCATCTACTGCAGTGCAGGTAACAATTAATTAGGATAGTTTAAATGAACTACAATTTGCTCTCACTAATACTGTGAAATTGAATTAAATCATTGCTTTTCCATGGTTATATTATAGGATAAGTAACTCCCAGGATTAAAAATGAGTGCAAGTTGCTTAATTTTGAAAAAAAAAATTACATCTTAGCCTGGCATCGTTTTATATTAGACTAAACCTTTTCAGCACAGATCATCTACAGTACTAGAGAAGGGTCTTATTATTCACAATCCATTTCAGTTCTAAATGTTATTAAGGACAAAAGAGTCTAATTCTCAGCTTGATCCAGCCAATGTGTTCAGCCCTCCAGCCCAATCTATCAAGGCACTTAAGTTTATGTTTGAGGTTATTCATTTTTTTAGGAGCTTTGTTTGACTGGGTTAAGTGCTCAGCATGTGTCAGGATCATGTACTCTGTTCTGATCTCACAGTTCCCTTACGTAACTTCAGTTGAGGCACTCCTGATTTATACTTGTATAAATGAGATGAAAATCCAAACCAGAACATCTATCTTAACAGTAGAATTTGCACCTAAAGGCTGAGTTCTGAAATTCTTATGCAGTCAGCTCTTTGGGAAGACAATGGGAATTTTGTCTACCTAAGGACAGCAGAATCAGACTCAAATTACCATGTTCCAGAATTATTTTACAGCACTGTAGATCTAGAAGGCCTAACTCATCTTTTGTGTAATAACACCTACTTCACTGGAGTTATGAAGGTCTGAACTGGGCTCAAGCTGTAGAACAGTAGTGAGAATAGAGCTGATCAGCAAAATTAAACAGGGGGAAATACCCCGTTGGGGGCTGGATTATTTCCAGGTGACACACACTAGTATTAGAATGCTACTCTCTGCTACATCGTTTATAGCACACATGGCATCTTGCACAAATGGCATCAGAAGACAAGCATCTTTAATTTCTCAGGTAATTTATAACAGTACGTTTTCTCCTAGAAGTATCTTTTCTTGAATGTTTTATCATCTAGAATGCCAGTGAAATGATGGGGAGGAGGGGGAAAAAAGACAGTGAGAGGAAAATATAAACCAGTGATTGGAAAGAAAAAAAAAACGGTATAGAAACAACCAGCAGCCACTACAGTAAATCTAAATGAATAATGGTAACAGATTCAAAAACATTTGGGCAATACTTCTTAAACACAAATACTTATGAACAAGTAAATAACAGACAGTTTTATATCAATTCATAATCTATGTATGAGATACTGTATAATTACACACAGTTCAAGGAAAATGTTCTAGGCACAAATTATGAAGGCATGAATAAGTTTTACCTGCGACTAGACAGGACTGACAAATATTTTCTCTTATCTGAAATGAGAAGATGGAATGAGGTAAAGCACTACTTTGCAATGAGTGAGGACATAGTATTAGTCAGCATGATTAATGGATGTAAGAATTTGTTTTGATACAAAAAAGTGCTGTTAGTCATTGTGTGCATGTGTGTGTGGAGGTTGGGGGCCTCTCTCCTTAAATCGGGTAACTGGTGGTTTGTGTTATGTATTATATATTATGTTATCATGAGCACAATATTATATTGTAGCCTGTCAGAGAGAATCTTTAAATGCTATTTGAACAGAGGAAATCTTGGTCCAACTCAGCTTGTCATTCTTTAGCCCTCCAACCTCACTCCCACGGCCATGGCCAGCTGGGTAGAGTTAGCTGACTATTTATTGCCCTGCTCAGAGCTCCATTCATTTCTCTTTGAAGTCCACATCACCAACTCCGTTTTACTAACAAATGTATGAGCAATGCCACACATTGTTATATTCCAGTAGATGGCACTCTTTAAATTAGCTATGTATAAAGGGGTTCCTTGCCCCTTTCCAACCAATCTGTGCACAGCTGTGTGTCAGGCTATGTTACTGGTTGCTCTTCTGGCTCATGGGAGTTATCTAGCATAGATGGAGCAGCACTTCCCATCTCCTCTAGGCTCATTTGTGGGAACAGAAAATGGTCTCTTCTTGATGAAGCGAGGATTTTGCAGGCATTATGGAAAGGGATTTGTGACACAGATCCCTTGGTAAAGGGTCTGCAGATCCGAGAAACACACAACACACACATTACAAGATATTTACCCATAAAGAGTAACATAAGATATCTACAGAAAGCTTGTAACATGTCAAGATTAATAATCATTATGAAGAGTATGTACAGGAAATATTTGGAGAATAATGCATTTATACATTAAGTATGCTTTATGGACTTGGAGTAAAGGCTAGTCAGTCACCTGCAGATAATGTGTCTTGATGACCCATTCAAGCAAAAGTGAATTATTACCAATCCCTAGTCAGTAGGCAAAGTAATGCAAGGTTCTGTTGTCTAACCTTGCCACAATCTAGAACAGTCAACGAAAAACTATCAAAGACAATTGACAATGATCGGAAACACTTGGTGTTCGAAAGAAACATTATAGCTGGTAGGAAATCATCCTGATTCTAAATAAAGACAAAAGACTATTTCGGTATAACAGAGTATAGGAAAGTGTGTGTAGAAAGTTACTCTGTGTATCCATTCACTGAAGAAATCCCTTGAAGAACACAGAGGCTTTCATAAAGGTTTGGATCTTAGTTCTTGTAAAACCAGCCAGCTTGGCAATGGACTGAACTTTGGGTGGAAAACCTACATTACTAGATATAAAAGGCAACTCTTGATAACGGTAGACCCAGGTTCTCCTTTTATTATTTTGAGTCATAATCAGTTATTTCCATCACTTTCTCTCACCCCTAGTTAAATCTCTACTCCTTCTTATATAAACCCTACTTTTGTTTTATTATAAACGCTCACAAGTGCGGTGTTCTTTACAGGGGTAGTGATTTATGTTAAAACTGATTAATGAGGACACACAGCACCTTTGTGTGTAAAGGATCACAAATTTCTGTGAGTAGCCAGTATCAAGGGCTGGATATCAGACGAAAATAATTCAAAGAGACCCAGACTTTGGGGTGCACCTCCTGTTAACCTGCAAGGTGAAGTTAGGGCTTGTTAGGACAGTGATAAAATGACTGAACGCCTATTGGTGTAAGTGAGCAGTCATTTAACTACCACAAGAAAAACGTCCTCTTGCTGGTGGCAGGGGGTAAGAAGATTACTCTCAGCTATGGATTTACAGGATGTTCTGGGAGAATCTGGGTATTAATACAGGTGCTCAGATAGCGTACGCATCTCCAACTCTGGTTCTGAACACATCTTTAACATGAATCTATGACTTTAGCTTACAAAATGGCTGTGGGCTGTCTGGCAGGACACCTATCAATAAGCTACTTGAGACACCTTGTGGTTTATGTTGTCTTTTGAGGAAGAGAAATGTATTTGGCTGTTTGGGCTCGGGTGATGACACATTTGCAGCCCTCCCATGGTTTCTCCTCTGTTTCCATGGAATTTACCCATTCCTAGGACCATCTGTTTAACAAATATTAGTCCTAAATTTTTCATCTTCAAAATCACTTTACTTAAACAAAGAATCAAAGAGGTAGCCGTGTTTGTCACTTTCGCAGATCCAGACTAAGAGTCCTGTGGCACCTTATAGACTAACAAACATATTGGAGCATAAGCTTTCGTGGGCTAACACCCACTTCGTAGGATGTACGCAGTGGAAATATCCAGAGGCAGGTACCTCTAGATATTTCCACTGCATGAATCTGACGAAATGGGTATTAGTCCATGAAAGCTTACGCTCCAATATATTTGTTAGTCTACAAGGTGCCACAGGACTCTGTCGCTTTTACTTAATTCAGTTGTTCTGGTATCGCAACTTGAATTTTTCATACAGCATGTATTATAGGTTCTGTAGTGAAATGTGCTTTAATCACTTTTTCCCAAGAAACTACCCTATTCATACATACATCTTGAAAGTGTTTTTTGTCTAGTTTGCTTTCTGGTCATATTCTCTAATATTGACTTAAAATGTGCTCCTCTACAGACATTCCCGACAGTAAACTCTTTCATCTATAGTATTAGTGGAAAATGAACACAACAGCAAAACCAGCCACCATAACTTTTTTCTGGGGGCGGAGGAGGGGTTATATTCAAAGAATTTTTCAAGTGTTCATTGATGTCTTCAGACAGCACTTGAATATTAATTTTTGCACATGGCTTAAATATGATCAAAGATTGTGTGATATAACCTTGATATTTAAAATGTCATTCTTTCATAGGTCAAGAGAAGAGCCTCCAAGAAATCACCAAAATTAATAATTATCATACTCTTTCTTCACACACACACACACACACACACACAGCGCGTGCATGTGGGCATATGCTTAAAAGTGCCTAGATACAGGTTTCCTTTATCTCTAGTAGTGATGTTGAACATGGATTCAGATATATGGAAACTGATTTTTGCAAGAATTGAAAACAGACAAGCACTCTCCCAGGTACCAAACATTTTGGTAACTCAGAACACTCTTGTGAATCCATGGATACCCAGATGTTTGACAAATTCAACACGTGTATTTCTAAATGATTAAAAAGGAGGGTTTGAATTAATTTTAATCTAAAAATAGAAAGGAAAAGCTGAATTGTAGCCAGGGCTTAATGAGTAACCCTTACAAGGTGACTTGTATAATAGGATTTAGTTTCCTACATTGGAAGACAAAAGTTTATATAGTTATGGTTATGATAGATTTTACCATTTCACAACTCAGCTATTGTAATAATACTGCTCTACAGCCAAAATGCTTCTGAAATAAATGTAGTCAAACTTTACTAACTCTGAGTCACTGAGAACGAAAATTATGCTTAAAATTGTTGATTGGCTCTAGTTTTCAAGATATGCTATTGAGTCAGTGTATACGACCCTTGACATGGGAATGGTGGAGGATAAGTGAGTTATAAAGGGAAGGGATCTCAATTTAAACCAGAAATGACTAAAATACATCTTTGACTGGATCTATGAATAAATCTATGACTGGGTTTGGACAGTACTTGCTTTTTAGGCAAAACAATGAATGAGGCAATCTGAAGCTGGTATTGCGTCATACATGATATGAATTGCATCATGTTATTCCTAGAAGTCATGCATGATGCAATCATAACAAAGCTTACATCACTGTGCTGAACAAATTGCCCTATATCAGCTCTAGAAATCATACGGTGTCGTGCTCTCTTATTTGTCAGTGTTTGATTTTGCAAAGGGACACATTTCTGTTTAGTCAAAGTGAGCAGAGATGCCTCGTACTTGTATGAACAGTGCAGATAACTTCTGCTATGTTTGTGGTGAAGTGACTTTTGCATCACAAAAGCGCAGTATAACCACTATAGTTAAGAAAGCGTATCACCTTTATTTTGGCTGCAAAATTGGAGATCAGGACAAGAGGTGGGCCCCCCACATATACTGCAACACTTGTGCAACAAATCTTCGCCAGTGGTTGAACAGGAAAAGGAAATCTATGCCTTTTGCAGTGCCAATGATTTGGAGAGAGCCAACAGATCATACCAGCAATTGTTACTTTTCCATGGTGCCTCCAGTTGGGAAAGGTATGTCAAAAAAGAAAAAGTGGACTGTGCATTATCCAAACATTCCATCAGCTATACGCCCAATACCCCACGGAGAAGGACTGCCAGTTCCTGATGCACCAGAATCATTCTCACTTGAGTCAGACGAGGAAGAGGAAGAGGATGAAACTTCTGGTCCTGAACCATCAATGTCACAAGACCCACATTTTCTCCTATCCTCCTCCTCTGAACCATACCTCATAACACAAGCTGAACTGAATGACCTTGTCAGGGATTTGGAACTACCCAAGGGTAAGGCAGAGCTGTTGGGCTCCAGACTACAGCAGTGGAATCTCCTAGCAGGTGATGTTAGGGTTTCCATGTTCCGTGACCGTCAAAAGGATCTTGTCCCATTCTTCTTCATGGAAAGTGATCTTGTAGCCTGCAACAACATCGATGGTGTGATGGCAGCCCTCCACATCGTTCACGATCCAGATGAGTGGAGACTCTTCATTGATTCATCGAAGACAAGTCTTAAAGCTGTTTTGCTGCATAGTGGCAATGTTTTGCCATCAATTCCAGTTGGTCATGCAGTCCACATGAAGGAAACCTATGACAACATGAAAGAACTTTTGAGATGCATAAACTATGACCAACATCAGTGGCAGCTTTGTGGCGATTTGAAGGTTGTTGCTCTCTTGCTTGGCCTGCAGACTGGATACACAAAGTACTGCTGTTTTCTCTGCGAATGGGATAGTCGTGAAAGAGATTCCCACTACATCAGGAAAGATTGGCCACTCCGACAGTCATTGGAGCCTGGGAGGAAAAGTGTTCAGCATCCACCACTTGTTGAATCAAGGAAGATTTTGTTACCACCCTTACACATCAAGCTGGGGCTGATGAAGAACTTTGTCAAGGCCATTGACAAAACACAAGCAGCTTTCAAGTACCTCCGTGGAAAATTTCCAAGGTTAAGTGAAGCTAAGATAAAGGAAGGTGTCTTTGTTGGTCCTCAGATTCGTGAACTTCTTCGAGATGATGCATTTGACCATGCACTGCGTGGCAAGGAAAAGACGGCATGGAAAGCCTTCCAGTCAGTGGCAATACATTTTCTCAGAAACAACAAGGCAGACAACTACAGGTTGTTGGTGGAAAACCTCCTCAAGGCATACAAAAGCCTTGGTTGCAACATGTCACTAAAGATACATTTTCTGCACTCTCATCTAGATTTTTTTCCACCGAACTGCGGAGCAGTGAGCGACGAGCACGGCGAGAGATTTCACCAGGACATTGCAACAATGGAGAAATTCTATCAGGGCAAATGGAGCCCATCAATGCTTGCAGACTATTGCTGGACAGTGACAAGAGATGCTCCATTTAAGGAATACAAGAGACAAGCCAAGAAGCGCCGAGTAGACACTGAATAGGACTAAACTATGTACATAAGAGTTTTTTGCCTTTTGTTTCATAATACATTTTATTTATATAACCCTTTTGCTGATTTTTAAAGTGTTACATAAACAGGACACGTAAAATATTATCATGTAAAGCAACCATAAACACATGAAAAGACCTAGGTTTACAATTTATGATTAAAACTCTACTATCTACACAATATACATAGACATAAAATGTAAAACCTTAAATATCTTAGAAACAGTAGCCAATCAGTTGTTTTAATTGTCATATTTGAATTCAGCACATCAAAATACATAATAAATATCACATTTTATCTCTGAAGCAGACGACTTCTAAAAAATTGTAGACCAGTGTAATATTAATAATATCAACCTATTGCCTTATGTACTGCACATAGGAAACTATGACAAGTATGCAAAGTGATACAGCTAATGGTCCAAGGTCCCAAAATCTGTGAAATATAATCACCTCATTCATCATTCACAACAAATAATTTTTTTTATCTTCTCCAACAGGAAATGAGAGGGTGAAACAATATATCCATCTTTGCTTTCTACCTAATACAGTATTAAAAAGCACGAACAAACAGTGCACCAGCATCTACTGAGCCAGTGACACAAGTGCAGCGATAAGCCATATAAAATATTCATCACTGGAACTTTAGACGTAGGCAGATTCACAACAGCAGCACACAAGCTTTGCCAGGAATCGTTGAGAGATTGAGAGCATACTTAAAGGATTTATTAAAGCAATCAGAAGAAACCTCTATTCCAGTTATCATGATTTCAAGGATTTTCTTGCCATGTGTTTAATCTTCTTGCACTGTAACAGATAAGTTATGCTTCCTTGTGATTTGTGTACAAAGAGTTTTCTCAATCTTTTCTAGTACTATAAAGTATAGAATATCATTTTTTACTTGCTAAGCGAAGCATTAATAGGAATGTCAGAAGCAAGATGAAACATGCAATAAATATTAAAGTTTCGTGTTATAATGATTTATGGTGCAGAGACTATACCTCTAGATTATGAGATACGATTATTATCCTTTGTGATAAGAAATGATAGGAAAATAATTTGATGGCAGAGGTAACTTTCTGAAGCTTTATACTCAGCAAAGCTAAGTTCAATATTAGACGACAACTTGAGTATATGTTCTGTAAAAGCAACACATTAAATGGAACGTTTTACTGGACACTGGTCTCTTACCCTGACCACCTCATTCGTCATTTACAGAGAAGTGACAAAGGGAGAACGTTGTACTTGATAAAGAAATAACATTATCTCAATAGATAAGGAAATGATAGATTAGGAAATGGGAAATGTGCACGTAGTGGAGAGTAACACAGAATTATCTGACCAATAAAACTAAAGAACTTACTACCGGAAGTAATCGCACACATGAACATTACATAAGTCTGCATTGTCTTTACAAGATTTTCAACTACAGTTACATTTGGAGATTGACCATCAGAGTCTTTCAATTTTTGAGTTTCTTAATGTAACAAATTAGGTGAAATAAAACTCTCTCCACTGCATTGATTCACTGTCCACGATTCCCTCTGGAGTGCATTTATTATAGGAAAGACTTAGGAAAGTCTTAGAAGTATTAGCTGTGTACTAGAGCAGGGATCGGCAATGTTGGCACGCGGGACCACAGGGTAAGCACCGCGCCGCTTCCCGCAGCCGCCATTGGACTGGGACAGAGAACTGTGGCCAGTGGGAGCCACAGTTGGCAAAACAGCAGGTAAACAAAGCGGCGGGGCCCACTAAGGGTGCTTGAGTGGAAGCAATTTTGGGGTCTAGTAGGCATTGTCTGACTTGGAACAGAAACTGGTGATACAGTCAGGTATTTACTTAGCATAATAATTTATAAAATCTACACAAGTCCCATTTCCTTGAACAGAGATGGCAACAAATTTCATCCAGGAGAAACTTCAGCAAAGATACTGTTGCTCTGTGCTAAGAAGTTTAGGGCCATTCTCATTCTCCAAAACACTGATATATCAAGCTGGTTAAACACACTCTGTGGCCCTTTTCATCCCCTCATCCTGTGCACTTTACACCAAAGAAATTTAGTCCAAGGCACTCAGAACAAATAATTTGAGGGAAAAAAAGTGTTTTGCTACAATGCAAAGGAAGCTCAGTAAGATCTAAGGCCCCAACAAAGAGTGTTTTCACCCACACTTAACTATTCCCTATAAGTGCAGTTGTTGCACTACACCTCTAACTCTTTCCATGGAGAGTTTCACCCTTGGTGTTCATAAATCAACATCTTAGCCGTGCCCAACATGTTCGCCATTAGCCACATGTGGTTAATAGGCTATTGAATTGTGGCTAATGCATGTGGCTTTTTTATAATGTGGCTAGTAAGAAAACATTCAAAACCACAAGGGTGGCTAGCATCGAATTTCTACTGAACACCGCTGTTTTAGAGTGTGCACCATTAACACATTTTGTCAGAAGTCATGTGTGTCCAAGATGTAACACTTTTTTCAAGTTTATATATAACAACATTATATATAAAGTTCTAAAAACTGTAGAGTGTCCAAAATATCTCAGCTATTAAAGGTCTAAAAAAGTCTGTAGAAATAATGTTGATTAATTTCTGAACAATTCAGTGAGTACCGTTTTCTGTCATTGGTGTGTTCTTTTGTGTTTCTTAGTTTTCTCTACAGTGTATGCTTGTGTTTTCATTAAAAAAGTGTTATTAGACTGTTAAACTATGTTGGTATTTTAAAAAATCACCAATAATATTTATAAGAACTAGAGAAGCAAAAAATAACAGAAGCAGTGAGCTGGTACTTCCCTCTCAACTCCGATGTTTGTTTCCCTCCTATGTAAAAACCTTTAGAAGCGTAATGCTCACCTCCAAAACTGCACAATATTTGGGACTGCATTTCCAACACATTCCTTCCTTGCCAGGCTAGCATTTCTGCATCACAGCTAGGAACGATGCCAAATTTTGAAGCACCTCTAAGAGATTACACAAGTACTAATAATCATTACAATGAAAAAAAAACCCAGTGTAATTCACACTGAAGCTATAAAACATGACATAGAGCACAGCTACCAAACATGAGGCACACAAAAAGCAGGATCATGGCCCGAGGCTTTGGTTAGGGAGTGCTTACAGCCTTATTACTACCATACAAATCTATGTCTTCTTTCAGTTTGTGTGGGTTCATAACCCTTAATGTTCTAAATGTTGTGCTGCAATGACACTAAAAACTCAGTGAAAATCTCAGCTATAAAAGCCACAGTTTCTATGGCTTCCTCCCAAGACCATAAAAACTTCACATTTGCACAGTTCTTAGGGAAACTATATTGTTTCTTGAGATGGCATGATAGATATGGTACCATTCTTCACAGTTCGCAAGCAGAAGAATCTACACTTAATTACGCACTTCATGACCATTTCCAGAGATATCTGAATTGACCTATCTTTGTTTAGCCCATCTTTAATGAATCCCAACTTATGGAGTCCTTCATGAACTTGGAGGTTTATTAAAGCAACTGAATGTGTTAAATTGATACTTAGAGGAGATTATCAGGTTTTTTTTAAAAAAAATCAACTTTCTCATGTTACATTGGTAGTCCATGTTAATAGGCTTTACATCAAAACAGAATTCTGTACCTAACAGAGAAACAGTTATATAAAGACAAGTTTTCATGATAAATGAATAATACATTATACGTTATGTGTCTCTTTGATTTTAGAGGATGCATAATTTATAATGATAAATAATTAACATATCAAAGCATTCTAATTTAACTGATGCCTTCAGCATCAGCACAGCCCAAGTATAAAACCTCATGTTTAGTGCTTAAAACTCACATTCATGGTGGAGATGAGTAGCAGCTTTACATAACTAGCTCTTACAGTTTGTAAGGGGTAATTTCTGCTTATCATTTAAAAGTATGAATAAGTGTTAGAAAGTTCTGTTTCTTATGAATGAGCTATCTGTACAGTACAACATTATAAGAAGAGAAAATATAATTATTATACTATTAAAATATAACATTTTAGCTATGAATACTTAGTGCAAAAATTAGTTTGAGTGGTATTTGCATTATATGCATATTAGGGTCACCTGATTTTAAAGCACAATAAAATAACTAACTTATTCCTGTGACTTTTTAAACCACAATAACCTAGGAATAAGCCCCTCTGTCTGAAAATACTATTCAGTGATGCCTAGAACGGTGTTATGCAGTTGTTCATCACCGGTATTTCCTATTCTAATCATTTTGCTTACACCAGGTCCCTTGTAAGACTCAGCAGGGAAATTATAGCACAATTTGGTTATAAAGGGGTACCAATGTGCTCTCTTAAATTTCATTAGTAGATTAAGATTTCCTAGCTTTCAGACAAAAAAATTGCACCACTCTCATCATAAAAGCTAATTTAATAGCTGGCCAGCATTGTCTGCAACTAGCTCAGAGGACAAGATCTTTACAGGAACAACAAGATTTCCATTAAATTTATAATTTCCATTAAATTTATTGGGAACTCAGCATCCAAATTCTTGCTTTAGCAAATCCTTTAACAATCTCTGTCTTAATGTTTAATCGGTGATCAATGATAAAGGTTGTAAAGCACTTTGGATATATAAAGTCCTATGTATATGTTAGTTGTGGTTTTCATTTTATCACAGGCCCTATTGTCTGAGTAGCAGCTAGCTGAAGAGCCTTCTTCATCCTCACAATTTAACTCTGCAGTAAAAGGAAGTCACTAAAATATCTATAACTCATACCTTCTGTACTGCAGTCCTAGGAGATTCCGAGAGTACATTTTAAGCACTTATGTAAAGTAAGACAAATAGGAACACATCTCTTTCCATAGTCCTGAGTGTTCTAGTACACTCAGAAGAAAACAAGAGACTGTTATACCACAAGTTAATTTTAGTAACTGATGGCTTCTTACAACGCTATTTATCTGAACAGGATCTGTTGTGAACCCTAAGACTTGGTCAACTGAATAAATACATTAGGCCATCTCAGCAAGTTTTCCTTTCAGTTGGAATGACAACCCTAATTAGTCAGCATGTCCTTTATATTTAAAGGTTCTTATTTGTCTACCGTTCCACAATAAAGCAATTATGATGAATAGTGCAATTAACCTTTCTGTTATTAAAACAATTAATGACAAAAATTAAAGACATAACAAGGGGCAAAATATTAATGCATAAATTATTGGGTTCAGGAATTGTAATTATTAATCCATATACAATAATTATGCCATAAACAAAAAGGACAAACTATATGCAGAAGGCATAAGGACCCAATCCTGCTAATACTTTCATCTGAGCAATTGAACCCATATTAGTAGTCCCACTGACTTGAGCCCTGTAATGGGGTCGGTACCCGCCTCTCATGAGTATCCCCTCTGGTTGGGTGTTTCTGCATTCTTTTCAGTGTGCTTCCGCCCTGGAGAAACTATCTTCCTGGAGCCCTCCCCGGGCTCAGTCTTCACAGCTAGCCAGGAGCTCCCTCAATGCTAGCAAACTGTCTTTGGCTCAGCCAGTCAGGAGCAACTTGCTCTTCTGGTTCCTGCCAGTAAACTGTCTTTGGCCCTGCTGCTATTCTAGACAGGCACGCGGTCCTTTCTTCTCCAGCTCCAAGCAGCAACTAACTACAGCTCTGTTCTGCAGTTCCTTTTATAGGGCCCTCCTGGCCCTTAACTAGTCATTCCAGAAGTCCCTCTGATTGGTTGCTTCCTCACAACCATGCTTGGCCACTTGGAGGACCTCTCCACTGCTCCTTTCTTGGGATGGGTGTGACAGAATCCTGAGGCTTCCAGGGGGCTTTTGGGCCTAGTCCACCCCATCACAGACCCACTCACATATTTAAATGTTGGTTCAATTGGATTAGACTATGGGAAATTTGCACACTGCCCCACCAATATAAACTAACATGAAAATATTTAAATTATGTATACATAAATCAAAGTCACCTTTATGAGAAAAATAATAAATTATAATAAAGAAATACACCACATAAAACAGTGTCAATACTGAATCTCCAAAAAGTACACCATAGCCAGAATATATGGATATACAGTATTTTAGCATCCCAATATGGAAATATAATTTTGATGTTGCAATGCTGGAAAAATCTATATTAAAGAAAGTGAACATGGGCAATAACAGAAATTCCTTTATATATGAAACAGTTGTAAGACTAATGACAACATATGCTATAGAAGAACATTTGACTCATCCACACAGAAGTGTGGATGTGCCAGTGAAAGGGATGTGAGATCATTGTTGAAGAGTTTTGAGTACAGCTGGTCAAAAAACTGAATTTAATCAGGTGGGACATTACAAGATTTAAAAATCTGGGTTCCTCCAGAATTGGGACAGAAAGGAGAAATCTCATAATTTTTCATGAATGAAATTGAAAAAAATTATGTTTTGAACTTATCAAATTTATTTTAATACAAGGTTGAAACTAGATGGAAAATCAAATCTGTTAAAAATATAGTTTATCTAAACTGAAATGTTTTTTTTCTGGAACACATTACTTTCTACTACATTTTTCAATGGGAAAAAGTACAATGTTTTGTTTTGAAAGTGTCAGAATATTTTGTTCTAGCAGTTTCATTTAAATTCATTTTATTAAATTTACGCTATACTATATGTCACACCTGTGTAATATATTGTTTAATATTTAACATACTATTAAAATTACAGACATTTGAAATGAAAAAAAAATCACATCCATATTTTTCACAAAACAGAATTTCAGTTCCTGAGTAGCTCTATTCACAATGTTTCACTTTGACTTTGTTTCAATTTTATACTATATAAATTACAACATAAAAGTTAAAATGTTTCAACTATTATAAGTTATACTACAAAATGATAAAGTCAAAACAAAGTCTTTCAACTTTAATGACACATTTCAATCATTTTGACAAAATCAATATGACCTATATTCATTTTGATTTCACAAAATCAGTATTTTCCAATGGAAAAACTGAACTGTTGGATAATTTTCAACCACCTATAGTTGTCAGATTGTTTAGAAGTTCTGGACTTTTTTTTTGTTAAATATTTGTGGATCCATACTATGTTTGTTTTGAACTAGGTCCTCACCTGGGGTAAATGACCATAGATCTATTGAAGTCAATGGAACTAAAAGAAACTATACCACCTTAGGATCTACCCTGGAGTGCATCAATTATATCAATGTCTCATAGAACTGGTTTAAAATAAATATTGCAGAGAGAAAAAAGGAAGGACTGTGGATTAATGCCAATGGTCTGAAAGCGCAAACTTAAATTTTGGTTTGTTGATTCACTATGGATATAGAAGGCAAGATAAAGTGAAATAGCCTAGAGTAGAGCATGCCCTCAAATACCTGATGGGACTCTAAAGCTAAATTCTGGGGCACAATAGTTCTGAACTGCGCAGCAAGCTGAAAATTCTTCAGCAGTATGGGATGCGATGGAAAAAACATTGAGAAAATGAAAGGTTTATTTTTAAATGAATTATATATCACAGCATTGACTCTTGTTCACTTTAATATTTCATAAAATCTCTCTGGCTGTTTGACATGAAGGTTGCTCCCTAATATAAATATATTTTTACCAGGATCTAGTTTTGATATGCCATGGAAAACAAGAGGGCTTGGTGTCAAATTGAGAGGCTGGGTGCCATTTACCCTCCTTCAAGCCTCTTCAGAGAACAGAACAGACAGGCATGTATGTACCTTTTCCTTTTCGTTACTGGAAGAGGGTATCAGAAGGTTGGCCACAGAAGAGAAGGAAATGGTGAAAGGGAGTGTTGGATGAGTTGGAAACAGAGCTAGTCAGAAAATGGATGGCATTCTAACCCACAAAGAATTTTCAGATTAAAATATCCCAAATCAGGATGAAACCTTTATTTCAACATTTTTCATGAAACAAAATTCTGGAAATGAATTGACTTTAATTGTGCGTCAGCTGAAACATTTTGGTTTTATAAATTTGAAATTTTGATTTTCACTCTTTGAGAGGTTTACATAAAATATAGTATATTTTCAACCAAAAGTCTTGTCAAAATGAAAGTAAAATATTTTAATTCCAAAAATGTCAAAATGAAACATTTGACATTCTCAGAATGTTTTTTTTTCCATTTTTCTAAATAAAATTCCATTAAAATATATATGATTTGTAAAAGAAACTATGGTTTAGTTGAAATAGCAGCTTCTGAATGAAAAGTGCTTTGACAAATAAGTTTCTTCTAGCTCTAATTAGAAGTATTAGGAATCATATAGACAGCTCTTGGCAAACAGAGTTCAGAACAGACATTTTTAAGCACCACTCCTCAGATAGAGTTAGGGATGTATCTCTACTCTGGATTCACAGCCATGAACCCTTTCCTGTAGTTAAGCACTGAGGTCAGATCAGTCTTTTTTCAAGAAAAGATGAAGAGGATTAGACCCTCCGTCTTTTACGTCCCAAAGATGGGCCACAACCACTGGGCTAGAGAGTAAGTCTAATACACTATCTGGCCCAATGACTATTTAATTATTTCTTCAAACTGGAACAGCCACAACAAGAGACACTAAGACAGACCTGCATAAGAATACCATAGCCTAGTTGTTAGTGCTACCACCTAGGGAGTAAGAAAACTAAGTTCAAATCCTTGCTCCCTATCAAGCAAAAGGAGGATGTGATCCTAGGTCTCACACAGATTGGAGGAGTTCTCTAACCACTGCATTCAAGGTTATAAGGATGGCTCCTCCACCTACCAGTTTAGATGTACTCCCAGCATGTCTACTGGATCTAGCTGTGAAGGTGGGATAAGCAGAGGAATACCTGGTTTGTGAATCCTGCTGTGGCTTTGGCATGAGATAGACACCAAGCTTTTGGGCAATGCCAAGACTTAGGTGGCTGTCCACAGGCCCAGCTACTGAAATTTAAGCCCTTTGGGCACTTTAACAGTGGAAACATAGGCACCTGGGGAATGTAGGTATCTAAAGGGTTAGACAGCAACCAAAATGTTGGACTTGGATGCCCAAAATGGCAGTTAGGCACCTAAGTCCCCATTGTGAATCCCACCCATGGTATCCTTGAACATAGATTAGATAATCTAATTTGGCTTTCAGTTGGGGGTAAAAGTACTGTTTTGTAACCATAGACAAGGTTTTGAGATGGGGTATTTTTATTAACTTTTTAAAATGGTTTTATCACATAATTATTTCCTTTGAATGTACAGTTACTGCCTAATATAAAGCATGAAAACTTTAGCAAAAAGTCCTCTCCCTTCAAATCTGTGATTTAAAAATCAATCACACTGTGGCTTATGACTGGCCCATACTTTAGACCAGTGAGATATTCAAGACTCCTAATACATCTTGCTTTTACTTTTCTTTGTTCTACTCTTTTACATTCCTACAGTTGAGGCACTATCTTTTTTAATAGCTGCCATCTTCTTGGCCACAAATCCTGGTATACTTGCAAAATTATCAGTATTGGTCCATTACCGACAGCTGGTAGAGGGACATGTGATATGAAATATCACTTCATTACTCAGCCGGACTGAGTTATCTGCACAGTGTCCCATTGCTTATCAGACTGTCATGGTAATATAAATAGTAAATAAGAATATGAAAAACAAAAGCCACTCTCTTGAATGACAGTGCATGGGACAGCAATGTGGCACAATTTTGATTCTCCTAATTAAGTTGTACTTGGTCATCAATACAGAGGATATTAATTAACAATAGCTTCTCAGTTATGAAACCAAAGTTAGCATTAAATCTCTCTCATGCATTCTTATTCTTTCAGTTACCTTGTTTTCTGCTCACCTTCAAGTCTTATGCATTTATTCATGATGCACCAAGCAGGTGTAGAAGAAGCTAAAAAGGACAAAGGTATACTACACACTCTGAAAAGAGCCATATCACTCAGAACAAGGTACAACTTAAATATATTCACACCATTAATTATAAATGTTTGAGCCTGAATGTCAATGCAAGAAAACAATCTTGTTACAACATCAGAAGTTATTATATGATAGCCTTTCCTAAAATACAATTTACTAGAGCATGGCAGGTGGTGGACATGAGACCAAAAACTGTAACAAGCAATTACATTAGGGAGTTTATTTTTTCTCACTTTTATTAGATAAATTCCTCTGAATTCTAATCTGATCTTTTTAATAATGTGTCAAGCCTGACACCCCTGTGGACATGAAACTCATAATGGTCACGGTTGAGTGGATGCATCTATTCAATTTTTTCCCTTCATATAGCTTAAAATTTAATTTATCTGATTGCTCAGTCTATTATATAAAATTTGTTGAATTTCTTTTATTACTAATAGGTACCCTCCTTGGCTTTCTCCTTACTATTGGCTAGATAAGGTATCTCTACTCTTACTGATAATTGGTTAAAAGAAATAATGAAACAGAGTTTCTAAAGGAAATCCTGCGTAGCTCTTAGGAGGCTTGCATCAGGCACTGGGTGAACTCATAACACAGCGGGGCTGTTGTGTGGCTTTCAGCTACAGTTTTGCCTAAGGTTGATCCCTTAACTCAAGCCCCATCCACACACAGATCCCCTAACTCAAGTGCAGTAATGCTTTTAACTTGAGTTGGCAGCTCGAGAGGGATATAGGATAAAACTGGAGCAAGCACAACTCATCAGTTGCTAATATGACCCTTCTCTAGTGTGAATGCAGACTAGTGCTACTCAACCTACATACCCAGACAACATGGGCAAGTTTTCCCAGAACTCAAAGAACAAACTCATACTGCAGCTCAGCTTACACAGCACTATGAAGCATAAGATGTGCCTCCAGAAGTTTTAGCACCATACAAGAGTGAATACTGGGCCAGCATGGACACAGCAGCTTGAGTCCTATTTTGCAGTGTAGCAACTCTCAGTTTAGCTTAGCTAACTCAAAAGGAGTAGCTTGAGTGTAGATAACTTGAGTTAACTCTGGAGTGAAGATATACACGTGGAGTTGTGAGCCATTTGGGGGTGAGGGTGACAGTAGGGTGACCAGACTGCAAGTGTGAAAAATCGGGACGGGGTGGAGGTAATGGGAGCCTATATAAGAAAAAAACCCCAAAATTGGGACTGTCTATAAAATCGGGAGACCTGGTCACCATAGGTGAGAGGGTGAGAGGAGGATGCCCTCTGGTTTACTCCTTCTGTGTTTGCATCATATACTCCTCTAATTAATACACTAGTGGGAGAGGACAAAACCACGGCCACTTTTTCTGGAGTGGCTTGTGTGCCTGGGAGCACCAGATAAGGATGCTGAGGCCTTGATATTGTCTAACCAATGAGCAGGGGGCATAAGTAAAAGAAGGCTCCTCATTTTGTACAGCTGTTCAACAGGAAACCACATTCTAGTCATCTATGTGTGTATGTTTTCTTTCCACACTTTGCAATCCATGCAGGGATTAAGCATTCCAATTTTTGACGTATTGGAGGGTAAAGTTGGAAATCACTAAGCTCGAAAGTTTACCTCATAACAAGAGTTGTCTTGTGCCTCTATGTTCCACTGGGAGCTTATTTGAGAATTTTCTGTTGGCAGCACCCAACTTTTTAGTAAGAGATTTATCAAACAGTTACTATATTACAAGTAAGTGGGTAGATATGTTAATTTATTTCCACTAGTACTAATCATATTCCATTTGGTCAAGTTCTTTTTGTTGGTGGTTATTTTAAAGATGTATGTAATTTTATTGCAAAGTAAACCAGTTGTATCATCTCTCTCAGGATTTGCTTGTTTTCTCATTTGATCATTCTTACACTTAAAATATTTTATATACATGTGAATGAATGAAAAATGTATGTTCCATTTCATTTTAAGTAACAACTTACTTTTTAAATATTTTAATTTCTACAGCAGAATATCTATTTCCACTCCTGTACAGAAGTATTTCCTCTGAATTGGGGTATGCATTCAAATATTTTGTAGACAAAAGTACTTGTGCACATAGAATAAAACAATTTCAAGTTTAGAATTTGATAAATAAAACCCTTTTAATCTGCTAATACATTGAAAGGAAAAATCTCCCAAATATCAAAATTATTCACTTATTTTTAAAAGGCATTTGGGATAATGAACCTCTAGAATATAGCTCAGTATAATGTAATAATATGAAAGCAAAGGTGAAAGGGTGGCTATTATACTTTGCATGAAAATTATTGTCATAACACAATCTGAATCTAACAGTTGAAAATCTGGCACTCATAGACAATTAGTACATTTCCAGGGTGTGGAGGGGGTGAGGGGCATACTGTAAGGGTGGACTTTTCAAAAGTGCACATCATTGGCCTAACTCTGCTCCCATTTGAAATCAATAGGAATTTTACTCTTCAATAAGAGGAGAGTTGGGCTAAGACTGAATGCTATTGAAAATCTCAATCTCTGTGCATGACCTATATTAGGTTAAAATTCTCTCTCAGATCTGCCTGTTATCTCTCAACTCCAGTACTGGCTTAATTGAGTTACACTAGGGATAGTGCGGCCCATTTGGTTGATCAAGCCTGGAGGACTCTCACTGATATCAATGGCAGATCCATGCATGTAGAATTTTGCCCTTTTGTTCTTTAGAGATATGCCTAGAGCCATATCTTAGAGCTGAACACATCCCGAACTTTGGGAAATCAGACCTGAACTTTGTAGCATAGGCCCATTTTTGCTTGATTTAAGCTGACAACATCTTTGTTCCTTTGACTGGAGTCAGAGCTAGATAACACAACCAAATCATCAAATACAAATATTAGGAGCTTTTATGTTTACTCTATGTCTTGAGCCTAACAAGCAAACAGCAGCGTTTTTTTCAGCATTTCACAGAGAGCTTGAAGTGAGACTTTTTGTCAAAGTTTCAATTGCTGTTGAACAGCTTGCTTTACAAAGTTTCAAATGATGGATAAATCTCAAAGACTGAATGCTTGTCAGAAGCTAGTTTGTGTTGAAATAGGAATGCAAGTCTCATGAGATCAAAGCTTTTTGCAAGATTCCATTACTTCCCTAGCTACTACCCACCTTAGATACCTACAAGGCCCCTATTACTCTAGTATCTGTGCACCACAATGTTTAATATGTGTTGTTTCTGAAGCACAGAGAGGCTAAGGGCCTGATTTTTAAATATATTTACTCACCTAAAGATGCAGATAGGTGCCTAGTGAGAATTAAGCACACACACACTCCTATTGATTTCAATGGGAGGTAGGTGCCTAAGCCTAATCACCTTTAACAATCTGGCCCTAATTGATTTGTGCAATGTTACACAGAAAGTCTAAGCATTGAATGCAAGTTCCCTAATCCCAGGTGACTGTACAAAATCACCAGATCATTCTTCCTGTCTAATTCTGTTCAGGGAAGATTTACCAGGGACATTGCCTCTCAGATGATATTTGAATAATGCTAGTTTAGGAAGCAATCAATAAAGGACCTTGATCTTGGAGCACTAAAGTCAAAGGTCTTCAATGGGCACAGGATCCAAGCATCAGTGCAGAAATAAAAACAAACAAAACAACGGAACACTTTTATATCTAAAATAAGAGGCTTACCTGGCTTCCGTTCACATATTTCACAGAGTCATATCAATTCCTAGAACTAGGGCTGCCAACTTTCTAATTGCACAAAACTGAACTCCTCTGCCTGCCCCTGCCCTGAGGCCCCACCTCTACTCCACTCCTTCTGCAAGGCCCCACCCCTGCTACCTCCATCCTCCCTCTCTTCGTTGCTCTTC